>OX453276.1:9047713-9063352 GCA_949710005.1 Ricordea florida | reverse complement strand
ACTTTTTTATATGGAAGCGTCAGCATGATTCTTGTCTTTTACGTGAAGTTTTACATCTAGAACCCTACAACCAGAAACAGTTTGATAGAGGAAGAGTGTGGAGAGCAATTGCAGAGAACCTGAATGCCAACACGCAGCACGATTTCAAGACAACAGACCGATCGTGCAGGGATAGATTTAACAAGGTTAATGAGGAATTCGAAAAGAGAGATAAAGAAGAAAAGAAAGCCTCAGGAGTAGATGCCGAATATGATGAAATCATGCAGTTGTGTGGAGACATCAAGGAACAAATTGAGGAGAATCGAGAAGTGACGGAAGCTGAGAAAAAAAAAAAAAGCAAGAAAAAGAAAAAAGCATGGCCAGTGATATGAGACAGATAGCTATGGAAACCTTTACCGGCACAAAGAAGAGAAAGGACCCAAGCGGTGAAGAATAAACCCCAAGAGATCAAGCCGCAGAAAATCTGTAGATACTTTAAAGTATTTTCGTCGCCATCTAGCAGGTAAGATTTCCGCACAGGTCCCTACTTCATTATGCATGCTGAAGCTGTCTTGTCTGGAGTAATGCACGTGCAAGTATTCCTTGTGTTCGAAGAACGAAATACAGTATAGTTATAGAATGCATAATGAAATAGGGACCTGTACGGAAATCTTACCCAGATCTTGAGTGTAGCTTCGCAAAATGCACTCCTGAATGCTTTTGAGAGCCATACGAGCGTATATACCTGAGAAACTTAACAGCAAGGAACTCACAGTACTGACAAGAGCTAACAAATCATTCGAAAATGGCGCCCAAAAATGATAATAATATCCCCGAGTATTTTTTCATGAGGTCGTACTCGTATGTCGTGCTTACACATTTTTTGTAAGAACGACAACGAGTACGAGTACGAGAGGGACTCGTTCTCGTACTCGTACTCGTTGTCAATGCTAACACTCTCTATTACAACGACCTCGACGTGGGCCCCTTCGTCGAAGCGCTGAAAAAGATGCGCGACTTCTACACCGCGTACGGAATCGACATCTTCAAAGATGCGGTAAGCTTGCCCGGTGTGTCGATGCGGTTCGTCCTCCGAGGGACGCTGAAAGGTCCCGAGGCGCCCGAGCTGTACGCTCCCGCAAAGGAGGCTTGCGACATGCTTAAAGCGAGCGTCACGGGAGGGCCCTCGATCGTATTCACGCGGTACCACGAAGCGGGAGTCTCGCGGATCCGCTCCCATCAGTACACGGAGGCCCAGCTCTGTCAACACGTCCTCGGGTACGACGTGAACGCGTTCTATCTCTCCACCATGGCAGCCCCGATGCCCTGCGGGGAGGGAATAGTGCGCCACTGGGAGGCGGGGGATGCATAGCGGAGTGTCGACGTGTTCATTGCAGCTCTCTGCGAAGAAAGGTGGTTCGGGTTCGCCGAGGTCGACATCGAGGTTCCCGAACACCTCTGGCCAAAGAAGAAATGGCCCCGCTCTTCTACAGCAAGGAGGTTCCCGAGTCTGATGTTCCCCAGGAGATGCTTGACTATTTCGAGCGCACAGGACGAACCCGAACCAAAGGGGAGAAAAAGCTTGTAGGAGCGCTTTCCGCGAAGAAGATTCTGTTGTACGCCCCGCTGGTACATCGACCACGGGCTTGTCTTGACCGCGGTACATCGCACCATCGACTACAAAGCCCAGAAGATCTTCGGATGGTTCGTTGAGCAAGTCACGGAGGCACGCCGGCAAGGCGATGTGGCAAAAGAGAAAGCCCTCCTAGCCGACCTCTTCAAACTGCTCGGCAACAGCTGCTACGGGAAATTCATCGAAGCGCTGGAGCGTCAGACGGAGGTTTCCTACACAGCCGACGAAGCGGTGGTCGATCGTGCTCTCCGCTCAGCATGGTTCGAGAACCTCTACGAAATCAGTGAAGCCTATGAGCTCCACAAGAGGAAGCAGAAGATCGAGAGAACACGCCCCTTCCAAATCGGGATCTCGGTTTACCAGCTAGCTAAGCTACGAATGCTCGAGTTCTACTACGACTTCCTGGATTACTTCGTAGACAGAAGATCCTTCGAGCTGATCCAGACGGACACGGACAGTCTGTACATGGGTATTTCAGGGGACAGCCTGGAGGAAGTCGTCCGGCCGCAGCTACGCGAAGAATTCGAAGCCTGCTAGAAACAGTGGCTGGCGTGGGACAAATGGAGCGGTCGTACACCCGGGCTCTTCAAACGAGAGTTCGTAGGGACCCGCGGTATTGCGTTGTGTAGTAAGGCGTACTACGTGGATGACTATTCCAAAAGTAAACACTCAGCCAAGGGGATGTCGAAGAAACACAATTCCTTGACCTGGGGGAGATACAAAGCCGCCCTCGATGGAGCACTCGACCAGGCAGAAAATCGGGGCTTCCGGATGGAGAACGGACAGATGGCCACCTACCACCAGGAGAAACTAGGCCTGAGCGCATATTATGACAAGAGACGGGTGTTATCCGATGGGATTCACACCGAACCCTTGGAGTACGCCTTTCGGAGGTAATTCGGTATTCCACGGCACCACCTGCCATTGCATCGGGTCCCTTCCCAGATATCGCCCGAGCGAGATCATCACCCAGCATCAACGCTATGGTTGCCATTATTCAGATGGAATGATTTTCTTATCGACTAAGTATTGTCCGGCGGCGACGGCGCCCGTGAGAACTGCAACCCACCTTGCGTAGTTTTCAATAGATGTGGAAGGATCGGAGGTCATAGGCGTCTTAAGAACTTTTTTCCCCACCCAACCAATACCTGCAGCAATGCCTGTCAGAGTTGCTGCTTCGACCACAGTGTTTACGACTTTGTTGTCCATCAAGAGTCTATACTTTACTAGAAATACGACTCCCGCAAAAACCTCGCGAAGCTAGTTTTTGAAGAAGTCACAATGCTTTCATATTTTATTCTTTATTTTTTTTTATATTATATATTTTATTTTTTATATTAGCGTAATCCCCATTATTTTATTTCTTATGCTGTGTTTGGTACACAATTAGTGACACCTGGTGCAAATTACAAGATCAGTATACCGCTCAACACAGTGCTTAAAAATTGACCTTCATTTAGCTCTTTCACTGCCACTGAGATTGCACCAGAGGGAATAGAAGTAAAATTATTTATTATCTTGACAGGGAATACAGAGTCGATGAAGTATCACAATAATATTCACTTAACACAAATTGAAAATGATTGTAAATCTTTTGCAGGTGAAATCTTGAAGAGTTGATATGAATGCTTGTGTTTACCACGGTGTAAAAACCTGTGTTTTTTTTCTTTAGTTTTATTTTCTTAGTCTCTACTGCTTTGTCTTCTTTGTTGTACATCACTTTTGAACACAATATGTTCTTACACAGAGGATGAGCTGAACGCTCCAATTATTTTTTGTTTATGTTTTTTTGGTTATAATTGCATGAGATTCATTGTAAGAAGAATCTTCTGATTAGATATTTTATTGTCTACTGCAGTCATTATTTCATTCCCGGGTAACCACAATTGAGAGCATTATGAATAGTGCATGTTTTAATGTGTGTACTCTTTCCAGTTGCAATGGTACCCCCAGTGGTAGATAGAAAAATTCCTCTTCCCTCAAAAGAGATGCCATATCAACAAATTGGGGGTAAAACAATTGGATTCTACAAAAGCTTTGAATAAAGGTTTGGTAATAGTGAGTGCCCACTGCATAGTATGTGGTTGTGCTATTTTTAGGTCATATCATAAAAACAATACATGTAAGAAAGAGTTATTGAAATCTTAATATGTTCAAAAAGATTGCTGCACTACGTACTCCTGTAAAAAAATAATGTGAAATCAACATCAATCAGTCAAAAGTATATACCACATGAAAGTTTAATTGTGCTGATACAGAAACAGGCAAAATATCCATACCCAACCATAGAATAGTACATTATTTTGAATATATGAAAATTTCTATTATAAAAACTGCAGAAGAAAGATTTAATATAAGGACGGTATTTCATCGAAAAAGTCATGGCAGCCAGAGGTATTGAACTGTAACCAATGACATATAGTAACGAGAAGAACTATCATTATATTATTATCATTATTATTATCATTACTATTATTATTACTGGTATTGATATTATTATTGTTATATTTTTTATGTTAAACATAATATATTTTTATGGGGTGGGATTCATGTCTTAATCTTGGTAAAGTTATTGTTACTCTACTACTAAAAGCAATACAAAAATCTTCTTAATAGGCTTTCCATCAGAGGTGGTAGTAATCAAAACAGCTCCAAACAATACCATTTCTTCTTAAAGGCTTAGATTCTAGTGCAGTCATTTGTCTAGAAAGTTTGTGTGGAAAATCATTATTGAAAGCATAGGGCATTTAGGAAACTTGAAACACTTGTTACTACATACAGCACACTTGCAATGAATATATGAGAAAGATCATAAACATTTTGGCATTACAAAATTTATTTTCTTCTTTATAAAGTTTTTCCAATGTAAAAGGTTAATTGCATGTTGTGGTTGTTATGAAATATTGATATTTGACATAAAAATAAAGTAAACGGCAGAAAGTAACAAAGTTAATATGTTATGTCTAACTTTGCAAATTAAGGCTTGAATTAACATTTCATTTGTGAAAAAAGGGCAGGGGTTCTAGATAGCAATATTATCAGGGGGGGGGGGTCATTGCACTCTAAGGTAAAACTGACCCATTGTGAAAAGGCTATGAAACTTGTCTCTACACAATATTATTGAAACCTTTCAATCAGAGAATACATACATATATATATATATATATATATAGCAAAGAGAAATACTACTCAGAATTCAGTAATCACATTTGCTTTATTTTAAAATGATCACATTGATCACTGATAATATTGCAGAACCAGTACTTTATAGTGACACAGGGTATACATTCTGTTGAAAATGTTTAACATAACTGCTAGATCAAGAAAATTTACAATATTTTCACTGTTGCAATGATATCAGATCACATCGTTATAAATGATTGCTATAACAACTGCAACTCTCTGTGTTGGAAATTACTTCAAACTGGAAACGCTATCGTTTTATTATGAAAAATACCTATTTACATTCTCTTGTAATCTGTTGGTCGTCTTCCGATTCCGGTTTTAGACTAATAGAATTATTTTCCAGAGACATCTCCAATCGTTGAAGTCGTTCTTACTCGGTGTCCCTTCTAAGTCGTTTTGCTAAATGTAGTACACCAATATATTTCGTTATGTAATCGTTCACTCATGTCCTGTATTTCTATCAATAACACATTCAAATTCAAAACTAACTTGATTGAATTCCTGGTCCTTTTCCCTGCTGTTTCGTTTGCCTTTTTCTGGAGCGAGCAGTTGTTGTCTTGGCTGCGATTTCTGTTGTTATTCTCCCTGCTGTCGTTTCTCTATCCCTGCTTTGAGTCGTGCTTTCCTCGTGTTGATTTTCACGGTATTCGAACTTACTCGGCGACGATCTCATGCTAATATTTCTTGAATATCTTGGAGATCACCTTGCTGGGATGTACTTCCAGGACGAGTGAAATCGGTTTCCACAAAATTTACATTACTTTCAAAAAGGCATCACCGAATAATGGCGGAAATTCAGCGTTCTCAAGTGCGTTACTATTGCCAGGTAACCTGGCCTGCGAACGGACACCTTTAAAATATAGATATATATAAACATATATATAAATATATATATATACATATATAAAAACTCTCGGCTCGATTTACTCGGGCTTGCGAGCCACGTGGTCTGACCGGAACCGACACGATTAGTAACCTCGCTACGCTCGGCCTTCGGCCTCGCTTCGCGAGGAACAAAAATCTATTCCATAATTTCGCGAGGACGCGCAGGACGCGCAGTCTCGGGTGGTGGCTGATGACGCTTTGGGTACTCCGTGTGCTTGAGATACAGGCTATCTGGAGGCCCCAGTTCCACCCACTCGCAGCCGAAATGGCGGGTATTTCGTCGTCGCGGGCCTGCTCTCGAGCCAGGGCCTCACGAGCTGCTTTGTTCCTAGCCGCGAGGGCCCGGCCGGCCGCGACCTTCTTAGGATCCTTCTGTTTAGTCACCTCTGCAGGGGCCGGCGCTGTAATACGATCTTCTTCAATCACTTTCAGATAGGGGAACTATATAATATACACACAGCAAAAAAAAATTGCTAGAGAATGCCTAGTGAGTATCCACAACGTCGTCCACAGCCACACTTGCATCTTCTGTGTGGCTACCTACATGTGCCAGCGCAGCCACTAGCGCCACCAACCGGCCTCCGCGGACCGCGATCCAGCCCGCTCCATAGCTCAACTCACGCCGGATCAGGGCATCCTGCTGGGGATCTGTTAACAGCACCTGTTCGGAATCCAGCTGCTTACCTACTGCTCCCAACACACGTGTCACCACCTTGCACGCGACCTTTAAGAATCCGCTAGAGAGACTGTGCTCGACCTGCTTTCCGAGGGTCGTCTGGTATCAAAGATGGAGCGAAGCAACCTCCTTGGTCGAGAGCTTGTGGACGTCCCCCAGCGACAGCTCCTTCAGTGCCTCCCGTTCCTCCTGGGCCTCTTTATCTTCTACTGCCGGCTCGCTGGGTGTGATCCCTTCCTCGCGGAGAATTTCATCCAGTACGTTGTCATCCATGACTATATATTACCCGAAACAATTCTGCTGGGGGCTGGAATCTCCAACACAATATCGAATGGATGGCGGAGACCGAAGCAAAGTCTGGCGTACGGATGCTCCTTGAGCGTGGATAGCATTTGTTGGCGCTCCTCCTTGGGATGTCCAATCCCATAGTTCTCCCAAAGTATTTTCCCAGCGAGCTCGCTCGGGCTGTAAAACTGTACTGTTGCGTAAGGAGCCATACTGAAAAATTCTTATGCCTGCCTGAGAAAGCCAGCTCGATCAAAGCGCTGCGTTGTCTTTTTACGTCTTCACTGGCGGCGCAGTCGTCCAGAATAAGCAACACATGACCACGACCTTCGAAGACCGCGGTGCACAACCGAAGGCACTTCTCAATTTCACCACCCGAGTTCCCTGGCGCTAGGGCTACGAAGCGGGGGTCCTTATGGGCAAATCCCCGATATGTTTTGTTGTGAACGTATGTCGGGCAAATCAGACACACTACGTGGAACTTCCCACGAAAAGGGCCGCGGAGAGCTTCGACTACCAGTCTCGACTTCCCGGACGCTGTTGGTCCTACGATAAGAAGGTGCCCGGGTATCACATCGGTGAGAAAGTCCATCCTATATAGGAAGCGATATTAATAGTAGGCGACTTGGCTATGGAAGTCGAATGCTGCGTCGCCTAGTAGGAAGACATGGCAGTTGCCATTACCACCACCGTCGGTCTTTCGATAGATCCGGAACTGAATGTTCTTTCCCGGACCGAGGGCTGCGTGTCCGTCGCCGTGCACGAGGTGGTCACGCGCCGTGCGGAGATCGATGAAGATCCCGTATTTGTTATTGAAGAACCCCGAAGGCTGAACCACCGGGTTGTGAGCTGGGAGGTGCACCAACCATTCTGCACCCGCTCGCGCGGTCTCCCAAATGTCTGCAGGGAGCATGCCGCTGGGGTACAGCGTGTTGGGGACACCGTTGAGGTCGAAGTCAACCTTTGTCACACCCGTGTTCGGAAAGGCTTCGCTGTCTCGTGCTCCTGCGGCGTACGGGTCGACGAACAGGAACAGGACACCTACAAAGCTTTTGAGTTGCACGGGGATGTTGGGCGTGCTGCGCGTGAGTGGGCGACTCAATCACTTGATACACCATTTCGATGTTTTTGAGCGTGTAGGTGCCAACCTTGTTCGGATCCGAGCTTTTGATGACATCTTCGGGGGCGGCGAGTGTTAGCTCCAACCGAATAGGCGGAAGACTCGCCGTATGGAGAACACCGTGGGTGCGAAGGAGCTCGAGATCGAGTGGGAGCCGATACTTTGGGAAGACCACGGCAATCGCCAGGTCACCCACCACATCGCCTTTGTCTCCGGCCTCTGAGCGAATCTTATTGACCTCTGTTGTCTGGATACCTTGCTCGATGCGTTTAGCACGCTCTGCGGTGGGCAGCCATAGGTCGGAGAACGCTCCAACCAGGTCGGCCTGCTCCAAGTCCTCTAGGATTTCATCGCCCATCTTGACGACCCGTCGCAGAATCAAGCAGCGCCCCAGGTTGTTGACGACGCGGTTGTTGGCGTGCTTCGTTCCTCCACCTAGCTCCACCTCGGCCACAAGGGCTAAGGTGTCTGGGAAGTTGAGCGCTATAAGAAGTCTACCTAAACAACCACCAAGTCGCACCTGCGGCCACAACAGTGACTGCAGCTAGATTTCGCTCATGCGCGGTCGGCGCAACAGAGACGGGTTCTTTTGTTTTCGGCGCAACTGGGGCTTTTGTTTTCGGTGCCACGGGTGCTTTTATTTTCAGCGCATCGGGTGTGCGTTTATGTGTCCGCTCGTTCACATGCGGATTGACCCCGAAAGTCATATCGCTGGTCGCTTTCTGGAGCTCGTTGTTGTACCCGAGCACGCTGTCTGAATTGATGACCAGGCGGCTGGGGAGCAACCAAAGCCCGGGGGCGACGGCCAGATTCAGCCGCGCTCGGGCGTCGGATAAGGCCCTTTGATAGTTCTGGATTCCGGTGGAGATATCAATTACTACGATTGTCTCCTCTAGAAGTTGTCTGAACATTTGGCGAGTCTCGACAGCACTGCCGCTCGCCCCTACGATAGTGGATCGGGTCTTCACTTGCGAGCCAAGAACACAATATACTAAAGCCTCGATACTACGATTGAGACGACCCCTGCCAGCCTCCGTCAGACCTTCACCCTTTTTGGTGAAAACCAGCTTTATTGCGCTCCGCCATGGGCATCGTTTCGGATAAAGGCCAACAGATTACCTTGATTCTTTTTCCCACCCTCATCTGAGAAGAGATTCAGGCTATCAGGCCATGTGTTGGCCTCGGTGTCATAGCCGCGAATAACGTGCAAGTTCCTTGGTCCCTCGCTTGGGTACGTTATAAACACGTCTCCAAGGCCGTGGTTTCGACCTCCCTTCCAGCGAAAGTCCGGGGCTCTAGGCAGCCCGAATTCGATGCAGAGGCTTTCAAAGGCGGTCTTGCGGTATGGGTTGTTTGTTTTCTGGAACGCCTTGTCTCCTGGGAGGGGGCAGCCGAGCTCGAAAAGGATACGACGGATGGTGAAGTATACGTGGAAGCGAAGCAGCCCCTGAACAATAGGGGGGAAGGTTTTATTTCTCGGGTCGGTAATGGACACTCCACACCCCGCAGTTGCACACCATGTGGCGAAGTTCAGCTGTTGAGGCCAATATTCGTACGTCGGAGAAGAAAGCCAATGATGAGCCTCCTTTGCCGAGCGATGTGTGATGGTCGTTTCCTTCCAGAAGTCTCGGACTCCTGCTTTGAAAGAGATTTTGGGATCAACAAAGATCTGGAGCTCTCGAAGCAGAGGTGCGATCTCAGAGCACGTTTCAGAGAACGGAAAGGCAGGTACGGGGTATTTTCCGGTGCGGAGAAGGAGGGCATCAGGAAAATCGCCCTGTTTATGAAATTTAATTTTTTGTAAGGTTTTACCGAATTCTGCGGCCTTTTTTGGAAACGCTGTTTTTATAACAGACCAAAGATCTATTTCGTGTGATTGATCCATTCTATACATACGCGGGTAAATAAAATGTCCCTCAGCATAGCGGCAAGCGAGGGTGTGAATGAACTTCGGCCTCCGGTCGGTGGTGAGCTCTCGAGTGTCGCAGCTCGAGCCGTGACTATCCCCGAAGTAACGCTCACAGTACTTAAGACGATGGATATATATTACTTCGCGCTCCACTCATTGGAACTGTCCCGCATTCGCGAAGGAACCGCCGATTTGGCCACGATCAAGAATGCGCAAGGGTACGTTCTGGTCTCCATTCCGAAAGGCGAGTACAACCTCCACTGTCTTCAGCAGGATATTATCTCAGGGCATGGAAAGGAAATCCCCGCTGGAACTTGTGAACTTCGGATAACCGCTACTGGGGTGTATTCCTTCTCGAAAATACAAGTAATCCTAAACAGAAAGCTAGCCGCCATGTTGCGGATATCCGAAGTCCCACGCAGTACGATTCCCATTCCTGTACAATGGGGCCCGCCCTCTGTTTCAGTCTACTGCGATTTGGTGGACCCCAACAAGTCGTATGAGGGGGGCGAGCCCTCCTATCTTCTGGCGAGGGTCGAGCCCCTGAAGCTTCAAGGACCTTCGGTGTGGCATGGGTGGCCCTTATATCTCCCCCTTAACCCTACAAAAAGAAGCCTCTTTCGAGTTTGGACGGTGCCGACGACCAAGGTAGAAGTTTTGTTGGAGCTAAAATAGATTGCCGTTTATATAGACCATGGAATCCGATTGTTTGTACCCAAAAATTCCCTCCGCCCCCAGCGACGATGTGGGGCTGTCGTTTCGGCTTCAAAAGATTTGCGACATTCAGACCACCCTTAAGAGCAGTATCGCCCACTATGAGGGTGTTCGGAAAAAATATACCCGCGCTCGGGCAATTCTGAACGCGGTAGCTTTGACCACTGGGAGTCTTAGCGTTATACTTTCGGCTTTGGGCCTAGCCGCCTCTTTGACCGGCCTTGGGATTGTCGTTGGGGTTCCGCTAGGTGCTATTGGAGGCATCTTCGGAATCGTGTCAGCCTCGATGGCCGGGGTCGGCAAACGGATCGCTGGAAAGATCTCCAAGCATGAGCAAACCGTTGCGATTGGGGAGGCGAAGTTGAGTACCATCAATGACTTGGTCTCGAAAGCCTTGAAGGACAACCAAATCAGCGCTACGGAGTTTCAACTCATTCTAACTGAGGTTGAAAAATATGAAACACTCAAGCGTGGAATTAGGCAGAAAGCTTTGACAAAAAAACAAGGTCTTCGATATGGCAAAGCTGCGGACCGAGATTCGCGGCGAATTGGTCGCAGAGATGCGCGAAAAACTCGCTTGAATCTAACGATCGAGCGTGGAGGTTTTTATTTACACGTTGAACGATGACTCATCCGTCTGTGTGGCCCGCGAAGTTTTTAGGGGCATCCATTCCTTCAGCTTAGACCATAGAACTTCGTATTGAAGAAGAGTCGTCTCGTTGATGTTTGAGATGTCGCACATGGCCGCTCTTTTGAGATCCCCTCGGAGCTCGAAGATCACTTTAAGCAGCCATATCAGCTTGGGAAGCCGTCGGCGATCTGAGACAAGCACCATGCCGTACTCAAGGCTATTGATCAGGCGTATTATCGATTCTCTTTCGTATAAATCAAGGTTGAACTCTTTCAACAGAAATTTTTTCAACGACGTCCTTGTATTTTTTGATCTAATGGGGTTTATCTCATACACTTCTTCGTATTGCCTCTCGGTTGGGAGGCTCCATGTAAGATGATCAAACTCACCTGAGATCACGCGCTGACAAAGCGCGGGGTTGCCTTGAAGCAAACCTTCGACGCTTTTTGGGTTGACCTCTCCAAGAAGGCCGAACGGATCTGGAGAGGCTTCTAAGAAAGAGGCTGCTAAGTGTTTTAACTGCTTCAGGAAAGTAGAGGAATATTTTTCCTTTTCCAAGCTTTCAACAACCATTGCATCCATATTGGTGACCTATTGGTTGCTACTCTCTAATTGTCTGCCCGAAGGTTCATCTAAACGGAAAAATAGGATGCGCCGCAACTGCCTAGTCGGCCCACAACGAGCTTAACTAAGTCATAGTGGCCCCGAACTCGGGCGCACCAAACTCGAACGGAGCGTCGTAATCCCTTTCAAATCGCTTAAACGCATCTAGGACGAGGTCTTCGAAACACTGCTGCGTTTCTTCGTCAGGAAGAAAGTGACCGCCCTTCTTCCGCAACCAACGGTTATGAGCGAGCTTGCACTCGCGATAAATAAGTTTTGCCTCTGATGTTCGGAAAGTTGTATAGTAGAAATAACAGCTACGCGACATGACTTCATTGAAGCGATCAATGTCTCTAACATCATCAAGGCGTTTCGATAAGAGTCTCATGACGCCGCGGGCCTGTAGATCCCTCCTGAGCTGATCGTCTAAAGAGTAAGACCTACCGTCGCAGATCTTCTCCTTCAAATCCTCATCACCGCTCGGCCACACCAGTGCGATTTGATGCGACGTTAGCGAGAATTTCGCAGGCATATCGGCGTGTAATATCCGTTCGCGCGCGCCGGCTAAATCTACAAGAGCGCGATGAAGCTGCTCTTTAGACCTCAATGTAGATCTTCCGGGGATTCTATAGTGTGTTGCCAAAGCGCGTAACTCTTTGACAGTGGACATATTTATAAGTAGACAGTGAGGCCACTCTCTAACTGGAAGTACCTTTTGTGTGCCACTCTCTAATTGAAAGTACCTTTTGTGTGCCACTCCGATTATGCCCCTACAAATGGCTTCTAACGTGTCGGTGTTGCCTTAATTTGGGGTACCTCGAAAACAAAGACCCCCGAAGAAGCTCCCCAGCCTTGAAAAACGGTTTCAGGGAGTAAGTGGTATTTGTTTCATTCCTCTATTACTACTTCCTGATAGCACTCACTACACCGGACACAGCCTCTTTAATCGGACGAAAGAATCTTCAGCCATCATACAGATCCACGATTGAGTTGGCACTCCCACCAAACGCCGGCTCACAATCCGCGTGGCTAGAAAAGCAAGGATCAAATTCATTCTACATCATATCCGGTATAGTTCAATAATTGACAACTTCACTACCCATTTTTAAAACCTATTTTGAAATATCCTGCGAGCAAACTCTCTCGGGGGGACGAGAGAGCTTGCTCGCAGGCTAAACCCCCAGTGAAAGAACTATTTGTCCTATTTTAAAAGTTTAATCTAAATTAAAAAACGCGAAACATATAGAACAAATGTTACTGACATATGCGCGGTAACGTTGACATGAAATAAAAATTTCACAGGTTTCCTTCATTCGTGGGGTCTTTCATTCCTGGTTACCTAGTGACTGTGGCGTTTCTTGAGCTAAACCAGAGCTGCTTGTTCAGATTGTTGAACAATGAAAGCTTTTGTCATCTGAATAGCAAAGGGACTTCCGACTAATACATGTGATATTCCGAGGAAAATGGCTTTTAACATTTCACTGTACGTGTCTGTCGTGTGGTTCTTATTAACCGGTATTTTCAAAGCAAGCTCAGGTAAGATTTTTGTTTTATAGAAGGGCCGTAACCGTAGACAGCTGTTTCTTCCTTGTCAATTTTCACTTTAAGACCCAATAAGGATGAAACAGCTGTACACGGCTACGAGCCTTCTTTATCGGTTCTTGTCGTGTTGGTGTCTCGCAAAGTTAACTTTTTTCACGAAGTATCAGCCTTGCTGTTATGTTTGTAAGCTATTCACAATGCAGATATTATCACTAGCCCATATAATATAAACAAATCATGAATAGATTGATCATGACATTATTCAATCAATCAATTCAATCAATTTATTTGTTTGTGAACATTACAATATCATCACAGTCCTAGGCGACCCGCAATTAGCGAAGCTATTCTAGGCGGGCCACCTTTCTAAAACAAGTCCTGTCTCGTAATAGTGGGGCTCCCGCGCGCGAAGCGCGCGTGGAGCAGAGCCCCATACTCATGGAATATGGTCAACCTCTTTTCTTTTGGTTGTCACGTGACTGACCGAGCGTACGTACGTACGTACGTACGTCCGTACGTACGTACGTCCGTACGCGTCTACAGATTGTACGGGTAGGGTAGGGGAGACTATCAAAAGGAAGGGAGGGGTATGTTGAAGGCCTTAATGTAATAACTGTCCTAAATGTAATAAAGTCCTAAATGTAATAACATTTGGTCCTAAATGTAATAAAGTCCTAAATGTAATAACGTTTAGTCCTAAATGTAATAAGCCTTCAATGCAATCGTTTAACTCCTTCAGTGCATTGTTGTTATGGCGGACATCCACATTGAGCTGAGATGTTAAAGTGACAGCTGTTGCACCGAAAAGTTGCTGACCAGTATGCATGTCACATTACGGGCTCACTGATATCGATCAGCGTCTTTTTATTTGCTAGACATAAGTCGAGAAGCATTGGCCGCAAACCGTTATGCTGATGAAAAAACGGCATCAAATGACAGCTGGCAAAACAATGAGTACGCTGGCCAAAACCCTGTTCATATATCACTGGCTCAGACTCTAAGGTACAATAAATTGGATAACATTATACTTGTGCAGGTGAAGGGCTCCTGACTTGTGTGATAAGATATGATTGGTCAGTAGATATCTAGCTCTGTAAGTCACTTTATCATATAGCTAGCAACGCGCGCGGGCAAGATGAAGTGAATCCTGTGTTCTTATTGGATATCTGAGCGGGCAAGATGATTCCCTCGCCCGTTCGATATTCCCCGTATTGATACCGCGCAAGAAAACTCACAAAGTTCGTAAATTTTGGACAATGTCGGCATACGCATAGAAAAAATTAAACGACCCTCTTGGGTTTATTGTGCTACAACTGAACAGTTGGCTTTCAGTCTCGGCTCTCGAAATAAACAAGTCATTCTTGATTCTTATAACAGCGAAATCGTTTGCTATACAATGAATCATTTAATGTTTAAGCCAAGAGAATATAAACTCTCTTGACCAAGCTTGTACGGTCAAGATGACTGGATATTAGCCTCGTTCTTTTTCTACTATTTTTTGGACCGAGACTTCGTCTCAGTCCCTAAAAACGCAAAAAAAAACTCGGCCAATATCCAGCCATTTGACCTCACGCTTGATCAATAACGCATAGAAATATATTTCATGCAGACCCATACGAGGCAAGTACAAAAAATGAACTTCCGAGCCCGGAATTTGTCAGACGTATAGGTCAGTGGACTACCTTTTTCTTGTAACTCGGTTCATAAAGTGTAACTTCAGAACTGATCACAAAAGTATATCGTCAAAATCTGTTTCTCTTAAGAGTCTGAGCCAATGATATAAAGAGATCTCTTGGTCAGCATTCTCATTGTTTTTGCGTCTGTCAATTTGATGCCAAAAGCACATCAGTACAGTGTAAGGTCTTGTAGCCAATGCTTCTCAACCTACGCCTTTAGCATTTAAAAAGAGGCTGATTAATATCAGCGAGCCCGCAATATGCCATGAATATTGGTCAGAGGATTCTTTGGTGGAACAGCTGTCACTTTAACATCTCAATGTGGATGTCTGCTATAACAGTGCACTAGCGCAGTTAAACGATTGCATTGGAGGCTTATTACATTTAGGACCAAACGTTATTACATTTAGGACTTTATTACATTTAGGACCAAATATTATTACATTTAGGACTTTATTACATTTAGGACAGTTATTACATTTAGGCCTTCAACAGGGGTATCTCAGGCTTGTCTTGGCAAATCCACATCTTTTTTATTGGACATTCACAATATGGTCAATTGACAGCTGTCAAAACGGGATAGCCACTGACCAGCATCACATGACCATATTGTGGGCTCATGTGTCAACTCATCGAGGTGACGTGATTTATTTGGAAGCTGTTCTGGTAGCCCGCATATTTTTGGCGGGAAATTGCGTTGACGACTGAAAAAAAAATTTTCAGTTCATTGTCTTTTTGAGACACAATATTACTACTCTACACTGTGATAAACGAAAACAATTTCTATTGCTATGTCAACA
>OX453276.1:9040213-9042713 GCA_949710005.1 Ricordea florida | reverse complement strand
ACACTTGCAATGAAGTTCTTGGCACTCCAATGAAATTTTCATTTTATTCAGTAATTAAACACACTTCAGATACAAATCGTTTGGAGGTCGCTCGTAGCAGTAATGCGTCATTAATGCTAAAAAGGAGAGCAACCTTCAAAGACATGGTGGGAGAGTTATGCGGTAATCGTCATGGTGACGAACCTGTATGGCAGGGTTTGTGGGGATAGTTTCTAAAGAATGGCAGGGTGTCTGCTTACAGCATGAACAAGAGAGAATGATCATCCTCTCTTGGTAAGAAGTAATAAACAACTATTAAGTTTATTTCGAAATATCAAACAATAAACAGGCCCAGTGTTCAGTGTTTTATAATTTTGCAGGTGGCGATTGGTTATCCATGGAGGAATCGATGGATATTCGAGATTGGTTGTGTATCTGAAGTGCACTGATAACAATAGGGCGTCGTCTGTTAGCGATTTGTTTCTTTCGGCCACGGAAGAATACTGTTGGGCTTCGAGAGTAAGGACAGACAAAGGGGGAGAAAACCAGGAAGTTAAAAGATTGATGCTGCAGAAACGAGGAGAAGGTCGCGGTAGCGTGTTACAAGGAAGCTCAGTTCATAATCAAAGAATAGAGCGCCTATTTTATTTCCTAGAAAACAACGCCCTTCTGGACGCAGCAAACGAGGTTGACCTTTTGGCCCTACACTATGAATATATTCCAAAAATAAACGATAACCTAGACAGGTTTAGATCGGCCTGGAATAACCACAAATTATCGACAGAACACCAGAAAACACCGAATCAACACATCCTGGGAATGTTGCAACTGTTTGAATCAGGATACACGGCTGTCAAGGACTTTTTCGAGAACAACACAGTCCCAGAAGATTACGGTGTCTCGGAGCCAGAGGTGACTGAACCCATAATACAGCAGCAGACAATGCACAAGTTGTTGTACCAGTAATTGCGGAGCGAATTTCTGAGGAATGTTTAGCTGATCTTCAGGCATCGATTCAGCCCCTCAACCAAGATGGAAATCATGTCATTTCATTATATCTGCAAGCGAAAGAAATCATTACTAGATACAACAGCGGTTAGGTAGAAATGAGCGACCTTCAGCTGTGACTACGGAGTAACGCGATTGGTTACGAGCCGTAATCGTACTCCAACTGAAGGTCCCTAATAGCTCGTGTCATCACCCACTCTATAGGAACCTAACAAAAGGGTATAAAACTGACGGAGTGTAGGCAAAAGAGCAGATTTGGTACTTCTATGGATTTCATTACAACCGTTTCGTTTCCGTCCGAAGAGAACCCCCATCTTTTTTATGCCAGGAAGTCTTTAAAAAATGTAATGGGTTGTGCACAAATTGTAATAGGGATGGGATGGGGAATGAATTCAACTAAAGATCAACACCAGATGCCTTGTTAAACTCAAATAAGAAGACTCAGTCGGCGTCTATTTAAATCTCATACATGTGGGCAAACGTATTTTTCCGTCTGTGTTTTAATTTGCTGACAGGAAAGATGTTGAAGCATTATTTCTTTTACTTAAAGATAACATTGTTTCAGTAATTAACACACCTGATTCCGGCGGTAACGTTGTGGTAGTTAGGGCTCTTCTTTCGTTTTAACAGTGAGTACGTACCGTAAAATCCCGGTTATAAGCCCTGGACTTACATCATTAAGGTTTCCTTATTTAGCAAGCGGAACTAGTATATATTGACAAGAATGCGGAAGCTTTGTATGTGTTTCTTCGCATTTAACATTCACGATTTTATCATATAAATCGTTTTTATATAGCACCAACTTTTTATAGCATCATGTTGTTAAGTATAAGAGGGCCACGAGCTAGCTTTTTAGTGTATCAGTCAGTAAAATGCATTTTTTCTAAAAGATTTTCTAAATAAAAGATTTATTCGTGAAGCAAAGGCGGTGTGATACGAGTTGTTTTAACATAAACATAGACGTATAACAATCGCTTACAACATTTTCACTTTTTCTAATTTTCAAGTTAAACGGCGTCGGGCGTATTCCAGCATCGGGAATTAAATTCAAGACTCCGCCCACGTATCGAGACAGATTCCGACTTCTGGAATTTTCGACCCGATATTCCGACATCGGGAATTGAATTTCGATTCGGAGAGATTCCGAGTGTCGAAATAGAATCAGACATCGAGAATGAAATTCCGGGTCCGGGAATCGGTGTTATTAACGAGGTCGATACGAGCGCTTCCAATTCCGACCGCGGTAATTGAATTTCCGGTATCGGTAATCCCCCAGACCATTTTTGAACGGTATTTTAAGCCATAAGTGTCGGTCGATATGTCGACCGATACATCGGTCGAGTGTCGGTCGATATGTCGACCGAGAGTGGTTGTCTGATTGTCGGCCGACATAGTCGTAGTAGTAGTAGTAGTAGTAGTATTAGTAGTAGTAGACCTTTATTTAAACTCGGTTAAAAATCTTTAGTATTTACAATAGTATTTTAATTACAATCATATGTAAAAATTAAAATAA
>OX453276.1:8997376-9012513 GCA_949710005.1 Ricordea florida | reverse complement strand
CAACTGCATGCAGAAACAATGGGTCGGCCGGGATTGTTCGGTTTGTGGATTTTAGGTTTGAAATAGATTCGTGAAGTTCTAGGAGTAGTGATGATCAGATTCTTAGCCGTGACGGGTATTCTTGTTTTGAAATTAGATCTTGAATAGTTTCCTTGACGAGTTTTTGGTTGGTTAAGGTGAGGTCTTTGTCTACTTTGGCATAAAAAGATTTGTCGGAAAGTTGTCGAAAAGCTTCTTGTTGGTAAAGGTCGGACCGCCAAACGACTACCGCACCGCCTTTGTCGGCAGGTTTAACGACAACATCTTTCCGCTTGTTAAGGTTTTTTAGGGCCGCCCATTCTTCAGTGGAAAGGTTAGAACATTTAGTGTTACGATTGAATTTTAGTTGTTGAACATCATAACGGCATTTTTGGACGAAGAAGTCTACAGAAGTGAATTGGCCCTCTGGGGAGTCCATTTAGATTTTCGAATGTTAATTGTTTCAAAAATGTCTTTTTCTGAGGTGTCAGAATTGTTGTCTTTGTTATGGAAAAAAGCTTTCAATTGGACGCGGCGAAGGAATTTTTCGACATCTTGTTTGATTGCGAATTCATCGGTTCGTTTAGTTATGGGAACAAAATTTAGACCTTTGCTGAGAACAGACTTTTCGGGATCGGAAAGTGGTAAATCTGTTGGAATGGTAACCACAGTGTGGTTGTTTTCGAGTGGTAGGCTATTGGTGACTTTGGGCCCTAATAGATTTTTAAGTTTTTGGGTCTTGATTACGTGCAGGTAATTACCTGCACGTAATCAAGACCCAGCTATTTAGACAAAATCATGGTACCCATTGTCAAATCTTTACCGTCCTACATTAAAGACACCAACCACGCACTAAAAATTTTCCGCGACTTCAACTTCTCCGGCGAAAACAAGTTTATTTTCACTATGGACATCACCTCTTTATACACTGTCATACCGAACAACGAAGGACTTCTAGCACTCAAATTTTATTTCGATCAGCGCACTACAAAAGAGCCTAGCTCACAAACATTACTTCGTCTAGCCGAACTAGTTTTAACACTCAACTGTTTCTCATTCTCCAACAACTACTACAAACAAATCAATGGCGTCGCTATGGGCACTAAAATGGGACCTAGCTATGCCAATCTCTTCGTAGGCTACATTGAAAATAAATTTTTCCGCCAATACAACGGACCTAAACCTAAACTATATCGCCGCTACATTGACGACTGCGTTGGCGCAACTTCATCCACCAGGGAAGAACTTGAACACTTCATTAATTCTGTCAATTCGTTCCACCCAGCATTGAAATATACTTGGCAAATTTCAGAAACCTCAATAGCTTTTCTCGATATCAACGTTTCAATCCACAACAACGGCCTATCAACTAGTGTGTACTACAAACCTACAGACTCCCATAGTTATTTATTGCACTCGTCTTCTCACCCCACCCATGTTAAAAATTCCATTCCATATTCTCAATTCCTCAGACTTCGACGCTTATGTAGTGATGAGTTGGACTTCTCCAGCAAATCAGAAGAAATGCTTCAGTTCTTCAAGAACCGTGGCTACCCTGACTCAGTAGTGAAGACAGCTCAACAACGCGCTCATACAACTGACCAACGCTCAGCACCACAAACGTCACAAAAGGAAGAGAACCAGAGAATACCGTTCACACTCACTTTTCACCCACTCAACCTACCTGTCAAGAACATCATTCTGAAGAACTTCAAGTTACTTCAGAATGACAACGAAACAGGCAACATCTTCTCACTACCACCACTCATTTCATTCAAACGTAACAAAAACGTAAGCGATTTTTTAGTTAGAAGTACACTAAAATCAGACAAATCACCCGGCACTTTCAACTGCACACGCAAAAGATGCAAAACTTGCCCTTTCGTCCATAACACAAACAAAATAGCAGGACCTAAACGAGCGTTTAAAATCACCGACCGTTTCACATGCACTTCCGTCAATGTTATCTATTGCATAAAATGCACCTTATGCAAGAAGATATACATCGGCGAGACCGGAAGAAGATTAGGTGACCGTTTCCGCGAACATCTGCGTGACGTCGAACGAAATGACAAAGATGCATCGAAACCTGTAGCGCGACACTTTAATCTACCTAACCACTCAACTCACAACATGGCGGTATGTGGACTTTCCATGCATCAGGGCAATACGGAAAGCCGTAAAAACCTAGAACAGAAGTTCATCTTCCAACTCGGTTCTCTTAATCCCCACGGTATCAACGAACGTTTCTCATTCATTTAATCATTCATCTAATTTATTCACTTCCATTCACACAATGCTATGATTCCACCAATAGCATGGCTCCAAACTTCTCTATATAAATTGAACGTAACCCACAATCCTCTCATTCGCTCCGACGAAGGGCTAACGCTCGAAACGTCAGCACCTCCTTTTTACCTTACGGTGGTATAACTTACTTAATCAACTCGTTTGATTTACCCATTTTCTTGTGTTTCAGCTTCCCACCGACGCAGCACCAGTTTCTTTAGAAACTATCCCTACAATACTTATTTTCCCGCGAGTTGCTTACCGACACTAGTAATCTCAGGGGACTCAGCAGTAGGTCTCCTGTCGTTCTATTGGCTGTCGACATCGGCGGCATCCACAGTGTTGAAATATGGCGCAGCAAGGGCGTGAAATTTTTGTAAACTTTTAGAAGCGAAAAAAACCTACTTCGTTTTTACGCGAGTGTGCTTTCTTTAAAGCAATTTATAGGGTACGAGGATTTGACGGATCGCCTTGAAATTTGGCCCGACGATTCCCAAGACATCGAACAAAAAAACCGTGTGAGGGATTTCCGTTTTTCAAAATTGATCTCCCGCAATGGCCTACGCCGTAAAACGTATCGGTAAGTTTTTGATAATCAAAATTGAAAGAAAAATTGCGAAGCAACCAATAGAAATATCGAAAAAGCCTCACACGGTTTTGAAGATTAGTGCCTTGTGATTGATATAATGCAGTAGTTTTCATTCTAAGGTCGAATTCCATACACGATAAATTTGCTCAAAGAGACGTTGGTCGTTTTGGGGTTTTGGGACGCACTCTCTTTACGGTTAAAAAAAATCAAAGCGAAATAATTTTTACTGGATAGTGCATTTCATTAGCTTTGTACTGATATATAGTTTGTGGTTGTTACATTTAAGACAGCGCGCAAATATTTTTTTTCGCGAAGGACACCCGCGAAGGTATACGGTAACCTTAAGAGTGCTATTTGTCTTCAGTCTTTAAGTAATGGTCCGCGTAAGAACTAGGCAAAAGAACAATAGGCTAGTGCAATAGCTCTAACTTTTGATTGGCGCATAGAACAATGCTAATATTTGACCGTGAGGTAGACAGGAGGGACCAGGGGAAAACTAAGGAGAAAAATGTTGTTTATGTCGGGCTTTTCATTGTTTTTTCGGCGATGTTTGGCCGTCCACCAATCAGATTCGTCGATTTAATTGATATTAACAATTAAGAGTTCACACTTTTGAATCGATTTTCCGTTTGACCTGCCTAGTTCTTACGCGGACCATTACTTAAAATTTAAAAAGCAGGAGAAATCGCTTTACGAACACCCTCGGATAATCCTCGCTTTTCGCGAGGTAGATCGAATCACGTGATGCATTTTGACCAATCGTGCACGAGTAAAAATATTTGATGTATTTAAGAAATAGAAAACATGTACCGTGTTTCTATCGAGATAGAGAAACACGAGTGGAAGTTTGGGAGAACGAGAAATGCTGTGGGAACACGAGCCGCAGGCGAGTGTTTCCACTGCTTTTTCGAGTTCTCCCAAACTTTCACGAGTGTTTCTATAACTCGATAGAAACACGAAGAACATGTTTTCTATTTCTTTTAGAAAACACCGCGACGAAAAAAAAAAAAAGCAACTTGTTAACTTTGAATATCAAAATGTAAATTCTCTTTGCTCGCGTCATCATTACGTCAACAGCTCGTGCTAGTTGTGTGTTTCTATCGAGTTTTAGTATAAATCTACTAGCGTTCTATCACAAATGCCGCGCTCTGATTGGCTACGCTACCCACTATCTATTCTGTGATAGATAGTGAGTAGCGTAATGGCGGCCGCTTCTTCACGTTTTCGAAATGTCCGTGAAGAAGATTTAGACAGTTTACTGGTCGAGGCTGTTCCAGAAAAGACAAAGTTTTGAACGACTAGTAGATTTATACTAAAACAATTAGATTATTCGCTCTCGATTTCTATGCGTGATAGTTGACTCGGGCTGCGCCCTCGTCAACTATCACGCGATAGAAATCTCGAGCTCATAATCTAATTGTTTAATAGAAACACGATTTCTAACCAATCAGCGCGCGTACTTTCTTGGGACTGTTTTATAATACGAAATAGTAACTTCGTTTGGCACCAAAATACGTATGGACGTTTCCCTAATATGCTTTCAGTCATTTCCTTCTCTCTTGACACGTGGCATACTCTAACGTAAACACCAACTGGTTGTGTCTTTTACAGCTAGAGACATAGTGGTTAGGCCTTGCCCTGGGAAGGTTGTTGACATCGTCGTGTCGCAGAAGAGAAGCGTGGAAAGATGGGAGGAGATTGCGAGAGAATTGGAAATAGAAAATGGAGTAATCGATGCTATAAAAAAGGAAGAAACTGAAGACGACAAACGCACCCGATCGGCTCTTGAGCATTGGCGCCAGAGTGAGAGACGTTTTGCCACAACAAATGATATCATGTTCGCCCTTACTAGGGTAGGCTGTGCAGAGGTTAACTTGATAATCATGGAGGATATGATTAAACCTTCTTCCGATAGGTTAGTCGGTAACTACTTGGTGTAGGCACTCACATAGTAAAGACACTAAGGTAAGGCCAGGGATGATTAAGGACGCTGAAGTACGGCTAGGGATGAGTACGGCTAGGGATGACTACGACTAGAGTACAGTTAAAGTAAAGCTTGGCGACTATTTTTATAACGCAGACCATGCTATTAATGGGTGAACCTCTCAAACCACAGCTTACACCAAGTAGTTACCCTTGCTTAATGGCACAGAGTGTCAGTCAACTTACATGTATATAGATGAAAGAGCTGAGCATGCGTACAAGTCTTACGAATGGCTTACGTCAGGAGAAAATGAGGAAAGAGAACATTACCCCGTCTGATATGATAAGGGAACAGAATCTATTTTAGCGAGGAATCTATTTATATCTCGTTCCATGGTTGCGCGGTTTCCACATGGCGCATTGAAATTACAACCACGTCATGAGATGGACATCAGCCATTGGTCAGTTAAAATAGTTTCCGGATCTAAAAATAGATTCTGTCCCCTTATCATAGTAAGAGTACCCAGTATAGAAGATACGTTCTTTGACCTCATTTTCTCTTGCTTACGTAAAAGCCAAACGGCGAAAGAAGAAATCTTTTTTAAGATCATGGATTCAAGTTCGTTAAGTCGTCACTTAACTTATATAAATCGACTATCCCAAGCAACACGATCTGAGGTCTTAAGAAACTAAGTTATCGCCTTTGGCCGAAGAAATTCATAACTTTTCAACATGACGGCAACACATTAACCTACTTTGCCCGCATGTCTGCTTTGTGCTTGTCGCACTATTTAAAATCAGCGAAGAATCTCCCAATAACTAGAAAGGAAGATAGTAGATTTATTAGAATTTTTATTGTAAATAGTAGAAAATAGGTTTTTTTTCTTTTTTATTACTTCGCGAATAGAGTTTAATTTCACTTGTATGTTTTTTTTTATATTTTAGATGAGATTTTATTAATCAGTAATAATTTTTAAGATTTTTGTTGTATAAGTTCTGATTAAGGTTAAAAAAATTCAAAGATTTAGGATTCCGGGCCGCTTAGATGCAGGAGGAAAAAAAGACAATATTTGAGTTAATATCAGCGTGCATAATAATCGTAACGTAGTGGGTGTTATGTAACGTTAGAGTACATATAATGTACGTAATATGTTTTCTCTGTATTCTCTCCACGAAGTGGGATTACGATTTGGTGTAAAATCACAAGTATGATTACAGACCAAATAAAATACATCAAACCTTTCTACTTGCTGGTTGGCTGTGGGTGTCAATTAATTCCAAACAGTTTAGAAAGTTGAAATTGGGTGCAGAAAAGTAAAAAAATAAAATGAATCTAAACCAAATTACCTTAGAAATGATTTGATCATCTAAACGCGTGCTGTTCATGCAAAATTGGCTAAGATCACGCAAAACATAGCAAAAAGTTGAATTTGAGGACAAATAGTTGAAATTGAGTTCATAAATTAAAGTTTTGCGTGTATGTTGTTACAATGCCACTTCTCGAACCCAGGCCACCCCCAAAAAAAAATTTCGTACGAATCATCCAATCTCGATTGGGTATCTGAACAATAGAATCTCTACAATTATTTTATATTTCGCCCAAAATGCATACAATTTACTCTATAACTGTATTGAAAACATATCAGGATTGAAGAAGAATCATCGTTGTCGGTAGAAACCAGCCGCAAATCTGCTGTTCAGTATCAAAAACAGGCTTTCAAAATTTGTATGAAAATTTATGTGGGCGGCCTTCTTACGAGTAGTCGCACTGTAACAAATAAAAGATTTCAGGTGCAATTTGGAGGCTCATCCTTGATATAAAAACCTGTTACGTTCACGAGTGACGTAGAGCAAAGAAAATCAAGGAGACAAAACAATGGAGACTGTTATATGTAATAGTAAATGAAGTTGTTTGTAAGTTACCCACAATTCAGAGATTAAAAGACAACATGGCTTCGTTCAGAAATGTGCCTTTCTTCTTGTAGAAATAGCTTAGTCTTAAGTGTATAACAGAGACCATTAAAATAATAGCGAAAGAACAAAGAAAAACTCAGGTTTTTACACCGAAGTAAACCTAATTTGAAATAAACTAACCCTCACGATTTTTTCAAAACAACAAATAACACTCGCCCTAATGGCTATGAGTTCTTACAATGTTTTGAGTCACTTGTGCTTATATTTTCCATATTGTTTCCAACTTATTTGATAAGCTGTGCAAATTGAGCGACACTCAGTTCCCTTACAAAATGATAACCATTGCAATTTCGGCAAAACACATAAGTGTATCTGAGAGAGCTTTTTGAGATCAATTAAACAGAAACTTCGTCCATTTTGAAAAACTCCCAAGTTTTGTTGGGTAAGTGGCTGATACTATGGTTAATGTAATCAGTTCTGTGATTGCTGGATTTACCACAGAATGGGTCGCACAAAATACTGTACCAATGAGCCATAGGAAATCCCGGGCAGCAAAGTCACCAGGTTCACGCGAGAAATATCCAGGATACGGCAAGGACTTAGATGTCATTGAGAATGGGTTGTGAGAAAACAACTTGAGACATTAATACATGTATATAAATTTTAGCAGTATGCAGGATGTTTTCCATGGGCCTATTATAGACCTCACACATTCTGTCTTCAGAGCGAAACTCTCCTCACTCTCCTGGACACAAGCATCCTTTATTCTTTCAATTTATTCTTTGTCTTTTTGAGCCTTTGGACTCCCACGGTCTCAGTCATATTTCTCCCTAGTGTAGTCTCTACACCCTTGATTGATGGCACAGAGTGTGTTAACTTACATCAGAAACCCATTCTAGACTTGAAACATAAGTGCCTCTAAACGTATCAAACCACAGCTTGCCCACATTTAATCTACCAAGTACCATATTTGGAAAACGATCGAAACCTAATTAACCAATCTAATTGGCTTAAGTAGTCTGACGCACTTTCTGGGAAATACGGGCCTCTGGTCAGAACAGTTAATTGGTTGCCTTTTTAAACTTTTAACTCCCACGGTGTCTGTCATATTTCTCGGTAACGAGTGCCATACGGTTCCCTACACTATACCTTTGCTGCCAGTACTGATACTTAACATCCAATATATGGAAAAACTATCCAAATGTGGTAATAATTACTACGGGTGCATTCAATTGGGAAATCCGGATTAAGATTTCCAAAATCCAAAAGGATTATGCAATTGAGCACAAAATCCAACAGTGGAATTAACCTCCCCGAAGTCCTTTCTGGACACGGATTTCAATGCAGAAATCCAAAATTGGATTTCAGACTTGCACTTTTGCGTTCGTTTGGGAGAATCCGATAACGCATTCGCAAAACGGTTGTGCAGCGGTTCCATGCGCTCACACTATCAGTAAATACGAGACCGATGATGACAAGAACCGTTTCGCGAATCCGTTTTCGGGTTTTCCCAAACGAACACATAGGAGACAAATTCATGAAGGGACTTAGGAGTCACTTTTACCAACCGTCAAACATTTGGCGGCAACTGTTGAAAAATGAATTTCGCTGATATTGTAAACTTAGGTAGGCCTTTATGTCCAATAAATCACCACATACTTTGTTTGCCTGAATATCGATTTGTTTTCGGGAAAATCGATAATAAGTGAAAACCGCAAAAATGCCCCTTCGACAGATCAAAATTTATGCCGACTTTAGAAGCTTCGCGTGAATAAATACAGCAGCTCAGAAGGACAAAACCTATCAAATGTTGAAGAATGACATCAAGTAAATCTACCGAAAGCGTTTTTAGGAGATCTCGTCCTTTTATTTGGAAATTGTAATTCCTCGCGAAGCGAAGCCGAAGGCCGAGCGTAGCGAGGTTACTAATCGTGTCGGTTCCGGTTCAGACCACGTGGCTCGCAAGCCCGAGTAAATCGAGCCGAGAGTTTTTATATATGTATATATATATATATATATCTATATTTTAAAGGTGTCCGTTCGCAGGCCAGGTTACCTGGCAATAGTAACGCACTTGAGAACTGCTGAATTTCCGCCATTATTCGGTGATGCCTTTTTGAAAGTAATGTAAATTTTGTGGAAATCGATTTCACTCGTCCTGGAAGTACATCCCAGCAAGATGATCTCCGAGATATTCAAGAAATATTAGCACGAGATCGTCGCCGAGTAAGTTCGAATACCGTGAAAATCAACACGGGGAAAGCACGACTCAAAGCCGGGATAGAGAAACGACAGCAGGGAGAATAACAACAGCCAAGACAACAACTGCTCGCTCCAGAAAAAGGCAAACGAAACAGCAGGGAAAAGGACTAGGAATTCAATCAAGTTAGTTTTGAATCTGAATGTGTTATTGATGGAAATACAGGACATGAGTGAACGATTACATAACGAAATATATTGGCGTAGTACATTTAGCAAAACGACTTAGAAGGGACACCGAGTAAGAACGACTTCAACGATTGGAGATATCTCTGGAAAATAATTCTATTAGTCTAAAAACGGAATCGGAAGACGACCAACAGATTACACGAGAATGTAAATAGGTATTTTTCATAATAAAACGATAGCGTTTCCAGTTTGAAGTAATTCCCAACACAGAGAGTTGCAGTTGTTATAGCAATCATTTATAACGATGTCATCTGATATCATTGCAACAGTGAAAATATTGTAAATTTTCTTGATCTAGCAGTTCTGTTAAACATTTTCAACAGAATATATACCCTGTGTCACTATAAAGTACTGGTTCTGCAATATTATCAGTGATCAATGCGATCATTTCAAAATAAAGCAAATGTGATTACTGAATTCTGAGTAGTATTTCTCTTTGCTATATATATATGTATGTATTCTCTGATTGAAAGGTTTCAATAATATTGCGTAGAGACAACAAGTTTCATAGCCTTTTCACAATGGGTCAGTTTTACCTTAGAGTGCAATGACCCCCCCTCCCCTGATAATATTGCTATCTAGAACCTCTGCCCTTTTTTCACAAATGAAATGTTCATTCAAGCCTTAATTTGAAAAGTTAGACATAACATATTAACTTTGTTACTTTCTGCTGTTTACTTTATTTTTATGATCATCATGTCAAATATCAATATTTCATAACAACCACAACATACAGTTAACCTTTTACACTGGAAAAACTTTATAAAGAAGAAAATAAATTTTGTAATGCCAAAATGTTTATGATCTTTCTCATATATTCATTGCAAGTGTGCTGTATGTAGTAACAATTAAGTGTTTCAAGTTTCCTAAATGCCCTATGCTTTCAATGATTTTCCACACAAAATTTATAGACAAATGACTGCACTAGATTCTAAGCCTTAAAGAAGAAATGGTATTGTTTGGTGCTGTTTTGATTACTACCACCTCTTATGGAAAGCCTATTAAGAAGATTTTTGTATTGCTTGTAGTAGTAGAGTAACAATACCTTTACTAAGATTAGGACATGCATCCCACCCCATAAAAATATATTATGTTAACGTAAAAACTATAACAATAATAATAATATCAATACCAGTAATAATAATAGTAATGATAATAATAATGATAATAATATAATGATAGTGCTTCTCGTTACTATATGTCATTGGTTACAAGTTCAATACCTTTGCCTGCCATGACTTTTTTGATGAAATACCATGCGTATATTAAATCTTTCTTCTGCAGTTTTTATTATAGAAATTTTCATGTATTCAAAATAATATACTATTCTCTGGTTGGTTATGGATATTTTGCCTGTTTCTGTAACAGCACAATTAAACTTTCATGTGGTATACACTTTTGACTGATTGATGTTGATTTAACATTATTTTTTACAGGACTATGTAGTGCAGCAATCTTTATCAACATATTAAGATTTCAATAACTCTTTCTTACATGTATTGTTTTTATGAGATGACCTAAAAATAGCACGACCACATACTATACAGTCGGCACTCACTATTACCAAACCTTTATTTAAAGTTTTTGTAGAATCCAATTGTTTTACCCACAATTTTTATTTTATGTAATGACATTGTATCTCACACTTCTGTTGATATAATAACAAAAAACATAAATAAAAAATAATTGGAGCATTCAACTCATCCTCGGTGTAAGAACATATTGTGTTTAAAAGTGATGTACAACAAAGAAGACAAAGCAGTAGACTCAGACTAAGAAAATAAAACTAAAAAAAAAAAACACAGGTTCTTACACCGTGGTAAACACAAGCATTCATATCAACTCTTCAAAATTTCACCTGCAAAAGATTTACAATCATTTTCAATTTGTGTTAAGTGAATATTATTGTGATACCTCATCGACTCTGTATTCCCTGTCAAGAGAATCAATAATAATTTTACTTCTATTCCCTCTGGTGCACTCTCAGTGGCAGTGAAAGAGCTAAATAAAGGTCAATTTTTAAGCACTCTGTTGTGCAGTATACTGATCATGTAATTTGCACCAGGTGTCACTAATTGTGTACCAAACACAGCGTAACAAATAAAATAATGGGGATTACCCTAACATGAAAACTATCAAATAAAAAATAAAATATAAAAGCATTGTGACTTCTTCAAAAACTAGCTTCGCGAGGTTTTTGCGGGAGTCGTATTTCTAGTTAAATTTATTTCACGCACTTTTAACTCGATTAAAAATAGGTCCAACTTATCGATTAATCTAAGCATGTGCGACGCAAAAAAATTCGCCGAAAATTTGCGTTTTTGAAAGGCAAAGAGTTGTCCTTTTTGATCCCAAAAGGATTATTTTGGGAAATGATTCAGCGCGATCCTTTGAATTTTTGAAGTTGCATAATATTTGCTTTTTCAAATTACCCAGGAGAGTCGATCTTATCAGCTTAATGTACACATTTCACGCAAAGCCCAATGCTACGCCATATTAGAGAGAAACTTTCGCTATTTTAAAAAGCTACAGGCTAACCTTGATGTTGCTGAAGCATTCCAAAGAAAGTTGAAGCAGCTTGTTGACCATAAACTTTATCCCGCCGCGAGATTTCGTCAGTGCGATTCCTCAACTCGCCGTGTTTACTCGTATACCCTTCACACATCGGGCGCTCTTCTCCTGTTTTCACGCGACAATTCTTTTTCTTCCGTTTCTTTTAATGCAGGATTCAAGACCTTACCTTAAAAATCACTTCTGAACTAAAAAACTGTACCAGTTTCGGGCAGAAAGTCGTTAGCTAAAAGCATGTGTTTATTGTCAACCTTGTGACACAGCGAGTTCAGGTGAAATTAACAACCACTGCCGAGTTAATCTATTACTAGTATGAAGTTCAGAATTGAGAAGCGATTGCTCAACTGATACGGTTGTCAAGATATTTTAAATGTTTTAATTATTATTATTTTACTTTCAGCTTTACGCAAATTAGGAGCTATTTCAAAACAGTCAATGAACCAAACTTTGAGAAAATGCGTGTGTTTGGAGGGAGCTGTGGAGGTCAGGGAGGGGGAGGGAGTGTTATTAGACTGAGAACAGGCCCCAAAGGGTATCCTAAGTGATAAATAGTGCGAAAAGAGAAAAAGCGCGACATCATAAGGATCAGGGTGCTAAGGGACGGACCATTAGAAAAGTGATGGGGGGTGGGGAATTTTCAGCTTGCACGAATTTTTTTTTTTCGCTCACTGCTTATGCAGGAATTTTTTTTTCTTTCAGGTGAACCCCTCTGCACGAATTTTTTTTACTACGTGTGAAAAAGTCACAATTGGACCTTCCTTCTGCATGAATTTTTTTTTTACCTTCTTTGCATGAATTTTTTTTGTTTTTTTCCCCACCCCCCATCACCTTTCTAATCGGTCCGTCCCTAAGGAGCCTGTTCTCAGGCTAAGGTCTTATATGCGAGCGGCTACAAAGAATTTTGAATAAGAATCTCAAAAAGCAATGGGTAACTCAATTCTGTTTGGCATGTAGTCAAGATGAGGAAAACTGTTCTGATTTTAACGATTTTAAATAAGTTGTGTACATGTAACTGTCCTGTGCAATCCTTGGAATAAGCAAATTGTGGCAAGTTCAACCCCAACCTGTCATATCAACCTGCTATCAATTTTCGTGAGATTTCATTCACAATGAAGTGGAAAAATGAGCAAGGATTTGTATAATAGCTGTTGAATGTAACTTGCATTTCTTGTTTTCTATCTTTCCTGTCGAAGCCACAGCTTCCTCCCACAATCGATTTAAAAGAACAGCAGACCTCCACATTTACGCAAATGTTGCCAATCCAGTGTTTACCACTTGTTCTAATTTACTGAATCAGAGATGTCAATTCAAATAAGCAACAAACTAACAGATGTTTGTGAAGTAGTGCCAGAACAATCTATCGATTGGTTTAATTTCAAGATTTTTAATTTTTAGTCTCTCAAATTAACATTATATAGCTTTTAGCTTCACAATCGGAATAATAGAAAGCCCAAACTAACTTGAACTGAAAACGATAGGAAAAAAATATGGCTAAAATAAAACAAGGAACAGCTGTAGAATTAACCTGGCAACAAAAAAAGTAAATTTCTTCCAGGGCATTTTTATTGGGTTTTACGCTTAGCAGATATTGCGCACTCATTATTTCTTTAATATTGGACCTTGGTAGAACAAATCCAACCTAGTCCACTCTTCCTAATTTTACCTCGGTGATTTCACTTTTCGTTCCGTTGTTGTGAGACAAGGAACAGATGTTTTGAAATTTACGCCGTTCCGTTGGCAACTGTTTCTACGTTTTCGTTCAAAACTGAGTTTAAAGCAAAGTCTACTTAAATGAAGCACCTGAAGCCTGAATAGAAGAAAAGCAATCGTCGATCATTTCAAAACAGTACGTGTCTTGCGAGCGCCATAAATAAACATGGCTCGTTGAGGAATCGCACCATTCAAGTTATCGCCGGAGGGCTTGAGTTTTATGGTGAACGAACTGCGAAATCGTCTTAAAATGCCTCAGCAACATCAAGGTTAGTCTGTCATTTTACATTTTTAGTGGAAATTTAGCTGCCATGTGGAGGACGACCAGAACTTTGCGTGAAATGTGTGCATTTCGCTGATAAGATCAACTCTCGTGAGTAATATGAATTAGCGAATATTATGCAACTTCAAAAATCAAAATTTTCGCGCTGAATCATTTCCCCAAAAAATCCTTTTGGGACAAAAAAGAACAACTCTTTGCCTTTCTCAAAAGCAAGTTTTGGATGGATTATTTTGCGTCGCACATGCTTAAATTGGTCAATGAATTTGGCCTACTTTTAATTGAGTTAAAAGTGTGTCTAATAAATTTAATTACAATTTGCAAATAAAAGGACACGAACTGCCAAAAACGCTTTCGGTAGACTTAACTGATGTCATTTTTCAACATTTGATAGGTTTTGTCCCTCTGAACTGCTTTATTTATTCACGCGAAGCTTCTGAACTCGCCATAAATTTGGAGGCCTCGAAGAGGCATTTTGGCGGCTTTCACTGATTATCGATTTTCCCGAAAACAAATCGATTTTCAGGCAAACAAAGTATGTGGTGATTTATTGGACATAAAGGCCTACCTAAGTTTACAATATCAGCGAAATTCATTTTTCGACACTTGCCACGGATTTTTAAAATTGTTTCATTTTTGGTAACTTCGGCTCTTAATCCGTTTCCGGACTTCCTGTTCGATTGAAAATCCGGTGCACCATAAGTAACTGTCATTCGCCCACAACATTTATCCTTCGTTATTATCCAACTTATGGTACCATTTTCCAGTAATATGCAATATCTCTCAAGTACATGACATCCCTTGACATACCTAGTTTCCCGAGGAAAAGGAGTGACGGCAAGATTTAAATAAGTAACAAACTCGCAAATAAAGATAATTTTTCATTCAGTCGATTTAAAACATAGTTATTCTTAACCACCAAAACTATGATTCAGGTAAATTTGATCGGTAGAGCTCAGTGGAGCCAATAATCGAGATAGCCGTTCCTCGATCATCGTCATGCTGGCTGGGAGCAATGGCATAGTACATAAAAATTGACTGGAGTTAGTTAGATAATCGGAACTTTATCCTCCCTTATGATCTTCCCAATCTTTTAACACTCCCCAAACCAATCTCTGGTCAAACCACAAATACCTCCCCCTAGTATTACTAGACAAGTAAAGCTAACTTTTTCAACCATAATTAGCTTACCGTGACCTTCATTACATAATAAAGTATGTCTCATGTATCTAAATACACCACAGGAAGTAGCAGTAACTTATAATTCCACGCATCCTATAAGTTCGAGTTGGAGTATACCTTTAATGCCTCATATCCAAAGACCGGGCGCCATTTTCCTTTTACAAAATTGAACCCAGCTCCCAAGCTGAGCGAAACATGCTTATTCCATTCCGA
>OX453276.1:8952376-8994876 GCA_949710005.1 Ricordea florida | reverse complement strand
TAATCGATGATTAATGAGTTGATTAATCATTCACTCTATCCGATAATTAAAGGGCAGTCGATGAATAATCGGTAAGCCGCAAAATTTTTTAACAAGCATACCCTGCATGTTAAATTCGTCTTTGCCGATTATCATCGATACGAACCACTACTGCAAAAGTTTATCACAGGAAGTAAATTATTTCAAATAAATCGCTAGAAAATTGTATGAGGTGTGATGCATTACAATCATTGTCACATACTAAAACTGCTTGGAAAGGAAGACTTTTTTGATGGAGCTTTTTTCAGAGCGACGCTGAAAACCTAAACTGTCTTATTCGTGTGCTTTTCACGATGGATAAATTTTTGTTATTTCTTATTTTTTTCTGCTTTGGTGATCTTTTTTAAACCATCAAAACTGATAAACATGCGATTTCTCCTTACAATATCAGATCAATGTGAAGCAGAAAGGAATGAGAATTGCAAAGATAATCAGTGTAAGCTTTTGAAATGTCATGACATCCACTCATTCCAACTTGATGTATTTATGTTCTCGTTTATAAACTCTGCACTACCGACTAAATTCCATAACTTTCTAAGAAACAATCAGATCTATAGCTATAACATCAAAAGTGCCTGTTCTATTCATGTACCCCTATATAGAACCAATATCAGGAAATTTTCTGTTTTCTATCAAGGCCCAAAGTTTTTTAATTCACTTACTCCTTGGATTGCTTGTTCTTTTTCTCTCTCTTATTTTAACAAAAAACTTAAGGAATTCCTTATAAGTAAAGTATTAATTTCACTGTCATTTTATCTCATTGTTACGTTTGTTGTTCTAGTTTAATCTATCTTATGGCTCTTGTTTTGAGGAATCTTGATTCTGTACATGCGTCGTGGTTTCATTCAGGATTTATCGCCATTCAGGATTCATTCGCAATTCGTGCAATTATTCTTTCATAGTTTATGTAATTTTTCAAATTATTATAAAATGAAAAATACAATAAAAGTATATTGATGCTTCGTTTATTAAATGACCATCCAGCGAAATCGCGTAGAATATCGCCGAATGCTTAGCTAAAATACTTGCCTGAGATATTCCTCAAGATTGTGCAGGAAAATTGTCTTATTATTCAACAAAAACTCGGATTTATTACAATTAGTTGAATGAGTAATTTTGTTTATTTGCGAGTTTGTTATTTGTTTAAATCTTGCCGTCACTTCTTTTCCTCGGGAAACTAGGTATGTCAAGGGATGTCATGTACTTGAGAGATATTGCATATTATTGGAAAATGCTTCCATAAGTTGGATAATAACGCAGGGTAAATGTTGTGGGCGAATGATAGTTACTTATGGTGAACCGGATTTTCAATCAAAATTTTAAATCCGGAAACGGATTAAGTCCTTTCATAAATTTGTCACCTTTGCGTTCGTTTGGGAAAACCAGAAAACGGATTCGCGAAACGGTTTTTGTCAGCGTCGGTCTCGTATTTACTGATAGTGTGCGCGCGCATGGAACCGCTGCACAACCGTTTTGTGAATATCGGATTCTCCCAAACGAATGCAAAAGTGCAAGTCTGAAATCCAGTTTTGGACTTCTTCATTGAAATCCGTGTCCAGAAAGGACTTCGGTGAGGTTAATTCCGTTGTTGGATTTTGTGCTCGATTACAAAATCCTTTTTGGATTTCGGATATCTAAATCCGGATTTTCCAATCGAATGCACCTGTAGATGTTAAGTATCAGTGACAGTACTGACAGCGAAGGTATAGTGTAGGGAACCGTATGGCACTCGTTACCGAGAAATATGATCGACTCCGTTGGAGTTAAAAGTTGAAAAAGGCAACCAATAAACTGTTCTGACCAGAGGACCGTATTTCCCAGAAAGTGCGTCATACTACTTAAGCCAATTTTTTTGGTTAATTAGGTTTCGATATTTTTCCAAATATGGTACTTGGTAGATTGAATGTGGGCAAGCTGTGGTTTCATACATTTAGAGGCACTTATGTTTCAAGTCTAGAATGGGTTTCTGATGCAAGTTAACACACTCTGTGGCATCAATCAAGAATGTAGAGACTACACTAGGGAGAAATATGACTGAGACCGTGAGAGTCCAAAGCCTAAAAAAGGCAAAGAATAAATTGAAAGAATAAAGGATGCTTGTGTCCAGGAGAGTGAGGAGAGTTTCGCTCTGAAGACAGAATGTGTGAGGTCTGTAATAGGCCCATGGAAAACATCCTGCATACTGCTAAAATTTATATACATGTATTAATGTCTCAAGTTGTTTTCTCACAATCCATTCTCAATGACATCTAAATCCTTGCCGTATCCTGGATATTTCTCGCGTGAACCTGGTGACTTTGCTGCCCGGGATTTCCTGTGGCCCATTGGTACAGTATTTTGTGCGAATCGCTCTGTGGTAAGTCCACCAATCACAGAACTGATTACATTAACCATAGTATCAGCCACTTACCCAACAAAAATTGGGAGTTTTTCAAAATGGACGAAGTTTCTGTTTAATTGATCTCAAAAGCTCTCTCAGATACACTTATGTGTTTCGCGGAAATTGCAATGGTTATCATTTTGTAAGGGAACTGAGTGTCGCTCAATTTGCACAGCTTATCAAATAAGTTGGAAACAATATGGAAAATATAAGCACAAGTGACTCAAAACATTGTAAGAACTCATAGCCATTAGGGCGAGTGTTATTTGTTGTTTTGAAAAAATCGTGAGGGTTAGTTTATTTCAAATTAGGTTTACTTCGGTGTAAAAACCTGAGTTTTTCTTTGTTTTTTTTCGCTATTATTTTCCTGGTCTTTGTTATACACTTAAGACTAAGCTATTTCTACAAGAAGAAAGGCACACTTCTGAACGAAGCCATGTTGTCTTTTAATCTCTGAATTGTGGGTAACTTACAAGCAACTTCATGTAGTATTACATATAACAGTCTCCATCGTTTTGTCTCCTTGGTTTTCTTTGCTCTACGTCATTCGTGAACGTAACAGGTTTTTATATCAAGGATGAGCCTCCAAATTGCAACTGAAATCTTTTGATTATTTGTTACAGTGCGACTACTCGTAAGAAGGCCGCCCACATAAATTTTCATACAAATTTTTTAAGCCTGTTTCTGATACTGAACAACAGATTTGCGGCTGGTTTCTACCGACAACGATGATTCTTTTTCAATCTTGATATGTTTTTAATACAGTTATAGAGCAAATTGTATGCATTTTGGGCGAAATATAAAATATTTGTAGAGATTCTATTGTTCAGATACCCAATCGAGATTGGATGATATGTACGAAATTTTTTTGGGGGTGGCCGAGGTTCGAGAAGTGGCATTGTAACAACAACACGCAAAAATTTAATTTCTGAACTCAATTTCAACTATTTGTCCTCAAATTCAACTTTTTGCTATGTTTTGCGTGATCTTAGCCAATTTTGCATGAACAACACGCGTTTAAATGATCAATTCATTTAAACAAGGTAATTTGGTTTAGATTCATTTTATTTTTTTACTTTTCTGCACCCAATTTCAACTTTCTAAACTGTTTGGAATTAATTGACACCCTCAGCCAACCAGCAAGTAGAAAGGTTTGCATGTATTTTATTTGGTCTGTAATCATACTTGTGATTTTACACCAAATCGTAATCCCACTTCGTGGAGAGAATACAGAGAAAACGTATTACGTACATTAGATGTACTCTAACGTTAAATAACACCCATTACGTTACAATCATTATGCACGTTGATATTAACTGAAATACTGTCTTTTCTTTTATCCAGCAGATAAGCGGGCCGGAATCCTAAATCTTCGAATTTTTTTTAACCTTAATCAGAACTTATACAACAAAAATCTTAAAAATTATTACTGATTAATAAAACCTCATCTAAAATATAAAAAAACACACAAGTGAAATTAAACTCTATTCGCGAAGTAATCAAAAACAAAAAGAAACCTATTTTCTACTATTTACAATGAAAATTCTAATAAATCTACTATCTTCCTTTCTAGTTATTGGGAGATTCTTCGCTGATTTTAAATGGTGCGACAAGCACAAAGCAGACATGCGGGCAAAGTTGGTTAATGTTTTGCCGTCATGTTGAAAAGTTGTGAATTTCTTCGGCCAAATGCGATAACTTAGTTTCCTAAGACCTTAGATCCTGTTGCTTGGGATAGTCGATTTATATAAGTTAAGTAACGACTTAACGAACTTGAATCCATGATCTTAAAAAAGATTTCTTCTTTCGCCGTTTGGCTTTTACGTAAGCAAGAGAAAATGAGGTAAAAGAACGTATCTTCTATACTGGGTTCTCTTACTATGATAAGGGTACAGAATATATTTTTAGACCCGGAAACTATTTTTACTGCCCAATCACTGATGTCCTTCTCATCACGTTGTTGTAATTTCAATGCGCCATGTGTAACCGCGCAGCCATGGAACGAGATATAAATAGATTCCTCGCTAAAATAGATTCTGTTCCCTTATCATATCAGACGGGGTAATGTTCTCTTTCCTCATTTTCTCCTGACGTAAGCCATTCGTAAGACTTGTACGCATGCTCAGCTCTTTCATCTATATACATGTAAGTTGACTGACACTCTGTGCCATTAAGCAAGGGTAACTACTTGGTGTAAGCTGTGGTTTGAGAGGTTCACCCATTAATAGCATTGTCTGCGTTATAAATATAGCCGCCAAGCAACCTCAGCTGTACTCTAGCCGTAATCATCCCTAGCCGTACTTCAGTGTCCTTAATCACCCCTGGCCTTACCTTAGTGTCCTTACTATGTGACTGCCTACACCAAGTAGTTACCGACTAACCTATCGAAAGAAGGTTTAATCATATCCTCCATGATTATCAAGTTAACCTCTGCACACCCTACCCTAGTAAGGGCGAACATGATATCATTTGTTGTGGCAGAATCGTCCTTACTCTGGCGCCAATGCTCAAGAGCCAATCGGGTGCGTTTGTAGTCTTCAGTTTCTTCCTTTTTTATAGCATCGATTACTCCATTTTCTATTTCCAATTCTCTCGCAATCTCCTCCCATCTTTCCACGCTTCTCTTCTGCGACACGACGATGTCAACGACCTTCCCAGGGCAAGGCCTAACCACTGTGTCTCTAGCTGTAAAAGACACAACCAGTCAAGGTGTTTACGTCAGAGTATGCCACGTGTCAAGAGAGAAGGAAATGACTGAAAGCATACGGACTCGAAAATTCGCTTCGCTCCTGGAAAAATGTCCGCTTCCCAGAACATACAACGTCCTTAGGGAAACGTCCCTGCATGTTTTGGTGCCAAACCAAGTTACTATTTCGTAATACATCAAATATTTTTACTCGTGCACGATTGGTCAAAATGAAACACGTGATTCGATCTACCTCGTGAAAAGCGGGGATTATTCGAGGGTGCTCGTAAAGCGATTTCTCCTGCTATTTAAATTTTAAAGACTGAAGGCAATGCACACAAAAGGGTTAAAATAGCACTCTTAAATGCAAAGAGTGTGCGCCATCATCTTCAACTGTGGAATTAGTATAGGTAATAGCATGGTTTGTAGTGATATTTGGTATAAATACCACGAGGGATATTTCAAAATTGTTGTACGTAATTTCAAGAGCCGTTAGGCGAGTGAAATTTGAGACAATTTTGAAATATCCCGAGTGGTATTTATGCCAAATATCACGTACAAATCATGCTATTATTTGTTTATACTACTACTCGCAAGAGGTTTGTAATTTTCACATGTAGGTATTTCAAATTAAGCAGAAATACCACTGCTCTTAGCCAATCAAATTACAGAAATTTCTCATGTAGTAGTATAATTGAAGGAATAACAAGACGAACTTTGTCCTTGTTGGTCATTTCTCCTTGGACCTTATCTGTTTCTCGAAGTTCTGTTTTCCTCGAGCTTCGATTCCGGAAAATTGATGACTTTTAGAGGCATTGTTTCCTTAATAATCGTGCGAAAGAATTATTTGTTTAAACAACAAATTTTATGTGCTATCTGAAATTTTCCTAAGACAATTAATAGAATTCTAATAAATGTAGCACACAGAGAATTTTCTTTGCAGGATTGCTTGCAAGTACTGTAAGGCCACAAAAAAGGACTAGTGCTTACCATTTAACAGAGCACAGCAAATATTCATTGTTACGTTCGTATTTACTGTCTTCAAAGCAGAAACGAGGGACCAAAAAAATTTCTCTTGAGCTTGTATCCCTTTCTCTGCGAGCCTGCGGAAGAATTCTCTTACAACAGGGTCTGTATTCTGAGAAGTCCATCGGTCGCCTAACTCCGACATTTCTAATTCACTAAGGGATTGTTGGCAATGGGACAGCACAACTCCAACGGGAAGATTGAGAAACTCGCTCAGACGAAAGCCCAAGAATTCCACGGGAAAGGCCTGCAACTGTAAACAAGATAGGGAGTTCAATAACGACTTCGGCCATTGCTACTGTAAAGTTTGCAAAGGTGTTAGGAATAAAGCCATTGCATTAAATTAACAAACAGTACACGGTTCAGCGTGTACTATCGAGTTATAACTGCACGCGGGAGATTGCTAAGCACGAGAGAAGCGTAAGAGTCGCACGAGGCGATAGCGGAGTGCGACTCAAGCTTCTTGAGTGCTTAGTAAACCTCCCAAGTGCGACTATAACTTATTATAGTTTACCACTAAATTGTCTCCGATTCTTACTGGTTTAAATTGATCACGTGACGCGATAGTAGTTGTCCGCGGAGACACACTATCAGCTCATAGTGCCCCTCCCAAGAAAATACCCGGATGGATAGTGCCCGTCCATGAAGATGTGAATTTTCTGACAGTTAAACCGTTTTTTTTAGGCAATGTACGTTACGAATTATTGAAATTTCAGGCTATACGTATGGATAAATATTTGATTGATCTACATTTAGTGGGTTTTGAATATTTCTCAACTGGCGCGCGGAAGAAAATTTTGTGGTGAACAATAAAGACAATAGAGTGCTTCTGTCGAGGAACTATCGGCTGATAGTTGCCCCGCGGAAATTTGATGTTCTTAAAACAAATATTTGCCCGAGAAGCGAAGCTTCGAGGGCAAATATGATAGTCTAAATAGTACACGTTGAACTGTTTACTATTTGTTTTACAACATAATCAAAAGAGAAAACATTTAAAATAGCCCAGAAGAAGGAGGGAATGGCCAGAGCATTTCATGAGCACGCACTATGCGGTGAGCGAATTATTCTTCTCACTAATGCTCTCTAAAAATGCATGTAAAGCACGTTTTTGTCTAAAATCTCTCTTGTTTAAATTGGTTATCCGATCTGAGTGACTTTTGTGTACCTGTTCTCAATATAAAGAAGGATTTTCCCGAAATTCTGTTGTAAAAGGAAAAAATAACACTCGTGTAATTATTGACGCGTACTCCTTTGAGCGCGCGCTTGCTTTCGTCACAAGCGTACACTCATGGGAAAATAGTAGACCCTAAATTGACCAATGAGAGCGCGCGCTTTACATTGGTTATGTTATAACATAATCTAGTTGATCCCGGACTTACAATGCTCGGGTGCTCTCTTCGCTCAATCTATCAAACTCACCTGTCGCTCTCGATGGAAATTCTCAGTTATTTAACTCGCAACAATTTCGTGTTTGCAACAATCGCTCATCCGCTTTTCATTCGTTAACACTAGAATGATTGACATTTAATTTGATGTCGTAATTACGTTTTAAACTATTTCCGTCAAGGGTGTAGCGTCCATATACAAACATACAGCTGAAACCTGGAAAATATTATCTTCTTATTCCCTAAAAGTATTTTTATCATTAAATCGGGTTGACTGATAAATTTTTCGCATTACATTTGTGTCCTCGTCTTAGTATTTCCTTTATCCTTTTATTACTCTGTAAACGGACGGTAAGAAACGTTATATTTTCTTCCCGTGCGTCCACCTTCAAAATCTAACGTTACACCCCTGGTTTGTGTCGTCTAACAAGCCTATGTACATTCAAAAAAGGAACCATCCCCAGCAAATCGTGCAACTTAAACGGATAAATTTGAAGGTATTTGGAATTCATATAAATTCGAAGGATCCTTAGTTCATTTGATGGATTTTCGCATCTCAAAAAATCCTGCTAATTCAAATATCAGCTAGCTCCCAGTATGCAAGAACCAAAGATCTTGATGAGTTGTTTAACAATTATTGTCTGAAATCAAAGTCAACACCAGCAGAATTAATATTTACCGAGCAGTGAAACAGCGCAGTAAATATGTTTAAGTATATACCAATCAAGGGAGCTCGACTTACAGTCTCTTGCACATGGATTTCCTAAAAGCCCCGGCACTATACACCTCAGGAAAGATGGATAGTGTTGAATATCCCGAGATGGCAAGCCAATCAGATTGCTCAAAATGCTTAGGTTGCTGAGTTGTTATATACTAATGCTGAATATCCCGAGATGGTGAGCCAATGAGATTACTCGAAATGCCACGGTTACTGAATTGGTATATACTAAACAGTATCATTCTATTTTTAATTCGACCGTTAAGGAGTACCGCAGATTTCTAAGACTGACCTCAAAAGGCCCTTTTGTACTTGTTTCTGGCGGGAAACTGCAACAAAACAGATTACAGTAATGAATAACTTTTTTTGCGAGATACTTAGAGATACATCGTGTTGGCTTCTTCTTGGCCACGTGGGGCATTAAAAAATACTCTAGCCTGATCTTTGGATAGCGTAGTTAAAGGAGTAAAAAGACTATTTCACTATAAACTGTTAAAAGGGACCTACAGTCCAACACCGAATTGGCATTAAATCGTTATAAACAATGCGAAAAGCCTAACTTAACTTTAAGAGGCGTTTACAGCATTTACGCTTACTAAGAGGTTGGACACCATTGGCATCCACCTTCTTTTTCAAATTTCCCATAGGCCATTAAATTAGACATAGTTTACTAAGTTAAGCCAGTCAGCCATCTAGAGCACACAACAAAGTAGGTGTATTTACAACGTTACCTGGATAAGTATAAAAAGTTTATTGATGTGGTATTCTAGATACAAAAAACACTGAGAAACCACTCTTGTGGCAAAAACGTATGTAAAAAAAGGTTAAAGACGTAAGGGAAAAGGAAGACGGAGTAGATTACAGATTAAAAAAATAAAGACGGTGAATTGAAGACCGATTGACGCAAAATGATTGAAATTTCTCGCTAAACTCCTACATAGTCCTGTAGAGCCCCTCGACAATACCCAAGCCTCTACATCTTGTCGTCATAAGGGCAATCACTGGTTAGTTCGTTCGGCTCTCATACTTTACAAATTCCATTTTTAACTTACTTATTGTCATCCAAGGGCTGTGCTGAGGACGTGTCCATTGCTTTCATGTCGCAACCTGGACCCGACTACAGAGAAAGAAGGTGTCAAAATGTCAAATTTTCACAGGGTTTAATACTGATAAAGCGCACAGTGCGCGTCACAACACACCAAATGGATATTTTCCTGGTTATATTATTTTGACGTTACATATGCGTTATTGATCAAGCGTGCCAGGAGCCCATCACCTGGGCTCCTGGCGTGCAGGTCAAGATTGTTACTAATCGTATGCATGGCTGGTTCTGCTAACGCTATTTAGTATCACCCAACTAGTGGACTAATGCAAATGCTGCAATCTGATTGGCTACGCTACTAGAGGTATATTAGTAATAGTCTTCGAGTAGCGAAATTCGTGGCGCTTTCTTTTGTTTTATTCCCAAATAAATCTTTCTTCAACTTGCATTTTCTAACTTTATTATTGCTTTTTCTGTCCGACTAGTTGGGTGATACTAAAACAATAAGACCCTTCGTCCTCAAGGGCTACGGGTCTAATTGTTAAATATTGGACCTACAACCGAATAGCTATTAGGTCACGACGACTTCAGTATTAAATACCTTTCCGACGATGTCAATCCTGAAACTAGAGAAAATTTTATATAGATCTAAGTTATTGTTAGGACTAAACTATCGAGATAGTAACCTTGATGTGGAATTTTTAAAAGAAACTCAAAATTATCGCGATTCATACCTCCAATAGTCCACTGAAATCCGGGTTCATTGGATAGCGACTCAAAATTTAAATCAATCGCGCAATTGTAATATGGTTTCATTTTGAATAAGGAGGTTTCTACACAATTCAAAATTTCATGGTAATAGGAAGTAATATGGTAATAAAACGGATTTTTAATACGAAACACATCTGCTACATGGCGGTATTTTAGAAAAGTAGGATAAAAATAGTTGTCAACTGATAATTGTTTTAGACTTTTAACTGACATTATAATGGTTACACTTTTTAATTTTTAATACATAATAAATGTAATAGTAGTAAAAGTTAATGTGGAGTCGATGCAAAATCTTGGATTGGGGGAGTGGGCCGCAGTTTGGCGGAGTTGTACGGATTTCTAGTGAAAGCTGGATTAAAAATTGATTGGATTTTAATTTATTTGAAGCGGAGTTCTGGTGAAAGCTGGATTAAAAATTGATTGGATTTTAATTTATTTGAAGGGGAGTTCTGGTGAAGGCTGGATTAAAAATTGATTGGATTTTAATTTATTTGAAGCGGAGTTCTGGTGAAAGCTGGATTAAAAATTGATTGGATTTTAATTTATTTGAAGCGGAGTTCTGGTGAAAGCTGGATTAAAAATTGATTGGATTTTAATTTATTTGAAGCGGAGTTCTGGTGAAAGCTGGATTAAAAATTGATTGGATTTTAATTTATTTGAAGCGGAGTTCTGGTGAAAGCTGGATTAAAAATTGATTGGATTTTAATTTATTTGAAGCGGAGGTCTGGTGAAAGCTGGATTAAAAATTGACTGGATTTTAATTTATCTTATGGGGTGCGCCAGAACGCCCATGGTTATACTACTAAAAGAGAAAAACACTTAAATTTGCCCAGAAGAAGGAGGGAATGACGAGAGCATTTCATGAGCGCGCACTAATGCTCTATAAGAGAGGGGCGTTTAATACAAACTTGCAACGTGTTTGTGGGGGAAGGCGTTTATTAGATAAGAGCCGTTTACTTGGGAGTGGGCGTTTACGGTACGTACATTTAGAAAAGAAACCATTCCCAGCAAATCGTGCAGCTTAAACGGATAAATATTTGAAATTCATATAAATTCGAAGGATCCTTAGTTCATTTGATTGGTTTTCGGATTCTCAAAAAAAACCTAATTCCTAATATCACCTACCTCCCAGTTCACTTCAAGGCAAGAAGCAAAGGGCTTGATGAATAGTTTAACAACATTAAGATATATTAATAATATCCATCTATCTGTGAAACAGCTCAACAAATATGTTTTTTTTTTAGTATATACCAATCAAGGGAGCTCGACTTAAGGTCTCTTGCACATGGATTTCCTAAAAACCCGGCACTATACACCTCAGGAGAGATGGATAGTGTTGAATATCCTGAGATGGCAAGCCAATCAGATTGCTCAAAATGCTTAGGTTGCTGAGTTGCTATATACTAATGCTGAATATCCCGAGATATTGAGCCAATGAGTTTACTCAAAATGCCACGGTTACTGAATTGGTGTATACTTAACACTATCATTTTATTTTTCATTCGACCGTTAAGGAGTACAGCAGATTTCTAAGACTGACCTCAAAAGGCCCTTCTGTACTTGTTCCTGGCTGGAAACTGCAACAAAACAGATCACAGTAATGAATAACTTTTTTTGCGAGATACTTAGAGATACATCGTATTGGCTTCTTCTTGGCCTTCTTCTTGAAGGGGATTAAAAAATATTCCAGCCTGATCTTTGGATAGCGTAGTTAAAAAAGGAGTAAAAAGACTATTTCACTATAAACTGTCAAAAAGTGGAGTTAATTTTAAGCCCCGAAGGATCGATTGCCAATTTTATCTGAATCAGTCAGACTGTGGAGTATACCATGTGCAGCGATTAACATTCTATTCACAAGTTTGCGCACAAGATCCCTTTGATCTTGGTATTTTGGGAGCAGCATTAGCAATAATTTTGAGTATAGAATTCAAGGCATCCAACTACCACTGCAGTAACTAGAAGGGCACTCGGTAGAGCGCATACCTCCGCCCCACCATATATTAGGGAGCTTAAGCACGCGCGTTTTTGAGACGCGGACGGCAACCGGAAGAGAACATTACGAGTGCCAGGACAGTGGTGTCTCCCACATTTTTATAGTGATCATCTCTACTGGAGAAAAGATACTAATCAATGTAAATGTGGTTGTGTGAAGACAAGTTAAAAGGGGAACAAGCTCACTGCCGACTGCCGTCCGCGTCTCAAAAACGCGCGTACTTATGAATGGCATCAAGTTTCACAACTGTTTTCTACCGTGGGAACCAAGAAAGCTGATTGGTCAACATTAATTCCATTAGTAAACAAACCCAAATATCACTGACATTTCTGTAAAACCTTAGAAAACTTTCTGATAAAATCGCTCAGCTTAAACACGACAAACGGTAGAAAACAGTTGTGAAACTGATGCCATTCATCTGATTCCAAGTTATCGAAGGCAAAGAATCGATATGTGGGAAAAACAACAATATTACTCCTCAATCGGATATACTATTCTTCCGATTTAGCCTTATTGGCCCTGTTCCCGCTAGTGTCTTTCCACACGACCACGTAGCAAAAAACTTGAGTTTGAATAAGATACAGAGATGATTTTGAAAAGAGGCCCGAGGGAATTCGGTCTGACAAACAGTCACCGAGTTAATTGCTTTGTTAGCCGTTTTGCGGTCATAATTACCAAGAACTTTATTATAAACAAACAACAAGTTCAATAGATTTTAGAAACAGTCTCTAGCAATCCTTTGTAACGTCAACCGTTTCACCTGCAAGCGCAATCAAACTTTGAGCGTTATCACGCTTTTGTTGTCAAGTCTTTGTCTTGCAACTACTTTCTACGCGACCACGCATGAGACTTACCGCAACTAAGAAAACTTAATCCAAAAATGCTACCGAAATTTAAATTAGATGAAAAAATCCTTATAACCTCCTTTATTCGCGTATTGTTGTCTTGCACAAATTGTTGACTCGAGGCATCCAACGACGCGTGTCTTGTCGCTGTATAAAATTCGTGTATTAACTTCAGCTTTTGGATCCCAATGACAACAGTAGCTGACAATACAAGAGTTAGTAGTATTCATGTGCATAACATTGGCTTTCAGAGATAGTTCAGAGTACACATCTTTCGCATCCAACATCGATGGTGCAATAACTTGTTGAAGCCTCGTTTCACAATAGCAATACCCAAGGGCCTCTGCGGGTAGTCCGATTTGTGACGTTGTCGATAGACTGATAGACCGAAAAGGTAAACCTAGGGCGCTTTCCATTCGACGAATAATTCCGAGATTTCCGGTCCGAAATTGAATGGAACGGTAAAAATTCCGGGAAAAGTTTTCGAAAATTTAGGAATACGTTTTGAGTGCACCCTCTTTGGTAGAATTTCCAGAATTATCGAAAATTTTGTGTTCCATTCGCAAGAGATGTCGGGTTTAGTTTCCCTGCCGAGCGTGGCGGGAGGAGCAGCGTATCAATGCTCAGCGTGTGGCTTTGTGTCGAACGATTTCAGTCTTTTTCAACAGCAGTATTTGTTTTTCTGGCAAAATTGCGGGCCGCCCAGATGAATTGCCAGTTGGAATCCGCACCAGTGTGCATTATTTCTTGTGTCAATAACTGACACGTTTCCCTAGCCATCCGGAAATGGTTTTCGAACTCCCCCGACAAATACGCTGGAATAGTCACTACGAAGTACCCATTTACACGAGTTAATTCCCTCCGCATAAAACAGGCAACTGCAGCCAGAAGTATTACGTCGTCGTTGCTATCGAGAACTACAACTTATTGTTTCTCAGTCGTCTTGTTCTAAAGCCGCGAAAATGTTCAAAAAGTCCCCCATTTTCAACACAACAAAGTTCACACAGCATAAACTCTGTTGCAGAGCACGTGACCTACAATTCTGCAAAGCGGTCGGACGCGTTCCATTCGACCAGCGAAAATTCCGAAAATTTGAACCGGTGATTTTTGTTGAATGGAAAGCGCCCCTAGACTCGGGCTACCTGTGGTAGTAGCCCGAGTAATCAGGCTTTACTTAGACGAACAGATGGTGATCGCTTATGTGTGTTGCATTGGCCCAGGTCCTTCTCGCTTGAATAAAACTTTCCTCAGTCGATTCTATTGCGCCGTAATGCACAGCACATAGCAAGACAACACAACACAGCTTGATGGGAAAATGATATTTAATTTTTACTTGTGATCAATAATTTCCTTGATGTCTTGCATACTGTGTATTTATCAGGCATCAAACCGCATTGATTTAAACGAAACCCCAAGACATCATAGACCATTTGGTTAGACCAAAAACAATTTACTATATTGAAACCGTGGCAAGGAGCTGGCGCTTCTTTCCCACCTTCACGAACAAACGCACACCCTCCCCCCACCCCACCAATTCAATACGACTCCCTTGAAATACCCCCTCCCCCCTCCCCCTTACACCATGAACTTATACACAACCCCCTCCCCTGGAAATAAGACTTACTCGTAAATCTTCTTTTGTGCCGAGTTGCCTTCGTCTTCCTGACCCAAATGTGAGGCTTCCTGATACCATTGCACTTGATGTGACAGCTCAAAATCTCCACTGTTATCGCTTTCTTGGTTGTCCCCGTGTTCTGGTGCTGAAATTTGACAAGAAGTGTGAATCTGTGAAAGATTTATATTCCCGTACGTCACAGGCAAACTCGTAAAAAGGAAATCTCCCAACAGCAGTTGAACCATCGACCTTCCAATTACTAGTTCGTACACTCTACCTCTGAGCTATAGAAAACTCACGTGAGTAAGGCCATTAAACTAGGTTCATGGGACAAACATCCTGCATACTGCTAGGATTTCAATGTCAAAGTGAAAGAGCTGTGAAATAATGAAGATAGTCTATTCTGATCCTGGAATCTCGATGTGTCTTTTCGAAGGAGATGGCACCGAAACGAAGTTACGTTTAGTTCAACGGATTTAACACAAGTCTTATTATTTTTGACTTGAACCGAACTGAATGCAGTTTGCTCTGGCCCTTCCCAAACGTATTAATCACTACATGTGATTTGGAATTACTTAAATTATTGGAAAACGCATCATTTCACCTGTAGGACAGGTATTCGAAGAATAAAGGGGGCTCTATGGGGGTAGAAATTGAATTTCCAGCGTATTTCACCGGTTGGGACGTTGTTGGTAACTACACTGTCACAGTCTTCGTTCATTCTGTAGCATAGCCTTTGTCAATCACCTACACCTGTTAAATCATATTGAAAATAATAATGATACCAATAATAATAACAATAATAATAACTAGTGGTAACCACAGGTTAGAAAGTGCGGGCCTATAGATGCACTTACCGTAATCTCCGGCCGTTTACCCGCGCGGCAGATTACCCACATCAGTCGATTTTTACAATAGTGAGAAAAAAATTTCAACAGATTACCCGCACTGGCAGATAACCCGCACCCCAAAACAACTGTAATTTTAAAATAAACTAGCGAAAAGCGCCTTTCAAAATCATCTTGAAACTCTAGAAATTGGCTAAATCAAACGAGTTGATTAAGTAAGTTATACCACCGTAAGGTGAATGGGAGGTGCTGACGTTTCGAGCGTTAGCCCTTCGTCGGAGCGAATGAGAGGATTGTGGGTTACGTGCAATTTATATAGAGAAGTTTGGAGCCATGCTATTGGTTGAACCATAGCAGTGTGTGAATGGAAGTGAATAAATTAGATGAATGATTAAATGAATGAGAAACGTTCGTTGATACCGTGGGGATTAAGAGAGCCGAGTTGGAAGATAAACTTCTGTTCTAGGTTTTTACGGCTCTCCGTGTTGCCCTGATGCACGGAAAGGCCACATACCGCCATGTTGTGAGTTGAGTGGTTAGGTAGATTAAAGTGTCGCGCTACAGGTTTAGATGCATCTTTGTCATTTCGTTCGACGTCACGCAGATGTTCGCGGAAACGGTCACCTAATCTTCTTCCGGTCTCGCCGATGTATATCTTCTTGCATAAGGTGCATTTTATGCAATAGATAACATTGGCGGAAATGCATGTGAAACGGTCGGTGATTTTAAACGATCGTTTAGGTCCTGCTATTTTGTCTGTGTTATTGATGAAAGGGCAAGTTTTGCATCTTTTGCGAGTGCAGTTGAATGTGCCAGGTGATTCGTCTGATTTTAGTGTACTTCTAATTAAAAAATCGCTAACGTTTTTGTTACGTTTAAATGAGATGAGTGGTGGTAGTGAGAAGATGCTGCCTGTTTCGTTGTCATTCTGAAGTAACTTGAAGTTCTTCAGAATGATGTTCTTAACAGGTAGGTTGAGTGGGTGAAAAGTTCACACTCACTTTTCACCCACTCAACCTACCTGTTAAGAACATCATTCTGAAGAACTTCAAGTTACTTCAGAATGACAACGAAACAGGCAGCATCTTCTCACTACCACCACTCATCTCATTTAAACGTAACAAAAACGTTAGCGATTTTTTAATTAGAAGTACACTAAAATCAGACGAATCACCTGGCACATTCAACTGCACTCGCAAAAGATGCAAAACTTGCCCTTTCATCAATAACACAGACAAAATAGCAGGACCTAAACGATCGTTTAAAATCACCGACCGTTTCACATGCATTTCCGCCAATGTTATCTATTGCATAAAATGCACCTTATGCAAGAAGATATACATCGGCGAGACCGGAAGAAGATTAGGTGACCGTTTCCGCGAACATCTGCGTGACGTCGAACGAAATGACAAAGATGCATCTAAACCTGTAGCGCGACACTTTAATCTACCTAACCACTCAACTCACAACATGGCGGTATGTGGCCTTTCCGTGCATCAGGGCAACACGGAGAGCCGTAAAAACCTAGAACAGAAGTTTATCTTCCAACTCGGCTCTCTTAATCCCCACGGTATCAACGAACGTTTCTCATTCATTTAATCATTCATCTAATTTATTCACTTCCATTCACACACTGCTATGGTTCAACCAATAGCATGGCTCCAAACTTCTCTATATAAATTGCACGTAACCCACAATCCTCTCATTCGCTCCGACGAAGGGCTAACGCTCGAAACGTCAGCACCTCCCATTCACCTTACGGTGGTATAACTTACTTAATCAACTCGTTTGATTTAGCCAATTTCTTGTGTTTCAATTTCCCACTGACGCAGCACCAGTTTCTTTAGAAACTATCCCCACATCTTGAAACTCTGACGTGCTCGTTTTACACCGGGCTTATTGACTCAAAACTGCACGTGGTTACACTTATCGTAAATGATCGGAGATTGTAAATTGTTGTCAATTACCTTTTTATAACGTTTTGAATCTAGTAAAAACTTTATCCATTGTCTTTGTTGACATGGTATCCTTTTGCGTGCAATTAGTAAGTTTTCACAACCATTGTTTTCGATATTTCATTGAGAATAATGGCGCTTGTAAAAATCTGTCTTCAAAAAAATCGATATCTCAGGACCTACTGAGTCTAAGAAATCGCTTGAAACGGGAATATACTCTTTAACTCAAGGCAGTGCTAGCAAAGAATATCTCACTGATGCGTCGAATATTCCGGTCTGGTAAAATTTTGTGCTGCGAATGTTTGTTTACGCGCGTGCCGACAATCACCTTTCCTTGTCGCGCCTTTAATTATGCGGAGCCATGAAATGAACATGTCGGCATCACTTTTTGTGTGCTTTTGAAGCCTGCTTTTTCACGTTTAAATTTTCATTTTCAAGTTCAATACCCGTGTAAGTGAGACATGTTTTTTTAATAAACGAAAACGAGCTGTGAAATAGACAAGGTAGGAAAATAATAGCACAAACACGATAAAGGATTTGTTTATTTTTCGATTTTGAAGATATGTTTTCAATTTGTTCAGCTTTCATCAATAGCATCAATAGGAAAGGTACTGGAACGAGAGTGTATAATTTTAGATTACAAAATGTACATTCGTGTGGACGTTTTTTGGGAAGTTTGCATTGAGTTGTAGTAGATCAGCTCCGTAAATCGAAACATGTCAAACAGATCCTTCAAAAAGTGAAAGTGGTTTACCAGAAAAATTAACCGTCCAAAAACTGAACAGTATAAAATATAACGCAACTCACCTTATCTTCACGGCAATATGAATTTAAATAGATCGTAAAAAAGCTTCACAATCACAGCAAATCGTCTCAAAAGCAACACCTATAAAACAACTTCTCCAAAACGTAACGTTTGTAATCTTCCATACCTCGATTTTATGTGACAAACTGTTGAGATTGATTCATTTTTCGCATTGTGAGATTGACTCATTTTTCGCATTCTTATCGTTCTTGGAGAACAGATTTTTCTCTTCCGATGTTACGACAATCTGTCGTGATTGACACATTATTTGCATTCCGATCGTTCTTAGTGGAAGAACAAAATTTTGAACTTCCGCTTTGTGCTTGCCTGTTATTAACGTGGCGCGCACGCGTAAAACGCAATCCGCTGGTCACTGTCAAGATTAGGGTTGCGGGCCTCTCTTGGGCCCGCAATTAGTATAAATACTCGGGTGATTTTACAAAATCGGGCCCTCTGATTGGTTCGCTATCTCGGATTATCAGCCGATAATCACCTCGACGAACAAAATGACTACCAGTCGTTCCCGCGCTTTTAATGAAATAAAATTTTTTCGTGTTGTACAATACTTTTTCTTTTCTTTTTTGAAATAATCACCATGTACATGTAGTTTAATACTTCGCTTTGTAATAATCAATCAGTGTAATTCGCTTTAACCAAGATGATGTGCTTTTCAAATTCTGACCAACTGGTGTGCTTTTAATAGACCGAATTTTACTGTGCATAAGTGAAGCATGCTACAATGACATTGAACCACCCATGAAAAAAAAAATAATATTATAAAACAATAAATTAATCAACCAATATGATTAAATTCTGCTACTAAATTAATGTGACCAACTAATGTTCAAATTATATAGACCATTACATTACACTGTGCACTGTATTCTATATGTATAGGTATCTCACACATTTAGTTTGATAAGTACCTTGCAAATCATGTGATAGGCTCTCTCAGGGGGGTTATTAAGGGCTGGTCACCGGGGCAAATTGACCGTCTTGGAACGAAGCTTAGCTATGACTTTTCCCGGCTGTCTTCTTATTCTCTACTTACCGGTACTTCCTTTTATAAGAAAAACTAAAAAGGGCCAGCTGAAAAACCCCACTGACCTGCTGTGCAAAAACTACATGAAACCCCTGCTCTCTGTCAATTAAAATGCACAAGGAAAAGCCTTGAATGATACATGAAAAATCTAATGTAAAATAATTGTCGTCATTTTAAGCATTATGGGTACAGTCTTAGAAAACGAAATACAGTGAAAACGGAAACGTTCTCTTACCTTGAGGTTCAGAACTCAGAGAATGTTCAGAACTCAGAGAACTTTCAGACAATTGACCAGTATCCCTCAGTTTCTGAAAAATGATATAATTATGTGTAAAGGTCTTTCACCAGTAATATTGAAGTAACCTGTAGAACTTCCAAATACTCAATTAAGCTACTGTGCCATAATTGAGTTTTGCTGTAACATCTTTAAAATGGTGACTTGGGTAAGTAAAAAAAATTTTCTGCACAAAACACACCTATAAATCCTGATATTTACCCCTTTAAGTCCCAGCGGTGACCAGCATCCAGTTTCTCACTACAATATTCACTATTCATCAACCATTCAGGTTATGAGAATAATGAAAATGATCACCAAAAAAGAGTTGTATTGATATTTAAACAAATTCTCCTCACTAGTACCATAACAAATATATGAGAACAGTTAGGAGAAAATGAACATTGATATCAGGGCTTAAAGGGTTAAGACAGAGACAGATCTCTTTTAGTATTGGTTCTGCACAGCAAATTACTCATAGAAAGAAAATCTTGTTATCTACAATGTACGAAGTTCCTGTAGTTGCCTGTAGCCACTTTTCATACAGGTGTACATGTGTCAGGTGGATGTGTGCCTGGTATTTCGCGTAAGCAGGGGGCATCATGCTGGGACTGGCAAATGCAAGCCCCATGCTGGCTCACCCTGTGATCCCATTGTGCTCATCTCTACTGGTAAAATGTAGCCCAGTACTACCTGTCTCATTCGGGCAGATGGAGCTCGTAAGCCTTGACAGGCAGTCCATCTGGGTCAAGGAAAAGACTGATGTAACACCCAAGAAGTGTCATGAAGCGCAGGACAGTCCCGGAGCGTGTAGACCCTGGGTCCAACATCGCCCGACCATCCAGCACTCGTGTCCCGGCCATTGGACTATGGCTCCACTGCCTTGTGGATACTTTCGGAGAGAAAGAAAGGCTAAGGAGTAAACCCTACAGAAATCCAGAGTGGAGCCCCTAAGGCAGTTGGACCGACTATCAGTCACCCTTCTGGCAACTCCTGCAGCCAACCCGGCTCCAAATGTAATGCCTTGCATTCACTTGGACTTCGTCGGTGCGGAAGAGAGGGGGACCCTGTTCTTGGGCAACACTAGGTCTCCATATACTTTGCCCAGGCTTTTGTGCCCAGCTGGAGAGGCCACTCCAGTCTCGCTAAACGGTGAGAGCATAACACGGAAGACAGCAGTTACGAGTTATAAGTCCTCGGCTCGATTGGCGTAGAGTCGGACGCTACGGGTTGTCTTCGACGGTGGGAGGGATCCTCGTAATTCCACTGGTCAGCTACCGCCCGCGTCAAGCCGGGCAGCCCCCGGCCAGTAAGGTGCTGACCCGCCACGGTCTACCTGCTTCAGAGGGTACCTGGAGCTTAGAGTCATCATACTCGACAAGTGGATCGAAAAACATGTACCAGGACAAACCTGAGCACAACCCATCGTCTCAAGAGACGGAAGGATGCCTACTACTACTACTACTACTACTACTACTACTACATGCAGATGTTACAGGTTAAATTTGATTTCAGTTTAAAGTGATTTGAGCCCTAAACTCCCAATAGTTAACAGTGTCCAATTTCTCATTACAATATTCCCTGTTTATCAACCTGCATTCAGGTTATAAGAATAACAAAACTGATCACCAAAAAAGAGTTGTATTGATATTTAAACAAATTGTCCTCACTAGTACCATAACAAATACATAAGAACAGTTAAGAGAAAATAAATATTGCTATTGGGGCTTTAAGGGTTAACCTAAATTTTAGGTTGGTTTGTACTTTTTTGTCTATATTTATGATAATAAATACACGACACAAATTACAAACCAACCTACCTTTAAATCATTTTGACCTGAAATCAAATTTAACCTGCAACATAGATAATGTAAACCTAATAATTTAGGACAAATCATTTTAAGAACTCTTTTATACTGCGAATGACCTTGAATGACTAGTATGTAATATATTTTCAATTTTTACGAGATATCATTATAATTATATTTTCAACACATTAATTTATAAAATTGCTTGTAAATAGGTTTCCATTTTCCATTTTCGTCTTTTATCATTTGTAAATAATGCAATTTAGCCTTATGGCTGCGATGTTATTCTTCAATTCATCTATCTACCTATCTGAGAACTTGGGTATCAAATGTCATGCTAAAGTGTTAACATGAGAATATAACTTAGTACATTTGTTATTACACAACCAAAGTGACCAGAGGGGTAATAACCAAAATTATGTTAATTAATACATGTATGTGTTTACAGGACTGTATTCTACATCTAAGTGACAGCATACTGACCTCAAAAGCCTTGCAATACTTCATCTCTCTACTAGACTCTGAGACTTTCATTTGTGAGTATTTCTTCTTCCACAATTTTTCATAAAACTCTAGAGCTTCTTTCCCATATTTTACAAATAAATCTCTCTTCTTCAATTCACTGCAGAGACTGAGAATTTCTTCTACTGTCTTTTCTTTTGCAATGTCCATCTCCCTTTCCTTCTCATCCTTTCTAGAATGATTCAGTTCCTTCCAGAATTCTTCCAGTGTAGAGAGCAGCTCCTTTTGAAATTCAACAACCTTTTCTCCTCCATCTAATTCATAGTAGATCCTTTCTACTCTTCCTCTAAACTTTGTTTTCTCATACTCTTCCTTTCCGAAGAATCCTGGTTTTGTAAGGAGAATGCTTCTGTACAGTGCCACTTTTTTTGCCTTGTATTCCCTTGCTGCCTCCTGAAGGCCATGTTTTTCTGACAGAAAGATCATTTTGTCGACTACATTATCTCTGTCTTTGAGCATTTGGGTTTTATCGTGTTCTTCCTGATCAAATTCATTCAAGAACTCTTTTTCGTCACTGAATGTTTCCCACATATTTTGGTAAAACCACAGGGCTTCCCTCTCGTACTTGTAAAGGAGTGCCCTGGTTTCTTCACTGTCATCAATGCGGTTGATTAGGGTGTCAATGATTTCTTGATTGTATGGTGTAAAACCAAATCCCTGAAACTGTTTTTCACTTTCCCACATGTGCTGCAAAAACTCCAATACTTCTCTTTCAAAGTCTTTCTTTACAGCTCTTTTCCTTAAATTGTCACACATTTCTTCAACCCCAGTTATTATCTTATTCCATACTTCACTGTGGTTTCCTGCTTTCAGTTCCTTTTCCATTGTCCATGCCCTTTGAAAGTACTTCAAGGCCATTTTATGATCCATCATGTTTGCCTGGGTGACTGCAATTTGGAACAAGCTACTCACTGTCAAATGATGTTTTCCAAGAACTCTTTCCCTTATTTCATAAGCCTTGTGTGCTGGTTCTAATGCCTCCTTAAATTTATCCTGGCAAGAATAGGCATTAGAAATATTTCTATGGAACTGAGCCGCATCTAAATTCCCAGTTAATTTAAGCTTTTTCAAGAGTTCCAAGGCATCTTCATAACATTTGATTGCCTTTTCATACTCTCCCTGATTCTCCAGGACTGCACCAATTTGGGTCTTGTATACTGGCATGTCGAAGTGTAATTCTGAACCAGAAAGTGCCTTTCTCATGTCACATGCTTGCTGAAAATATTCAAGAGCTTTCCTAGGTCGTCCAAGAGAGAAATGGCAGTTCCCAATAGAGTTAATGCATTGGGCTAGAGTTGTGTGCTCCTTTAAAATTTCCAAAAGTCTCAAAGCTGACTCAAAGCTATCAAGTGCTTTAGCGTAGTTTTTGTCAGAGTAAAATACTTCCCCTTCTGTAAAGAAAAACAGTCCTTGGCTGAGACAATATTCCTTGCTATCTTTGTCCAACACATGACTCAATGAGGTAGTTGCCTCGTGTAATAATATTGATGCCACGTGAGGACCATCAACATTTAAAACCTGCAAAGCTTCCCAGCACTTGAATTTTGCACGGTTTAGAGATCCTGCAATTGAAATAGAATTTGATTTTACAAAGTGAGTTACTTAGAGTGAGAATACAATTTCAGTAAACTTTTATGTCAACCTTCCTTTCCCAGCCTACCCATGATTGTAATAATAACAATAGGAACCAGCCTACCCATGATTGCAATAATAAAAATAGGAATAACAATAGTAATAATAATAATTACACATATTGTACAGATCCCATGAAATACACTTATGTCCAGGATCGATCTTGTTAGCAAAAATTTGCGATTTTTGCGATATTTGCGGACATTTCAGGGCCCTTCCTGGCTTCTTTTTTTTCTTAGTCCTTCTTGGCTTCTTTTTTTTCTAAGTCTTGATTCTTGTTAGATTTGTTATTCTTACGATTTTTGCGATATTTGTTAGTGATTTTCTGACATAATTTTTTCTCAATTATTTCTTTTGCGACAATTGCGAAAAACATTTGCTAACAAATTTTTGCTAACAAGATCGATCCTGGACATATCTGATGAAATAGTCATATGCAAATAACTATCTTACAAAGAAAAATATTAGCACTAACTAATTGATTTCAATATGATTATACTGTACAATGTTAAAATATTTCAAAAATCTTTTTGTCTATTAGTGCATATAAATAATTCCTTCATGAATGTTATAATTCAGTCATGTAAGCTAAACCACTTCAGATGTCCATAGAATAGACATCTTTCTTCAATACAGGGTTGTCAAAACATTTGGAGAATAATAGAGTAGGCAACATAGGTGGGTGGGGAGTGGGGGGTGTTAATACTTTCTTTCTTAATCCATTAAGTCCCAGAAGTGACCAGCATCCAATCTCTCATTACAATACTCACTGTTCATCAACCATTCATGTTAAAAGAATGATGAAAGTGATCACCAAAAAAGAGTTGTCTTGATATTGAAACAAATTCTCCTCATTAGTACCATAAAAAAATTAATTATGAGAACAGTTACAAGAAAACAAATATTGATATTGGGGCTTAAAGAGTGAATGCCTCATTTTTTAGTTCTTTTTTTTGTTTTGGAAAAGTGTCAAACCCGACAAATCCCAGCTGGAGCAAACATGAGAGGATCCAACAGCCCTTCTTCACAACCCTGTTTAATACATGTAGGTGTCTTCTGAAAAAATAAATCCATTCTAAACACTTCAGTCTTGGTGGGTGTTTGTATGTGAAAGCTAGCCCTGGGACAGTACTTTCATACTGGGATGACTATTTGAGTTTGTGTGGTGTTTATAATTTGTAATGACTTTGAACTACAAGTGAGAATTGAATTGGGTTAAATTGCCTGTGTACTATGTGTTTCAGTATGCTAAAATGTTGCTTTTATACAACATAAGAATGTCATACAGATTGAGTGGTTGTTTTTTGTTTAGATGACCTTGATGCAAGAATTCATGCTGGATGAAATTTCTGCTCTGGCATGGAAACTGGAGTGAACTTGCACCGGTAAGACTTACATGTACTTCATTAAAAACTTTGCTGGTGTTATCATGTAAACAAATACAGGGCCATAAGGGAGAACCGGTGTGAACTTGTGCCAGTGCACCCCAATATCTCATAAACACACACTTATTTTCACAGGGGTTAAAATACTAAGAAATTAAACTCACCTGCTTTGCCATCATCTGGTGACGTTTCAGCCCATGATTGGAAAACCATCCTTCTTGTTTTTCCAGACACCATGGCATCAAGAAGGGATGCAATTAATGCAAGCTCATGAAATTCGCTTGAAATATAATGATACTCTGATTTCAAAGAGATTTCACATGCAAGCTCATAATTCAATCGGTCAGGCTCAAACTTCTTGTATGCAGCAATGTAGTCAGAATCTAGCAACCTTGCTGACTCTTTCAACTTGTCAATGAACAGTTTGCAGAATCGGCCCTCTGCTTTCTCAAAATGTACTTTGTACTTGGGACCAATTTGCATGCTGTTTGCGTATTTCTTTAGCAGTGGATGGATGTCATACAAGAGTTCCTTTGATTCCAAAGCAGCAGCCGAAATGATCTCACTTGTCCTGAGCCCTTCCAACAAAAGTACTGCTTCAGCTGAGTCAACACCGAGAACAATAGATGCTTGAGTTACAGAAAATGGACTACAAAATAAAGAGAGAGACATTGCTGAGATCCTAAAATCGTCCCTGGGTAGTGAATCAAACATCTCTCTTAGGGATGACATCTGTTTCACATCTACACCTTCATCTTCAAACTCTAACGCTGCCTTTCGCAGTACTGTTTCCTCTGTCGAAGCTTTTTCACTTTTGCTTCCCTTGGTTTCTTGCTCTATTTTGTTAATCAGTTCTTTGGGGCTCTGTGTTTCTTGTCTCAAAATGGCAGCCAAACCTTTGAGTAGCAATGGTGTCCCCTTGCAAAGATCAGCAAGTTTTTCCCTCTCTGCTGCATCCAGAGTTACTTTCCCATGGGACTGAAGAAGATCTTCTGAAACAGAACTTTCAAGGGGTTTTACTTCATAATTATCCACTATTTCTGGACGTTTAAATTGATTTCGTGACGTCAGAAGTATTTTAAACTCTCCCATTTTGCCAAAACTGACTAGTTGTGAAAGCTTCTCCAAAAACTGCAAAAATGCAATGTTTAAATTCTTGGCTTCCTTGCTCGTTCCTTCAGCAAACTGGTCCACGTTGTCAAGGAACAGAAGAAAAAATTCCGTTTTGTTTCGCTGTTCCTGAAGTTTTTCTCGAACAGATTTTACGATGAAATTTATATCAATATCACTTACGCGAACGTTGGCCGTCGGATCAAGCTCATGCATGACCTTCAAGTAAACGTCTTTCATTTCTTTGACGCCTCTTAAGTCAACGGTAATGTGTTCTCCACGCCACTGAGTGCAAACTTCCTTTGCCAGTGTTGTCTTTCCTACCCCTGCAGAGCCATGCAAGGCGACAACTCGCTTCCCACCTGTTTTTAGTTTCTCCATAATTTTCTGCAGATCGCTACCTCTGCCTTGCAATTTATCGTTCCCGACGCTTTCTGGCAGACGAGAAGCCTTGAAATCGTCGATTTTTTCTTTGATTTGCACAGGGTTGTTCGATTTTTGAGCCACGAAATCTTCAATTAGCGTTAACCGATTGTCAGACACATGCCCTTGCTTTGCAAAAAGTCGCAAACATGCCAATAAATCCTCATTTTCAAGAAGCTCATATTTCCCATGAAGGGTTCCTTTCGTTGATTTTACGACGTCCATGCGTTCGTTGGGGCTAAAGTCTGAGGTGATGTCTTGAAACAATCGATCCAACAGCGGCGAACAGACAACTGTGGACGCCATGTTGAAAAGACACCGCTTGCCAAAATAATCGATTTTTTGCTTCCTCGTTTCCAGGGTCCTAGGAAAAAGGCGGGAAGCCCGTTTTCTTTTCTTTTCTTTCGTTTTTATTTTTTTTTAACGTGGAATATGGGGACGGTAGAAACAGGCTTACCATCGAAGGTGCACACATCGAAGGTTGATGCGGTTAAGTTTCTAATTAAAGATGAAGATTATTCTGATTGTCACAAAACGGAATTAATTACTTGCTTCGTTACACCTCCCTATTTAACTCACGAACTCGAGTAAAAGCTTGAAAAACCATCTACAATTTATAGTTCCGAGGTATGACCAAAACCAGTGCCAGCTCATGAATGTCTCTTTCCTTCTGTTTAATTCTGATGTTCTGTTGAACATTCATGGACTATTTTTTCCTTATATCGACTCCGTTTTCTTCGCCCCGCAGATTTACTTCTGTCAGTGGATATTTGCGCTGCATAACGTTTACGTACGGGAAGCAACGAAAGGGAAGCGCACTCGATATGATAATATCAAAGAGCCTCTCCTGGTGGTGGGAGAGGGAGGGGGCGTTCCCAATAATTTATATTTTTCCTTTTTTACCCGTGTTAACCATTAATAAAACCACTTCCCTAATTTTTGTTGCCTTGTCCCCAGCAATTTAATCAAAGGTTCCCTAATTCCCTGAAAATAATTCGAAGATATCCCCTGTTCCCTAAGACTAAACGCTTTAGTTACATACCAAGACTTTAGCTCAACATAACGACCACTGTGATTGGTTGGTTCTTTTTTTTTTTTTCTTTTTAAAGTTTTTATTGATTTCCAAACATGTATTACAAATATTATTTATATTAATATTAATGATAATTACAAATAATAACTAATAACTAACAGTTAATTCAATTCACAATTTAAATATTTAACAATTTAACTAAATGAAATTTTAGTTTAGTTTACACAAAGTAAAATAATAACAATAACAACCGAACAAAAACAGCTAAGTACAAAGACGGCATTTCCACAAACAGATGTTGCATTAACAATTCAAATCAAGTGTTAGTTAACTACAAACATGGCTTTCGCAAAAAATTATCATGTGAAACTCAGTTAATCTGTACAGTAGAAGAAATAGCTCGCTCCCTTGATAAAGGTGAGCAAACTGACCTAATAATCATGGACTTTTCGAAAGCCTTTGATTCGGTTCCGCACCAGCGCCTCCTGATGAAACTGCGCTACTATGGCATACGTGGGGTTCTTAACACCTGGCTAACGCAATGGCTTACGAGTCGAGGCCAATCAGTTGTTGTTGATGGGTACAACTCCTCGGAAGTGCCAGTTCTATCAGGGGTCCCCCAGGGAACAGTTCTCGGTCCCCTCTTGTTTCTCTTATACATTAACGACCTAGGAGAAAGCTGTACCTCTAGGATGCGTCTTTTCGCCGATGATACTCTAATCTACAGCTCTATTGAGTCTTACAATGATGCCGCTAAACTGCAGTCAGACCTAACATCACTTGAAAATTGGGCCCAGAAATGGCAAATGAAATTCAATCAATCCCAGCAAATGCCACGTCTTAAGAATAACGAGGAAGCAAAACCCTACTAAGGCTAACTACGTACTTATGGGAAAAGTTATAGTTTCGGTCACCCACCATCCTTATCTAGGCGTAGAATTATCCAGAAACCTCGACTGGGGCCAGCATGTTAATGACAAAGTCATGAAGGCCAATCGATCTCTCGGATTCCTCCGGCGAAATCTGAGCAGTTGCCCCAAGGGTGTGAAAGAGGCAGCCTACAAAGCCCTTGTACGGCCTCACGTGGAATACGCCAGCTCAGTTTGGGACCCACACTTAATAAAACACGTCAAGCTAATAGAGGGAGTACAAAGAAGAGCTGCACGCTTTGTAAAAAATTGTTACTCGAGGGAGCCGGGAACAGTTACGAACCTTCTGCACGATCTACACTGGTTACCCCTAAAGGTGCGCAGAACAATTTCTCGTCTGATTTTATTTCACAAAGCGATTCATGGCGCTGGTGGTCTGGCCTTTCCTGACTACGTTATGAAGCGCAGCAGACACTTAAGGAACTCTAACCTGAACAAGTTCATCGAACTGCAACCTAATACTGAGTCTTATAAGAATAGCTATTTCTGCAGAACTATTAAAGACTGGAATGCTTTACCTAGCGAAATTGTTAATATTAAGTCCGTAGATCTTTTTAAAAAAGCCTTATTCGAGTATTTTCACAGCATGAAAAAGCAAATTTACGTTGGCATAAAGACCACGTAAACGTAACGTAAAGTATGGATATACGCGACTTTACTCTAACTTTACGAAACGTAAAGTTGAGCTTTACGCTACCTTTAATGGAGGGCGTAAAGTTGCGTAAAAGAACAGCTTAACGCTTGACGTAAATCTGGCGTAAGTGTGTCGTAAAGTCGATTTTAAACAACAGCGAAAATCCAGTTTAAAGGCACTGTAAAGGTTAATTTACGCAACTTTACAGAGCATTAATTGTTTTTTCTTCTTACAAAGTTCACCAGTATCACGCTCCCAAACCCGACTTTAGCCTGCCATTGTTGCGCAGGAAGCTAAAATCTTGATCAAGAGTTAGCTCAAAATATTTTATGAAGATCGGGGAGAAATTTCGTGGGCTTATTCGTCTTAAAATGCAGCGAGCTCACCCAAAATCCATTAATAAATTTGTTACAAAGTGGTGTCAGCTCTGTTTTATTACTCCATTTATTCACAATACATCCGTTACTGAAAATTACCGAATACTCATAACAAAAATGTTATCAGTTGGTCACGTTCTCAGGAATATGAAAATATAAAATAATCATCAATCAACATAGCTTGATTTTACTCCCACAAGTACGGTTACAAAGGTGCAACCAATTATAAGAAAAGAAATAAATTTATATTCATCTAAATAATCACTGCAAATCATCTCATGTACTTTTTGTTGTCTATGGCCTGGCTTCTAAATCTTAACTGGAACAAACACAAAGGATAAAAGTTTATGCACAACAGTGTTTATCATTTTAGTCAATATTCAGGAGACCTCTACAAGTGTTCTTTTTCACAACTTTTTCACAAGGAAGCCACAATGTCTTGATTCACCATTCTCATCTTCTGACCAGTCAGACTCATCTGAACTAGTATAATCCATGCTGCCAACTGCCTTCTCGATTTCCTTCTTCTTTTCCACAGACCATGGCATGGCTTTCAAAGATGAAAGTCTCCTGGATTTTCTGGACAGAAAATGAAAATATCATTAGCCTTTAGATAAAAAATATGGCAGGATTACAATACAAGTTCAGAATTGAAAGATTTTTCCTGTCTTATCATTTCCCATAGATCTAATTCACAATTTTGCAGCAATTATTGTTGACTGTCTCTCACCCAGAAACAAGATTACTGCATTTACAGCAAAAAATACTACCCCCCAGTTAAGCAGATTGTGGCAGTTAAAATGTATATAAAATGTAAACGGCATTGCGGGGAAACGGCAATCGTTCTCTTTCTTTTCCTGCCAGTGGTTCTTGTCGGCGTCCAGGTACTGTTGCTCTCGAATTTTGCTGACAGTTCTTCCAGTACACGTTTCTGTTCGATGTCCCGCGCTTCTATTGCCTCTCGCAAGCGTGTATTTTCGTCTATAATTCTTTGAAGAAGAACAACATAATGGTCTTCCATATTTCAAAGCCATGATCAAGCGAAATCTGCTGCGCCAACTTCACAGCTCCCCAGTTTATAGCTAGAAATGACACACGAAAGGACGCGATGACATGAAATAAACAACACCGACAAAGCTTCACCGACAGAGAGAGCCGCAACATTCCCGTCAATAAAGTCGCATTTTCCTATTGGCTTATTTTTGCATGAAAGAAACAAGACTGGCTCATGATACTGGGACCCAGTATCTTTCCCGGCCGATTACTCCGGCCGATAGTAAGTCTGACTATTTTTAAACAGAAACTAAGTAGCATAATGCATCGCTTGCGAGAACAAAGTAGACTCTTGTACGGGCATTGCAACGAATATCTGTCTAGAACCGCATTCTGGAAACATCGTCAGCTTTATTATGATGTACACAATTAATGCTGGACGAGAAAAGACGACGCTGAAGAATTCAAACATGAAATGGAGACAGCATTGCGTAGAGCTAGCCCTGCCGGTTTTACCGCCGAAAACACAAATCTATTCTCTTCTGATTCTTCTGGCGAGGACGATCTTGAAAGCGCTGTAACTTGTGATGGATATTTTTCGGAATGCAAATTGTTGCAAACTTTTAACTCTCAAAATAGTTTTAGACTGTTTTGGGGATGTATCACTCATTGTGCACTTACAATAATATGCTAAAATTCCTGCATCAATTTCTAATTTATGCTTGATTTGGGCTGAAGAAATAACTTTAAGTACCCGGCCATGCGTTAATATCCTTAAAGTTGACTAAGAAACTATACACAAGGTTTACTCTAGGTTTACACTGGCTTTACGCCACTTTCGCGTAAAGCTATCTTTACATACCCTTACGTAGCACGTAAAGTTGACGTAAAGCTTGTAACGTAACTTTACGCAGATTTACGTAACCTTTAAGTCTCCGTAAATCTGGATTTTCATGCTGTGTTTAGTCGTGATAAATTTTAATATTGCATAATAATCGATGCATTTTATTTTATTTTATTTTATTTTATTTTATTTTATCTTCCTTAGTTAGGCGTCTTGCGCGATGGTAACCCCTTTGCAGGACTACAAATTTTTGAATAAAGGTTGAATAAAGCTACGGTGGCCCACAAGTATCACGGCAAAACTTTCATGACAATACCGCACACAAAAAACGATATGTCAACAACTACTTTGCGTTCATCCCTTAAGTTCTGGGGAACAAAATTTATCTAAAATATTGACGAAAAATGAATTTTTTTAGCGTGGACAAAGTCTGTGAACATCTCGGCAAAAGTTTGTAAACACCACGGCAAAAGTTTGTAAACACCACGGCAAAAGCTTGTGAACATCATGGCAAAAGCTTGTGAACATCATGGCAAAAGCTTGTGAACATCATGGCAAAAGCTTGTGAACATCATGGCAAATGTTTGTGGACATCACGGCAAACGTTTGTGGACATCACGGCAAACGTTTGTGGACATCGCGGCAAAAATTGGTGAATACCACGGCAAAAGTTTGAAAACACCACGGAAAATGTTTGAAAACTCCACTCAAATAGTTTGAAAACGCCACGGCGGAAGTGAAATTTTAGAGAGGAACTGAACATCCCTGGCGCCAGTCTGGATGCTGAACGTATACACAAAATGGCGGACAGAGGTGCACAGTAACTCTGGATCCAATTGCTTCCTCTTCTGCATGTGCATCGCTATCCGCCATTTTGTGTATTTGGAACTATATTACGACTTCTGCGAGGGGTGTTCATTTCCTCTCAAGTATTTCACTTCCGCCGTGGCGTTTCAAGTTTTTGCCGTGATGTTCACAAACTGTTGCCGTGATGTTCACAAACTTTTGCCGTGATGTTCACAAAAATTTGCCGTGATGTTCACAAACTGTTGCCGTGATGTTCACAAACTGTCGCCGTGATGTTCACAAACTGTCGCCGTGGTGCTTACAAACGTTTGTCGTGGTGATCACAAACTTTGTCCGCGCTAAACAAATTCATTTTTCGTCAATTTTAAAATAAATCTTGTTCCCCAGAACGGGATGAACGCAAAAGTAGTTGTTGACATAATTTTTTTAAGTATGCGGTATTGTCATGAAAGTTTTGCCGTGATACTTGTGGGCAACCGTAACAAGCTCACATGGTCGATATGTTGTCAAACGCGATGAAAAATAAGCCCGTGCACGTGCTACAAAGAGGGCACTACAATGGTTCATATACAACGTGAAAGGTTACCTAAATGCAAGATGGCGACTAGTGGAATTACGTTCGAACATGTGCTACGTTTTGGAAATGAGTTTAATGAGGAACTTTGCTGTAGATTTATATTTACAAATCTTCAATAATCACTGGATCTCAAAGTAAGATGTGATTAGAAATTCTAGTCGCGAATTTGGCGACTAACTTTCAGGACTTGGTCGCCAAAGTGAAAAATTCAGTCGCATTGGCGCCTGTATTAGGCGTTCCCTCGGGAAGCTAGTTAGTTTTGTTTTCCCTCGAGTCGTGATGTTTCCCTCGACGAACATCAGGACTCTCGGGAAAACAAAACTAACCTTTCCCTTGGGACCATACATTAAGTGTACATTGTTCTTCTCTAAAACCAACTGTGAGGACCCCATCACGCTCTGCGGTCATGCAAGACATTGAGGGAGCAGGGTTGGCGCAGTGGTGAGAGCGCTCGCCTTCCACCAATGTGGCCCGGGTTCGATTCCCGGCTCCGGCGTTATATGTGGGCTGAGTTTGTAGGGTTCTCTTCTCTGCTCCGAGAGGTTTTTCTCCGGGTACTCCGGTTTTCCCCTCTCCACAAAAACCAACATTTGATTTGATTGATTTAATGTAATATGATTTCATTTCATTTCATTTGTGCTTTACAGTGTCCCCAATTAGTACGTCAGTACTAAATACAGTTGACACTCAAATAAAGTTCATTATTATTATTATTATTATTATTATTATTATTATTATTTGATATGATTTCATTTGTGCTTTACAGTGTCCCCAATTAGTACGTCAGTACTAAATACAGTTGATACTCAAATAAAGTTCATTATTATTATTATTATTACTATTATTATTATTATTATTTGATATGATTTCATTTGTGCTTTACAGTGTCCCCAATTAGTGCGTAAGTACTAAATACAGTTTACACCCAACTGTCCATGGCTGCTGGCTTTTGAGCTCAATTTTTTCATCTTTTTTTTTTGGTAGCAACAGGGTTCAATCCCTTCTACCACTGTCGCCTCAGTGCGCATCTGTGTCTCTTTAACTTACCCTTATTACATTTTGACGTTTTCATTTCAAGCCACATCCCACAACCCTACCATTTTTCATCATATTACCAACTTAAGCCTGGTTTACACTAGCGACACAACGACAGAACGACAAAAACGTAACGACTTAAAAAGGACGTTATGTCGTTATGTTTGCAGTGTGAACATGCAGACATAATGACGTATTATCAACATAACAGCACGACATAAGGACAAAACTGGTCTTTTCTTTATATCGTTATGTCTATGTCGTTATGATGTTATGTTTCTGCTAAAACAGGTGTGAACAACATTGACAGAACAACATAACAAAGAACTAATCAGAGCGCCGCAAGAATTGTAGACCCAGTCCGACACTGGCACTATTTTCAAAACAATAGTATGAAGGAATTTAAGGACCAAAACATGAAAGAAAACGCGTGGAAGAAGGTTGCACATGTTGCTAGTGTATTGCTTCGTTTGGCCACTCATGAGTTCAAGATAGATCAGATCATTGGCGTTTACCTGAAATAATATTCTCGATCACCCAAACCGAGCTCTCTGACAATGTTGTGGTAATGGCTGTGTGCTCTTCAAGCTTCTTGTTTAAAGACTGGACGTACACATTCTTTTCTTCTGGCATTTTTTCCCTTTGTTGAAGCAAAATTATCCCAAAAGTAACAAGTTTTTCGTACATTTTTAACTCGTGAATGCGAAGCAATGAACACGAACGAGAAATGCCACTTCTGTCACTTGGTTCCTTCGATTGATGTTAAGGTTTTGGGAGTCCGCTGAGCGAAAATGTAACCGCAGACTCAGAGAACTCCGGTGTCACAGTGATATGTGTATCCCCGTGATATGTGTATCCCCTCCAATATGGCTGCCAGTGATATGTGTATCGCCTACCCCCCTACTCTACAAAGAAATGGATAGCACTTGCTTCTGCGATTTGTAAACTGCCATCGATATCAGTAAAATATGTATATATATATAACGTGATGACAGAAGCAGAGCACACATTGTCAAGAGAATAAAGATTTTCAGATTAACTCTATATGCTTTGGACTCACAGTATAGCCATTGATATACTTTCCACTGAGCCAATGCTATGATGATTATAAGTGATGATCAAGTAGAACGAGACGATATAAAACACACAAATTGAAAGGATGAGTTGTCTGTAATGTGTATCACCCAACTCGGGCCTCTATTTCGACAACATTCAGTGATCCTTTTTTTCCTATCCAACGTGACTGTTTTACTACTTTTGTCAAATGATTGTTGTAGTGTTTTAGTTAATCGTTAATATAGGTTACAAATATCCGATGATGTAATACGCGTGTAATCACGTGATCTATTCATATATATATGATTGTGATTTTTAGTTCACCTATCAGATGGTAATAAAGCATTCAATGAGATAACAAGTCTCAGTGTTCTGTATGGGAGAACCAGAACCCACAATCAACGAGTACTCGACAATTGTAATTTGAAATAATTTCTTTCAGAAAGACATTATAGAAAGCAAAACAGTCACAGATAGAGGGTATACACATATAACTGATGCTGTTTTAGTGATATGTGTTTCCCCAAATGCGAGCAACGATGTCTATAACATTCAGTGATCATTTTTCGTTCCTATTCAAAGTGACAGTTTTACTAGTTTTGTCAAATGATTTTAATTGAAATAATTTCCTTCCGAAAGACATTACTAGAAGCAAAACAGTCACAAATAGAAGGGATACACATAATATACACCGTATTCATAAATGGCGGCCGCGCGGAACGGCCTGGTTTGGAAAACATGAAAACGAGGCTTGGTAGCCCACGCATCACAGATCACAACAAAAATGGCTTCTTCTAGTGGAGATTGTGACACAGTTATCCTCACCGAAGACGATATTCCCGGAGCTTTTTTAGCTGGAAGAAACCCTTCTTCACTAAAGAATGAAGAACTCAGGTTTTGGTTGCGATGTCGAGGCGATTCGCTAAAGGGACTTAAGACGAAGGCACAGCTCATAAAGAGGTAATCATCAAAACACAGAAACCGATCGAAGCACTTGCTCGCATCTTTGTGATTTGCCTCAAGAGAAGTCACGAAATTTTGTTTCTGTAGTATTAAGAATTCTCTCCTTTTCTGCAGAGTCAACGAGTATATTAAAAGTGGAAGGGATAAAATGGTGGTCGATCCCGATCCCGATGAAATCTACACAAAACAAAAAGCAAGGGCTTCGAACCTTCCGAAAGACGCCGCTACTTCATCACGTGTCAAATATCCGAGCGATGGCTGGGGTAAATCGCTTGAAAGGATGCCTGCTTTTACCAGAGCTGAGATGAACCAGCACGTGGCAAATTCTGGAAAACGAGTTGCCAATACTGAGCACCATTCGATTCCAACCAATTTGAGAAAAGCTAAAACCTTTTTGCAGGATGAATATTTGAAGGAGATCGAGGCAAACAGCGATGAAAGGTACTTTTATTTGAGGGCAAAGTGTTACCATAGTTTTAAGAAAAGTGAGACTCCCCATGCTCTTCGTTTTGCCATGTGCATTGTCTCTGGTCAAGTCATCCATGCAAACTGTTCATGCAAAGCTGGCAAAGTTGGTTACTGTAACCATGTTCTTGCTTTAATGTTTAAAGCATGCAAGTTCAGTTTATTTGACAGCAAAGCAACAGATGATTTGTGTCAGGATGAGGATGAGCAGGCAGAACTAGCTTGCACTTCCCAGCTGCAGAAGGGGCACAAAAAGGGCCGAGGTGACAAAATTTCTGCCCAGCCTGTAATGGATGTCACTATCTCAAAAACAAAACTCGATGAAACTAAGAGTAGAGACGGAGTTAAATGCCTCTTGTATGATGCAAGAGTTAATGCCCAGCATGATGTTGAAGCCGAAATGACATTGAAAAAGGCCCTACAGCAAATCAACCCTGAGATGGGTTTAGCACTTATGGAAAAAAGATGATTCCTCTACAAATAGTTGCGTGGAAACCAAATTCGGCAAGAGTCAGATTGGTTCGTTTTGCAGTTATCAATTAACTCATACCGAGGCAAACTTTGAGGCTACTGTGGACATTTCATCCGTGCCTAGAGAAAGTGTCAGTAGAGAAACCGAACTTATGTATCCGAGGTTTCCTTTAAGCCCATGCGGTGATTTTGTCTTGCCTGACAACATAGACAATTTGGAAAAAGCACTCATCAATACCCTTGTTGTGGATGAGACAATTATTAACAATATTGAACAAGCCACAAGGGACCAGTCATCCTCAGAGCAGTGGAAAAAGGAACGCAAGTTCAGATTTACGGCATCTAAATTTGATTTGATTTCAAAAAGGCAGAGGAATCACGAAAAATTTGCTGCAGACCTTATAAATCCAAAGCCAATTACTTCACGGTATGTTGAGCATGGATTAAAACAGGAACCAATTGCACTTCAAGAGTATGAAAAAATTATGTTCACTCGAAAGACACCGGTAAAGGTTCTTAAGAGTGCTTTTGTTGTTTGTTTGGACATGCCAATTCTGGGGGCCTCACCAGATGGCAGAGTTGTGGATTTTGGATGCCACAATCATTTTGGTCTGGCTGAGGTAAAGTGTCCGGAAACCAAGTTTCAAGTCACTCCACTAGAAGCATGTCAGGATCTGAGTTTTTTTTGCGAGGCTGTAAATGGACAATGGAAACTTAAACGAAATCATGCATACTACACTGAAGTGCAAGGCCAGATGGGCTGTAGTGGAGCCTCATGGTGTGACTTTATTGTGTACACAAAGAAGGGAATTTCAGTGAAAAGGATCCCTTTTGATGCTGCTTACTGGGCAACTCTGAAACAAAAGCTTAAAACATATTACTTTACCCATTTCATCAAAACTGCAGCCAAATACTAAACATCCATTAGGTAAACAAATGTCTGGCATTGAAAGTATATGTTCATTTTACTTATATATATACATAATAACTGTAAGTTAAGCTTACTCCTGGTCAAGAATGGTTATGGCTTTAAGCTTTTAAAGCTCCAATAGGCATGTGTTGCTCAACATCAACTTTCGCCTGGTAATGCAAAACTTAAACAATCACAAATCATGAGAATTAAATGGTTTGATCACCAAAGACAAGTTATTATTGTTTTGGTTTTTCAAAAAATCTTTCACAGGTACAACTAAACAACATCTACTGTATGTGAGAAACCAAATGAGGGGATTTGGTATTTATATTGGAGCTTTAAAAGTTGAAGAGAGTTGCAGTTACATAACCAAATGTGATCATGATGTGAAATCATTTTTTAAAATAGTGATCAGCACCTTATTTTTTCAATTTTCATAGTGTGCAATGTGGAAATTAGAAATGAATGACAAATGTGAAAAATTCTCATACATTTTTGCATGATTGGCTGCAAAAACAGAATAGTTACAAGTTCCAGTCAGCACAATATTTTTTTTTCATTACAATCCGTTTGTAAATATTCACAAAAGGTAGAATGTTAAGTCACACAAGGTGATTCAGATGCAGGGCTTTTAACTTAAATGTAAAAAAAATTCTTTTTTATTTATAAAAAGATAGGGATATTACATTTTGGTAACATTGAATAAGGAAGCAGTCACTCAAGGCTGATTCAAGTTAAAACATATTATTATGCTCATTTTGCACAATACTGTGGTCCAATGTTATATTTTTTCACTGGATTTGAAATAATCAATTTATATAAAAACAACCCTGTGACCTGCTTGTCACTATGTGTGAACTTGAGATTAATTTAAGCACTAATAATGGGATCCTGCATGTTGCAAAGCATGGCACACACACACCACATTTGATTCACTACCCCAAATAGGCTCAGTGGAATAACCCCCTCAAATATAAGAAAATTCTTCACCTTATTTATAGCCCTTTCCACATGTATTCTTAAACTAGCAATTTCTTGTGTCACAATTTCATCCTCAGCTGACATCTGATCAGACATTCCTAGAAAAGGAGGGATGTTCAAGGAAACACCAAGGGGTAGAATGTCTTCAATAGTAAAGCCTTTGTCAGCCATTACAGAGTCCCCATTTGAAAAGGGAAGGTTCAAGAAGCCACTTCGCTCTACAATTTCCCTGTCAGATATACTGCCAGTATAGAGTTGGCCAATAAAGGTTAAGAACCCTTTAGGTGAAATTACCACCAATGCCTTTAAAGTGGTATGGTGTTTATACGAGCTAAACAATTCACTATTTAAAAGGAGGCTGCTAGGCATTTCACAGCGGATCTCGGTACAGTCAATAATGACCCTTGTGGTTGGATACTTTGCCTTAAAATCCTGAGGCATTGTCTCATTTACTAGTTCTCTAGAAGGCCAAATATTTATATGACCAAGTTTCAAATACATATAGTTTATCCAAGAAATAAAGATTCTGCTAACAGTTGGCTGAGAAACGTTAAATAAGTGAGCTAAATGTAACTCGGCAAAACCTTGCCTCAGTCTACACAATGTCAAAAAGAACTCATCTACTGGTTTTAGAGACCTTGGCCTTCCTTGTTTCACAGGCTTAGCATTGCCAGCAACTTCCTTTCCAGACAACCAGTAATTTATGTTTTCTTCCCTGATACCAGGATCCAAAAAGTCGTACAACGCCACCATAGTCTCATTATTCGGAAACCCCGTGTAAAATGCTACTAACGAGTCATTTGATGAGATGTTTCTTAGTGAAAACATCTGTTCCTCTAGTTGCTCGTTTTTCTGTTCCATATCCACAATTTTTTCTTTTGATTGCAAAACCACTGCTTCCAGTTCTTCAATTTTTAAAATAGCTGCAGATAGCTTCTCTTGAAGCTCAGTTATTATTATATTATTATGCTCCTGTCGCTCCGGTGATGGCGGTATTTCTGCTGTTTCCGGAAAAGACGTCCCGTCGGCCGTATTTGTAGAAGACGAATCATTGCATGTTACTTCGCTGAATTCGGTCGTCGAATGCATAATTTCGCTGAATTCTGACTCTAAATTGTTTCTCACGGTTGTAGCGGTGAAGCGTGGAGTTGGCGGTGGCCGTTTGCGAGGAGAACTTCGCTTCCATGCGAAGATACTTGGCACAGCTCCTGGTTTGGGACTGATCCTTCCATTGAGACTCTTCTTCAAATCTTCAGGCTTAAAATGCCTCGAACAAACCCTTGTTCCTTCCGAAATAGAAAAATCCTTACCTACATCCCTTCTAATGGCATGGATCCACTGCTTTCTAGTATTTGGATCGTCTGGAAAACGAAAAAAGGATATCTTTTCTCCAGTATCTTTTTCTCGCTTATCCTTCTTCGTACACAACGGAACGCAACAATGTGTTGGCATCTCTCAGCTAATCTCCGAGTAGAAAATATTCTTGTCGGCCAAAGTTGTCCCCTACAAAGACTAAGGGAACCTTTTACCCAGCCATTTTTCAAAAGATAAAAATTTCAAATATCTCCGCGTAGTGGTTACAGCAAAGACACTCCAATATAATACAAATCTATGTGCGCTTCAAGGTTCAGCTGGCCTACCAGGCCTCGCTTTCATGTTTTCGAAACCAGGCCGTTCCGCGCGACCGCCATTTATGAATACGGTGTATAACTGATGCTGTTTTAGTGATATGTGTATCCCACTAAGTTGGCTAGAAAGGGACAACATTTGCATCAATTGTTGTCACCGTTCGACGGGACTGTGATGCAGTTGTGTCAAAGTATTAACTGAAATACCGTCCTTCAGAAGAAAAGAGACGTCACTGGTCGCTTGGTATATAGTGCACCAGCCGTACAAAGCAGTGTCGAAATGAAATCAATGCACACTGCGCTGTTTTCGTGACATGTGTACCCCTGTTATCTCCCGGCTACATAACAGAAACAGGTTCGAGTATTCGCTGCTTCCTCACGGGATTTTTGGTTGTGAAGTTTAGTCTATTTTTAGGATGGATCCCAAAAAATAATTATGAAAATATAATACAATATCTGAGAGATGGCAAGTATGCGACAGGCTCGAACAAACATGACAAGTTAGTCTTGCGAAGGTGTTCGAAGAATTTCACCTTTAATGAAGAATCAAACAGCCTATTTTACATAGACAAACGTCATAATGGCTCGACATATATGCGTTTGGTCATCAAATAAATATATATGCACTATTTCTCATAGAAATTTAAAAATTACCTTGGAATAAAAATAATTTTAGCCACAAAGTGTCGAGTGTCATTTTCTTATTAAACGTAAAGCAAGCGCATCTGTGGTCATCAGTACACTGTACTAATATCTCAGCAAACAAATGTTTCAGTAGTCGCCTCATAGGAATAACATTCTGGGCTCATGGATTGTGTACGACGACCTGACTGTTCCTCTGTGCCCACTGGTCCTCTTTGACAACTATTCCTCTGTGCCTAGTGTCCTTCTGTGTTCACTGTACTTACTGTTCCTTTGTGCTCACTGCATCTCTGTGCCCATCTTGCCTCTCTTCCCACTGTATCTCTGTTACAGTTCATTTGCTGCAATGACGTCAGTACACGAACCAAGAGCCTAATTCTGGGCAATTTTTAAATTTAAAACCTATAATAAAGCCGCTCAAGGCAACGAAGCATTATCGTTTGGGGTTCAACAAAAATATAGTAAGCGCAGTATTAAAGCTAGGTTTTGTTTCACTTACCACTATAAAGCTTATAACTATTCCTCACAAAGACGGCGAGTAGGAGCCCCTCTAAAAAGCTCACACAAGCCAAGAAGTGATATACAATTTAATAATCCATAAACTTACCTTTTTCTTCGTAACATTTCTTCTCTTATTTATTTCCCACATTCACTGAACTTTAGCCTGTAAGTTTGGCAGTTACTCATAAGATGGTCTCTGATCTCCTTCTCTCGTACAACGCAAATCGTTTCCCTGCTAGCAGGGAAGCAAATCGTCCGCCATTTTGTCTGTTTGCTGTTTGTCATATAAATCAGTGTTTTGTGTACCCCCACTGGGGATACACATATCACTAGTGATATGTGTATGGTGATACACATATTACGGGGATACACATATCACTGTGACACTGGAATACCGATTTCTCACGGAGAAACGATGGACAAATGTTATTTTGTAACCGAAGTTGTTTTAGCGGACCACTACGGAAACGACGGGTTTTTTGTGGCGATGGTTTTTATTCTGGAGGGATCTGTTCAGATGTCTGGAATTTCCTTCACCTTGAAAAATACTCCTTCGCTGGTTTGGCGACGTAAACTGCTCCGACGGCGAATGGAATTCCATTGTGTCTTGCAAGAAAGACTTCACGAATCCACGTGACGTACGAACATATTTACGCTACGTACGAGCAAATTTACTCCAATACTGTGCGGACACGAACGAGTTTACAGGCACGACCAATTCAACTCCATTTAATGATGTCAAATATTCGCCAAGTGTAAAGAAATACGAACGAGACGGCCACATCTATGCTTAAGACAAACAAATCAACCCTTAAGGTAAACAAATCTACGACAAATCCAAACAAAACTACAGTGAGCTATAAAGGATCTGCCATGCCATTCAAGCAAGGGGTAGTCAGTTGTCTATTCATGGAAGTATTGTCAATGTACCAAGTGAAGTAAATTCAGCTGTTCAGTGTTTGCCACAGCCTATCAACAAATCACTAAACATTCCAATAAAACTCAAAACGCTTCTCACCTACAAGCATCATTATTCGGTTTCTGAATGTTAAAACTAAGAAAGTGTTAGAGTCAGCCAAATATCTTGTGGAAACAAGTGATTTATTCAAAAATTAGGGTATGCAAATACAAGATACATGGGTAGATAACATGGTAGGTACGTGGTGTAAGCATTGTGTATGGCTATGGAGAGCAATGTATGCCATATATTCACTAACGGGGAACCACTATATGATGCTTACACCACGTACCTACCGATAACATTAGCTCACAATCTGCTGACCATGAGGATTGGAGTGAATTTGTACAAAACTCTGACATCCACGGTACTGATTTTCAAAATGATCA
>OX453276.1:8792376-8947376 GCA_949710005.1 Ricordea florida | reverse complement strand
GATTTCCTGATTCGGTCTATCAAGAATCTGAATGGGGATCGTGATGGGTTGGAGAATGGGTACATTGATCTCCGGATTTCGAACATCCAGAGGATTCATTCAGCCTCTAAAAGCTGGGGATAATCTTCTAGTTCTATTCATGAATTCCATGATATGACCGTTTACAAATTAAGGTTTAGTTAGTACTCATTTTTTCCTAGCCAGATTCAAGTTATGAAGCCATTTTTATCCTTATTGGTCCTTCTCCTCCTCACAAAATCTGCAGCAATGTTTACGTCTGTTGTGTTCACAGAAAGCCGCACCGCTACCACATTCTCGGCATTGATATTTTAATCGATCGTGTTTACAGAATATTTTTCCATCCCCAAATTCTCTGCATTTGCGTCTAAATCTATCGTGCTTGCAAAAAGCTTTGGGATGACATATTCTGCATTGATATCTAGGATGATCATGCTCGCATTTGTAAGGACTTTTCATATCCACCTCTCCGATTTCTATGGCTTTGATTAAACTCTTTTTGTCCATCACCCATCTGTATTTTATATTTTTTTCTCCAGCGATTGATATCAATTCCTTCTTCGTGAGCTTTTCCATTTATGGCTTAGAATTTCAAGACTTTAATCTGGTTCATTTTTATCACTCAAAAAAAAAATGAGGCTGAGTAATAAAAAAAGATCAGGAAATTTTTAAACACGAGTCATGCCCAAATCAAAATCCAAAATAAATGTTCCAATCGACAATCTCTTTGACTTCTATAAACAGGGAGGAAAAATCATTAGACGTGGAGATGTCTCTTCTCTCCTTACATACACCGATTCAGAAGGTTATGGAGTCAAAGCAGCTGAGGCAATGGCATCACTCGAATCATTATCTCCAGTACGCGATCGTCTCCGCAGAAAACTCGAAGCACGAAAAAAATAATCAGCAGTGGACACCTCTCTCGCAACCTTCCTATCGCATTGATTGGAAACCCGGCCGACCCTTCGAAACCTTCTCAACATTCCGATCCAAATGAACGCACGAGAATGATCACAGGGGGATTTTAATCAGAGCACGAGAATGATCACAGGGGGATTTTGACCACTCTGAGCATCTCTCACCAGGGCGCACGAGAATGATCGCAAGGGGATTTTAATAACAGAGAATCGTTTTGCGCCAAAATCGGCCTTGTTCGACTACTTTGTCTAAGTCTCTCGCAAACTGACACGAGGCGAGTCCGATGGACACTTTCCACGGCGACCCGTCTCCATCGGATCCGATGGAGTCCGTTTGCCGACATTTTCCCTCCCCTTACACTATGCTCAACGTTGCTGTATATTTTCTAAGCCTCTCGCGAACTGACACGCAGCGAGTCCGATGGACACTTTTCACGGCTACCCGTCTCTATCGGATCCGATGGAGTCCGATTGCCGACATTTTCCCTGACCCCTTTTACTATGCTCTACGTTGCTGTACATTTCTAAGTCTCTCGCGAACTGACACGCGGCGAGTCCGATGGACACTTTCCACGGCGACCCGACTCCATCGGATCCGATAGAGTCCGTTTGCCGACATTTTCCACCCCTTACACTATACTCTACGTTGCTGTATATTTTTTAAGTCTCTCGCGAACTTACTTCCGGTGAGTCTGCTTGTTTATGTCCTTTGTCCATCGGACTCAGTTTGGGTGTATTGGACAACCCTCGATCAACATTCAGTGACCACATCGTGTGACAAATGAACAATTTATATTATCATCACATTCACCTTCTTCAAGTTTTCATTTTCTTTTTCTAGCCTCTGAATACCTTCCTTTACCTTCATATATTCTTCTTCGCATGATTGTGTGTAGTCATGTAACTTGCGAAGTTGCTCTCCTGTTAGTAAAGTTTGTACTTCTACACTAGTATCAATGCTAAGATTTTCTTTACAGTGTTCTTCGATTTCAAAGTTTGCTTCCAGTGGTAATTCAGCCACTGGTAATTTCCTTTTGGTCTGCTCCATTTTCTGCGCTTCTACGAAGCTGGCCCTCTTTAAAATTCTGCGTGGAACGTGCGGTGTTTTCCAAGGAAAAACTGAAGGCAAGTGAGTTCTTCTTAATTTTTCCCCACCTTCGAAGTGAGCAGAGAAATTACGCGTGCTTTCCTTGTCTAATTTCAGCGTTTCGTTCCGTATGAGGACTACTGTTGGAGTGAACAAAATCCTATTATTTCCGGACTAAAACCAAGACGCAAATCTTCAGAGGTTCTACTCGTTTAATCGTGACGAACTTCCCTGGTACAGATAAATCTTAGACTGAACGAATATCGTAAGAGCGATTTGCGATGATGAAAAGTCTCCTAGATTCCAATAGTGAGATTCAACACAACTTAACTGACAAGATTAAATTTCACGATACTCGTATTACTAACATAACGAGCCGTTACATAACAGTCACACAACGTGACACTTCACGTGCGGTAATTTTCCTTTTCGACACACTCCCCCCCTTGATCGACCTGGTCGATCAAAGGTTTCGGTCGCAGATCATTAATGTTAACAAAGTTCGACAATATCGTATTGACGGTTGATTCAAGAAGTACGGACGACTTCAACTTGCTCATCCGGGACGAACCGGATAGCTGACTCCAAAGCTCCAACGCTCTCGTTTCCTTCTGTAGTTACATAACTCTCAGACGGGACTTCAATTGGGTACAATCTTTGGATGGGCCGTTTCATTTCAGATCTCCGCCCTTGAGACACCACTCGGACGACGGCTGACCGAACAACATTATCTCTTCCGGGAATTAGATCTTGCACGACGCCAACTCTCCATCTTTGACGCGGCACTAAATCTTCATGAATGCACACAACATCGCCCTCCTTGACTACCCGATCTCGTGTCTCCTTCCTTCCACGATGATGCTCTCGGAGCTCGGAAAGGTACTCTTTGCGCCACCGGTTCCAAAAGTGCTCTAGAATGAGGTTCAGATGCCTTTGTCTCCTCGACAACTCTGTGGCTACATCTCCCGAGGTCGAAGCTTGGGTTTCTGCGGTGGGGCTGAGTATTCTTCGTCCAATCACTAGCATAGAAGGGGTGAGTGATTCCTCAAAGTCCTCGTAGATGTAGGTCAATGGACGTGAGTTGAGTATTGCTTCAACCTCTGTCAGCAGAGTCTCGAATTCTTCGTATCTGATTAGAGCGTTCCCCAGAGTCTTCTTCAGACATCGTTTCACTGAGTGAACTAGGCGTTCAAAGAATCCACCCCACCATGGGGCACGAGGGACGTTGAACTTCCACTTGATTCGATATTGACTGAGAAAATCCTTTAGTCCTTGGCTCTTGAATGTTTTAGCATTGTCTGAAATGATGATGTGCGGTATTCCTCTTCTTCCAATGAACCGCTTTAGGCATCTTAAGAATGTTTGTGTTGATAGGTCTGGCAGGAGTTCCAGATGCAGCGCGAGAAGAGGCACAAGTGAAAATCGCGATGTAGGCCTTGTTGACTTTCCTACCCTTTGAAAAAACTTCTCTCACGAAGACCGGACCAGCAAAATCGACACCAGTTCGAGTGAATGCGAATTCATCGGAAACTCTGAACTCCGGAAGGGGCGGGTGTGAAGGGGTGTTGTAAGGTCTTCCTTCAAGCTTCTTACAAGTAGTACAACGAGAGATCAATTCACGTACAACCTGCCTTCCTTTCACAACCCAGTACCTTGACCTAAGCTCAGTCAATGTTTCCTTTATTCCGTTATGCATGACTTTGCTATGGCTATCCCTGATTACCAACACCGTGAAGTGATGGTTCCGCGGTAGGATTGCAGGGAAACGAGCTTCATAGGGTAGAGGTGCACTGTGTAATCTTCCTCCACATCTCAATATCCCATCTTCACCTTGAAATAGGCCAAGTGATACCCGTGTTTGCTCATACTTCTCATCTTCCCGGACACACTTCTGCACATGCTTGATCCAGAGAACTTCCGCAGCCATCTTTTCTTCGGGTTCTATTCCCAAAGACTTCGTTCGCTCCTGGCCGTGGCTCGTTTGTGCATTTCTTATGAATCGCAGAACATAGCAGGTGACTCGAAGGAGCTTATGCAAATTACTGTATCTTGTAGGTTGTATGATTTGCTGTAAACCTTCTGCTCGAGCTGTGGCAACAGTCATCGTGATCTTTGCTCTCTGCTTCACTTCACTGATGCTGCTTCCTTCAAAGCGCTTTGACCCAAACTCTTTCTGACTTGGCCAAAATTCTTCATCCTTCTTTAGGAAACTAGGGCCTTCCCACCACTTCTTATTGGTACTCAATGTAGAGGCCTTGCAGCCACGTGACGCAACATCAGCGGGGTTATCTTCTGTTGGGACGTATCTCCAGTCAGTGGTGGTCGTTAACTTCCGAATTTCCACAACTCTGTTTTGGACGAATGGTCTGAATTCCTTTTCCTTCCCCTTGATCCACCACAGCGCAATCTCTGAGTCTAGCCAACAGAAACACTTGTTTATTGTTAGAGTGGGATTCAGCGCCTTGTGCACGCTTGACAGCAATCTGGCGAGTACTAAACTGGACAGAAGTTCCAGTCTGGGGGTGGTGCTGCCTGATATAGGTGGGACTCTCGTTTTGGAGGCGACGAGCTTGCAATAGACTGCCTGTCCTGACTGAATCCTAAGATAGATGACAGCGCCATAAGCCTTCTTTGAAGCGTCGCCGAAACCGTGCAAATCAAAGGTACTTGTTTTAAGGCAGGTCGGTCCGGAAAGATAACATCGATCAATCGACAGCTGTGAAGTGCCTTGCATGTCTTGCAGCAAGGATCTCCAGAGAAGAGGCGCATCTCCTTCTAGGGGCGTATCCCAGTCGACGCTCATCTTACAGATTTCTTGGAATAATATCTTGAGGGCAGTAAAGACTGGCGACAGGACACCAAGAGGGTCAAATGTCTTCGCAATAGAGCTCAGGATGATCCTCTTAGTTATGACTTGCTCTTCTAAGTAACCAGTAAGGCTTTCAAAAGTGAACACTAGTTGGTCCCTAGCGTTATCCCACGCGGTTCCCAAGACTCTTGGAAGTTTGCCGGTGTTGTTTTGATTTCGAAACTGTGACTTTGAGAAGGTTTCATCTTCTTGCTGTAGTTCACGAGATGATTGATACATTGAATGACCTTCTTGAGCTTCTATCTTAAGCGCTAGATTGTGATCGTTTGTCATCCACTTCCGCATGTTGAAACCGCCTTCTGCGAATCTTGTTTTAAGTTTGTTGTAAAACTCAAAACCCGAAGCTTCGTTTTGTTTTGAGGATGCTAAATCATCCACGTAAAGTGAGCGCACCACCTCTTCAACGAACCGTGGATCGGTGCTCCTGTACGAATTGAGATGATGACGAATTGTCGCGTTCAAGAGGAAAGGGCTGGAATTTACTCCAAAGACTACTCGAGCGAACCGTCTCACAACAAGTTGGGGGTTGTCAGAGAGAATATCTTCCACCCAAAGGAAGCGCAGATAATCGCGGTGCTCTGGAGCGACACCAACATTTAAGAAGGCCTTCTCTATATCGGCAGTGAGTGCCACCTTGTGAACTCGGAATCTGATCAACACTTCAAAGATGAGTGGACTGAGTGGTGGTCCTGAATAGAGGCAGTCATTGAGGCTTGGTCCAGTTCGTTTCGATGAGGCGTCATATACGATGCGAATCTTCGTCGTGTCTTTATCAAGTCGTAGTACCTCTCTGTGTGGTAGATAGTGCACCTTTCCTACGTCCAGTTCCTCTTCCAAATTGACGGGTTCAATGATGTTACTCTCCAGTTGTTCTTGAATTATTCCATCGTAGTGCTTGAGGATATCAGGCTTTGACTTGAGTCTTCTCAAAAGGGACATCAACCTCGATTTACTCAGTTGGTCGTTATCGGGGAGAGTAGTATGACATTCCTTGAAAGGTAGTTTCACTTGATATCGTTCTCCATCATGTTTGGCATCCGCCAGGAACTTCTCGTAAACTGTCGGCTCGTTCTCCTTGATACCCAGTGTTTCTAGATCCCAGAACTGTTTCACTTGCTGATCGAGAGCGAGCTTCTCATCAACTACGGCGGTACATATCTCGAGTACATGAGTTTCCGTTAGATTAACTGTGGAGTCTTCAGGATATGGAGGTGAAGTGCCGACGGGGCCAGAAAGAACATAACCGAGTTTGGTAGGAAGCGCGACGGGTCCATGCACTGGGCCACGAACAACACCACCAGTTACAAATTGCCAATAGAAGTCGGCTCCAATTAGCAGATCAATAGTTAGGTTATCGCCCCCACTTGTCTTATCAGCTAGCTCTAAGCACTGGAGGTGAGGATAGCTCGCTTGTGTGAACTCAACGATTTGTCCGCTTATAGGAGCGCAGATCAGAGGAACCACATATGCTGTAACGTAGATCTTCATTCCATCAAGGGTCCTCACAGCCACTTGAACAATATCACATCGTCTCAGTTTACCCGAATCTTCTCCGAGGGTCTTTATCATTAGCGTGTCCTGGCCAGTGACTGGGAGATTCAAAGTCCTCTGCAAATTTTCTGTGATATAGCTTCTCTGGCTACAGCTATCAAAGACCATTCTTGCATTGACGAATAATGCACTGCTTTCAGGCTTGAAGATGTTTGCTCGGGCTGTTTGCAGAAGGACGCTGTTCTTAGAGTCGACCAACATGCTTGTAGTAGGCGCTTGGGTGTCAACAGGGGCGTGGCTAGGACGGTCTTCTAACCCTGCTACCGCGGTTCTCGTCTGGGGTGGCTGTCTTCTTTTGTCTTGAGAGTCACATATAGAGGCATGGTGTCTCAATCCACAGAGGTGACACGTTTTTCCGTTTTCGCATTGGCTAGCGACGTGACCAGTACGTAAACACCTGAAACATTTTCCCTTCTTACGAAGAATTTGTTTTCTCGCTGAGATGTTAGTTACAATGTTGCAATTTGAGGACGGATGCGAACCTTTGCAGTAGGTACACCATGGACCATGATTTGCGTCACTTCTCGCATCAGTATACAAGGCAGAGGTCGTCGAGGGTTGACCTAGAGGCATTTCACGTTTTTGTACAGCATGATACCGAGGCTCCCTGTTGCTCGCTGCTCCAGGAATGTACTGGCATTTTTCTCGAAGCTGTAATTCTTTACGGAAGGTTTCGAGCATGGGCTCCAAACTCCATTCGTCTGAGGGGAGATCTCTAGTGATTGAAATCCTCAGTTCTTCTGGGATCTTTGACATTACCACCGGTGACAAGAAACTTCCATACATTTCCGGTTTGATGCCTATATTTTGGAGACTCCTGACATGCGACTCCAATTTGTCATAAATAACACGCAGCTTTCTCGTTTCTTGTAAAGAGGTTGCCGCCGGTAGCTTCAATAACGATTCCATGTGAGTAGAAATGAGGACTTGCTTGTTTCCATATCTTTCCTTCAAGAGTTTGATTGCCTCTTTGTAGTTCTCGCCGGTCAAAGAAAACCCGCTAATCGTGTTTGCCGCTTGACCTTGAAGCAACGACTTAAGGTAGTTAAACTTGTCCACCTCTGTTAGGCTTTCATTGTCGTGCACGGCCGAACTAAACGAATCCCAGAAGGGAGACCATTCCACCGGGTCACCGAAGAATTTCTTTAATTCCAATTTCGGGAGCCTTGCATGGCTACTGTTTACTTGAGGCGGTGACTGATTTGGATGCGTTTCCGAACTTGACCCCGTTGAATGTTGACTGTCCTCCTTTTCCCTTTCGATCTCACTTAAGAACGTTTCAATTTCAACGATGCAGTCGTGAATAGCACTTGCGAAATCGCAACTGTCTTCTACTTCTTGCTCTATTTTTTCATCTTCAATTAACTCGACAATCTCACGATCGAGGTCTTTCAGTTCCACTATCTTGTCCTTCAGATTTGATTTTAGAGACTTTAACTTCCTCGATTCCGCGGGATTTCCAGCTTCGATCAGTTCCCGGGCATGAGCAATTATTCTTTTGGCGTGGCTCCTGTGGCCGGCACGAATCCTTATCTTCTTCTTTACATCTGCCATGACTCCATGTGCTTGATGTTTCTCAATTCCCGGGTCTCGGCACCAAACAATGTTGGAGTGAATAAAATCCTATTATTTCCGGACTAAAACCAAGACGCAAATCTTCAGAGGTTCTACTCGTTTAATCGTGACGAACTTCCCTGGTACAGATAAATCTTAGACTGAACGAATATCGTAAGAGCGATTTGCGATGATGAAAAGACTCCTAGATTCCAATAGTGAGATTCAACACAACTTAACTGACAAGATTAAATTTCACGATACTCGTATTACTAACATAACGAGCCGTTACATAACAGTCACACAACGTGACACTTCACGTGCGGTAATTTTCCTTTTCGACACAATACCTTTTCCGTATAGCAGGCTCTTTAGGAATTCTGTAGTCAGTGAAGTTTAGGCGCATTTCTAAAACTATTATTGCAGTTAGGAACACAACAGTTATAGTGCGACGCCATGTTTTTTTCCTTCGCTGTCCCTCTAAACGATCCCTAGTGGCTTTGCGTTCGCAACTCGTACCCAGATTTCCGCTCGTTTAGAAAATCGCGAATATCCAGCCATCTTGACCGAACGCCGGGGGGATAATCCCTCGAATTTTGGATAGGGGTGTGCCGCGAAGGTTCGTGAACCCTAACCCTATTTAAGAAGTAGTAGCAAAAGGCGGATTCTAGGACAAAATCAAAAAATAAAAAAAAAAGTGAGAAAAAGATAAAGTTTCTAGGACAAAAAGTTTCCGAGGCAAACAAGAGGAGGTTGTTTCCGGGACAAAGTGAGAAAAAAGATAAAGTTTCCGGGACAATCAAGAGGAGGTTGTTTCCGGGACAAAGTGAGAAAATAGATAAAGTTTCCGGGACAAGCAAGAGGAGGCTGTTTCCGGGACAAAATGATAAATAGATAAAGTTTCCGGGACAAAATAAAAAAAATTGAAAAAAAATATGATTTAAAAGGAAGAATAACAGTATACAATACAAAATGGATCAATTGAAAGATGTTGAATTAAAAGAAATTGTGAAAGAATTGCATATACAGGGTAGAACTGGCATGCGAAAAGCGGAAAAAATAGCAGCATTACGTGAAAGGGGTATAAATACAATTGAGGATTTGGAAAATTACAGACAAAGACTAAGACAAAGATTTAATGAAGAACCGCCAATGCCTGGCACACCGCCCGGTTCTCCTCCACAAAGTCCAATGCCTGGCACACCACCTGGATCTCCTCCACCAAGACCAAGAAAAAATATTACAAAAAGGAAACTAGCACCAACTTTTATAAAACCACAAAAGCCATCAAACAAAACTTTTAATTGGGGAAATTATTCATTTAAGGTTATGGATAAAGATGAGTTTTCTAAAAAGCTTGCAGATTTAACCAATGAAAATATTATAAAACTTAATAATAACAAACAAAAATCCGAACCTAGAGAAAATGTAAATATATCTGATAGTGTGAGAGATGAATTGGATGAACAATTTAATATAGAAGAACAACAAACAGCATTAAGGGATTATTTGAAAACTTATAGGATAAATGGAAAGAAAGGTTATGGGCCTAAAGCGTTTTTAAATTATATTAAACCAAAAGTTATTGATCTAATTAACAAGAAAAAGAAACCGATCAAGGTGAAATTTATATTTACGTGTAAGTTTAAAAAAGAGAATCCCGCTACAAGAGAGATTGATGAAAACTCTGGATACTTTCATTCAGAAGTAGAAACGATTACTTTATCAACTGATTTATCTGAATTATTCGATACTATGGTAAATCGTTTACTTGAATTGGTTGCAAAGTTTCAAAATCAAGGTTCTAATTGGCAATTCGATCAAGTTGAATATTTTGATATCAACATTGACCCATTCGAGCCTTTTGTTGGAAGTTCATATATTGAATTACCACCAATATTAGCAAAAAAGAAGGCTATTATAAATGTTAAGAATGAAAATGATCATGAGTGTTTTAAGTGGGCTGTAACCTCTGCCGCTTACATACAAAAAATTCATCCAGAAAGATTAAACAAACAAATGATAGAAAACTCAAAGAACTTCGACTGGTCGGGAATGGAGTTTCCTACCTCACTAAAACAAATTGACAAGTTTGAAAAACAAAACCCCTACTACACTATTAATGTCTACGGATATGAAGAAGGTGATGTATACCCCCTAAGAATAAGTAAAAAACAAACAGGTTATCAAATCGACCTACTTCTAATATCAGAAGGTGAAAATAATCACTACTGCTGGATAAAGAATATGAGTAGACTATTATCTTCAAAAGTTAGTAAACATAAATCAAAGATGTTCTTTTGTCCTAGATGTTTAAACACATTCCAGGCTGAAAAATCATTGGAAAAACATCTTGAATATTGCGCCACAAATAAAGAAGTCAAGATTGATATGCCAAAAGATGAAGACGGAAATCCTAAGTATATTAATTTCAATAATTATAATAGAAAAATGCGCGTTCCATTTGTTGTATATGCAGACTTTGAATGCATTACAGATAAAATACATACCTGCTCACCAGATAAAAGTAAGAGTTTTACTAATCAATACCAGAAACATAAAGCATCAGGATTTTGCTATCTCATAAAGTCTTTTGATGATAAAATATTTCCACCTAAGCTTTTTAAATATACTGCTAAATCCCCAGATGATGATATCCCTAAGATATTTGTAGATAATTTAGAGAAAGATATTAAGAAAATTTACAATAAAACAAAATACCATAAAAAAGCGGAGAATATGTCAGAAATGGATAAAAAAGAATATGAAAATGCTACTAACTGTCACATTTGTGAAGACGAATTGGGAGAAGATAAGGTAATAGATCACTGTCACCTTACAGGAAAGTATAGAGGAGCGGCTCATAATGAATGTAACTTAAATTATAAGATTCCAAAGTTCTTCCCTGTAATATTTCACAACCTATCTGGGTATGATGGACATATTTTTATCAAAAATCTTGGCACAACAAAAGGTAATATAAAATGCATACCTAATAATGAGGAAAAGTATATTTCTTTCACAAAACAGATTGTGGTTGATACATTTATAAATAAAGAAGGTAAGCATGTTGAGGTGAAGCGAGATATTAGATTCATTGATTCATTTAAATTTATGGCAACAAGTCTAGAAAAATTAGTAACTAATCTACCAAAAGAATCTTTCAAAAACCTAAATAATTTCTATAAAGGTGAAGAATTAAAGTTATTGTTGAGAAAGGGAGTATATCCATATGATTGGTTCGATGGATTGGATAAACTCAATGAAACAAAACTTCCACCAAAGGATGCATTCTATTCAATACTAAACGATGAAAAAATAACAGAAGATGATTATAAACACGCACAAAAGGTATGGGAAACCTTCAATATGAAAACAATGAGGGAATATCACGACTTATATCTTAATTCAGATGTATTACTTTTAGCGGATGTATTCGAGAACTTTAGAGATGTTTGTCAAACCCATTATGGTTTAGATCCTGCCCACTATTATACAGCGCCAGGACTAGCTTGGGATGCTGTATTAAAGTTAACGAAAGTGAATTTGGAGTTACTAACCGACGTAGACATGCTACTTATGATTGAGAAAGGTATCCGGGGCGGAATCTCTATGATTTCTACTAGATATGGTAAAGCAAACAACCCATACATGGGCGAATATGATCCAAAACTATCCACAAAGTATATACAATATCTTGACGCAAATAATTTATATGGTGGAGCAATGAGTAACCCGCTACCTACTCATGATTTTAGATGGATGTCTGATAAAGATCTTTCAGACTGGAAAAATATTCCATGTATACTAGAGGTTGATTTAGAATACCCAAATTACCTACATGATCTTCACAATGATTATCCTCTAGCTCCAGAGAGGATTGTAGTTAATAAGGTGGAGAAATTAATCCCAAACCTAAACAACAAGAAAAAATATGTTGTTCATCATGAAACACTAAAACTTTATGAAAGTTTGGGATTAAAAATAACAAAGATTCATAGGGGAATTGCATTTGAAGAGTCTGCTTGGTTAAAACCCTATATTGATTTGAATACTAATCTAAGATCAAAAGCGAATAACGACTTTGAAAAAGATTTCTTCAAAGGTATGAATAACTGTGTATTTGGCAAAACCATGGAAAACATTAGAAATAGGGTTGACATTAAATTAGTTACAAATCAAAAAGATGCTAAAAAATTAATATCAAAACCTAACTATCATCATCGCACTATCTTTTGTGAAAATCTTGTAGCTATCCACATGAAAAAAACAAAGTTAGTATTCAATAAACCCGTTTACTTAGGTATGTGCATTCTGGATTTAAGTAAAACAATAATGTACAACTTTCATTATAATTATATAAAACCAAAATATGGTGAAATGGCTAAATTGCTTTTTACAGATACGGATAGTCTTGCATATGAAATAAAAACAGAAGATTTCTATAAAGATATTAGTCCAGATGTGAGGGAAATGTTTGACACCAGTAATTACCCAAAAGATCATCCATCTGGAATCGAGACTGGTGTGAATAAGAAAGTTGTTAATATGTTTAAAGATGAAGCTGGAGGTAAGCAGATAGCTGAATTTGTAGGTTTACGAGCTAAGCTTTACTCCTACAGGATGGATGAAGGTGAAGAAGAAAAGAAATGTAAGGGAGTAAAGAAGGTAGTCGTAAAAAAGACCATAAGCTTTAATGATTATAAGGATTGCCTTTTCAATAAAGAACCGCAGATGAGACAGATGAAAGTAATAAGAAGTAAATTACATGATATTTATACTGAAACTGTTAATAAAGTTGCACTGTCTGGTGATGATGATAAGAGAATAATTTGTAAAGATGGAATAAATACTTTTGCCTACGGTCATTATCGTCTCAAAACATAATTTGGAGGAAGTTCTGTATCAAAAGGAATAACTTGTAATTCTTCTCTAACAAATCCTCGTCTAGGCCCGTCCAGCAAATAATATAAAACCGGCTGATTAGGTGAAACCACACTACGCGAAAGATCATAAGCTTGAATACTCCAAATAGGATCTGTTGCTCTTCTTCGTTCTCCTCCTTCAAGTTCACCAGGGGATAATAAATATCTAACTTTAACACTAGGAGGCAATCTAACCTCATCAAGTCCAACAACTCGCCGATAATTTTTAGGTTCAATATCAAACTCTTTCAGTTTTATTGCCTCATCAGGTTCTTTACCGGTTATTCTAGTTGGTGTATTATTCAAAGTTTTTAGAATATTAGGCAATCTTTTCACCCATACTCTAGACCTTTCATCACTAATAATTTCTTGCGCATATTGATGGCTAAATATTCTTTCACCTAATATTCTATTTGCTCTTTCCACAAACGCTTGGGCTCTATGATTACCAGCTTCACTTCTTTGTATTTTCACATTATGATAATTCATAAGTTTAGAAACCTCACCCATAAATTCTTTTCCCGGATCAACCATTAATGTTTTAGGGTATTTTAACTTCCTGGAATATATTTTTTCAAAAGCTTTAGATATCTCACGACTTTCTTTTGAGGTTAATGGTTCAGCATCTTTATATCTAGAGGCAACATCAACCACAACTAATGCATATTTATATGTTTTTCTCCCAACTCTATCATGCGGTAAAAATAATAAATCTGCTTGGTGAATCTGATTAGGTTTGTCAACAGTCCAGTGCGGTTTAGGAATATATTTTGGAGCTGGAAGATATATTTGCCATATTGCTTGTTTCTCTAACCATTGTTTTGCTTCATTTTCACTAACTTTCACTTCGTGGGAGGGCTTTGCCTGATTAGCCTTTTCAGCTAATTTAGGAATTGCAGAATATCCTTTCCAATATCCTTCAGTTGAATAATATATCTTTGAAAGTATGTTTCCGTTACTCATTTAAAGATTAACCAAATTATCTTATAAATTAAAAATGGGGGAAGAAAAAATAAAATTTAGTGAATATCAAATTAATATGATGAAAAAAATTATAATTTCAAAAATTCACAATATGAAAGATGGCGAAGAACTTTTTAATCTTTTGCTTGTAATTGAAGGAGTAAGAGAAAGTTTAGTAAAAGATATTGAAGAATTAGAGAATAAAAAAATACCAATTCACACACCTAAGAGGTTTAAAGATTAGCTAAAGTATCTTATAAATCAATATGACGTCTGAAAAAATTAATCCAAACAGGATTCCGAGAGTACCACTAGGTTTGAAAGCGGAATCAACATTGAATAGAATTACACTAAACCCATCATCAGCCAATCCTGGAGAAACTCTATACATAAATATTCCTAAACTTTCTGAAAATTTAGTGATTGTACCAGGAAGTGTATATCTGGTATTTAAATTGACTGTTGAGGGGCATGAAAATAACACCCTAGTGAATAATGTAGGTAGTAACCTTATATCCAGACTTAAGGTTCTTTTTGGAGGTGAAACACTACAGGATACTCAAAGATATGATGTTTTTCAAACATACCATGACTTATTCTTATCAGATGAAGAACGGGAGGATAGATTAAGGCAAGGTATTTCTTCTGTAAATATGAGGAAGCTAAGGTCAAATGCGGGTGATAAAGTAGACACAGACGCAAAAGAAGTAGCACTTGCAGTAGTACATAACACCAAATATCACATCGCACTAAATCATCCTATTCTAAACGATCATGGGGTTTTCTACCCAAAAGCGTTAGATCATCAACTAATATTTGAGATTACGCTAGCTCCAGTTCACGATATTGTTGTTTATTCAGATACAACAAAGACTCCAACTTACAAAATCACAAACCTTGAGTTGGAATATTCTTGTATATCAAGCGAATACTTAGCTCGAGAGGCACAAGCAGCTTATCATGTTGGTAAAGGATTCTTTTATGAGAATGTCACTCTACACAAAACTTTCACCATATCCAGACCTACTGATAGTGTTATAAACCAACATATTAATCTACCTAGAAGGTCAATTACAGGGATATTATGTTTGTTTGTCATACCATACGTTGGAGGAGCCAGAGACTCTGAGAATTTTTTCAATCCAGGTATCACCTCAATCAATATCGATGTTAATGGTGTGCCAAATCGTTTTTACTCAAAAGGAATGATGCCGTCAGATCTTTGGGAGTCAATAAAGAAACGTTTCAGTGATTCCTCCCGTTGGTCGGTAAAAGAAAAGGATTTTTATGGTAATAAGTTTGCTCTGTGGATCGATTTGAGAACTCACCCAGATAATAGCATTCATGGAGGAGGTCTGGCATTAAACAACGCACAAGACGGTATAAAAATAGAAATTAAAAGAATAGCTATTGGTTCTGGTATTATGACTTGTTACATGTTTGTGGTTGCTGATGCGTTAATGGAGGTTATGAATTCAAACTTAAGATCAATCATGTATTAGTTAAAAGAAAAGATGGAAGAATTACGAGATAAAATTCCTTTTCATTGTATTATAACAGGCCCAACAAATTGTGGAAAAACAAAGTACATCATAGATCAACTCCGAGGGTCATTCCGAAAATTGTTTGAATTCATTGTTTTAATATGTCCAACTTTTGCTAAAAATAAAACCTATCATAATTTTGCTCGAGGAGATAAACGTTTCTTTGTATTATCACCAGATGCAAGTAATATAGATGAGATTAATGAATTGTTAACTGATTGTCAAACTTTATTCTCTGGAACAAATACACTAATAATTTTAGACGATTGCGCCGTTTCGAATGATCTTAAGAAACGATCGAACAAATTTATAGATTTAGCATTCTCTGGAAGACATCATGGATTATCAATGTGGGTTCTCACACAACAATTAACATCTATATCAAAACCATTCCGTGAAAACGTGGCATGTGTGGTCTCATTCCATAATCCATCGCAGAAAGGTATGAAGATGCTTTTCGAAGATTATGGGGGTGATTTAGACTCTGAAACATGTAAAAAGTTTGTAGAACTCTTGAAAAAAGAAAAATATTCTAGACTATGTTTATGTTTAAGATTTCCATTTCAATGTTATTTAGAAGTTCCAAACGGTGCGGAACTCGACCAAAGGGAGCAGCCTGAGGTGATTTAAAAGAATCTTTGTATTATTAGAAAATTATAAGATGACAGAAGTTGAAGATTATATAGAAGAACAGCCTGAGGTAAAAGACAATGTAAAATCTGAGGATCTTGAAATTAAACAAGAATCACTAGCTATTCTCGCATCCCTGGGCACTACAAAAGAATATTTAGGAGTTGATATGAGTTTGGGAGATGTAAAAAAATTATCAGTAAAAGATGTAGAAAAATATTATAATCGTTATCAGGCGGTATTAGGAAAGAAAATTAGCGGTGGATTAGTAGATTCATCCCTTCAATTAGTTTCTCAAGTTATTTCTTACATGGTTCCTGTGGATGATATAGAGGCTCTTTGTAAGGATTTGAAGAATGATGATTTGGTTAATCGCGAACTAACAAACATTGTAGGGCTCTTAGCATTGAAAGCAGGAAGACTGGCAGCACTTGCTAGCGGGATATTCCAGGTTGCTAAACACGTTAAATTCAACAAAAATCAACAAGTTGCAAGTAAGACTGAGCATAAAACTCAAGAGGATACCAACAAAACTGAGCAGACTACTAAGCAAGATGCTGGCGGTACTGATACTGTTTACTGAGCATACTATTATTTTATTTACATATCATTCCCAAGTGGTCTAAAGATTTCTTAATGATATGTAAAATAATGTCTGAAGAAGTTGTTGAGCAAATTACTAGAGACCAACCAAAAGAAGAGGTTGTTTCTTCAAAAAATAAGGTGAAAGATCCTAAAAAAGTTGCAGCTGGTAAGAAATTGGCAGAATATAATAAAAAAGCAAAAGAAGCATTATCTAGGGAGATGAAACGGGAAAAAGAACAAGCAGCGATTAAAAATGAAGAAGAAACAGGTGAAGCGAAATCATGGCTTCCTGAGTTATCTTTTACTACTGTTTTATCCGTTGTTGGATTGGGGTTTACAGCATTTGATATTTTTATGAGATACCGACAAAGTCTAAAGACCGGCAAATCCGAAAAGGAGGATAATAAAAACAGAATACCTGCTTGTCCTTCGCTATCTCAAGTTACAACACCTCCCATAAAGATTCATAATCCACAACCACAAATTGGAATGATGTAATTATAAATTATTTTTTACTACAAACCCTAAAGATATCTAAAGGTTTCTTACTGATGTAGTAAAAAATCATGTCAAACGAAAACAAACTTGTGAAAACTGTTACTGATTCTGCAGTACTTATTGGGTTAGCAGCTGCTGTTGGTTACGTAGCTAAAAAAGTTATGAAAGAATCATTTATGAACGACCCATCCTCAAGTATTACAAATTATGCAAAATGGGTTGCTGTATTGTCGGGTAGTATGTACCTAAAAACATATTTAGAGGATCAAAAGATTTTACCAAATTAAACATGGCAACAATAGCAATGATGTTGGGAGGAGCAGTATTAAATGCAACCGCCTTTGTTGGTGGATCATATCTTGCAAAATATCTATCAGGAGATAAAACCGATACAGAACGAATACGACACGATAAGGCATTAGAAAAATATCAAAAAGATTATGCGACATATCAGGAAAATAGACAGAAACTAATTGATTGGGAAATGAAGAAAAAAGATGAAAAATATCAAGCTTCAAAAAATATTTCAAAAACAGATGAAGCTTTCGAATTATATGAGCAAATTCACGAACCAAAATTCTCAGATTATTATAGACCAAGTGAAAATCAAAAAAAAGGGGAAATGGTATATGTGGGAGTAGGAATGTTAGCGTTGGGGTATGCAGCAAGTAAATTATTATAAATATAACATTATTTTGTTATGTAACCAGTAATTAGGTTATATAACATAATTCCATTTCTTATTAAGATTACATAAGGCTTTCAGTATCTAAATCTAGGTCATTTTCCAAAACATCAGCGGCTGATTTACCTTCAGAAATAATTACTTTTGGGTGGGTTAATAATCGTTTCATTTCAGTGTTTGGTTCTACAAGCACCTCATAAAGCTTTACTTGAAGCGCAATACAAGACCCAATAAATATTGATTCAATTTTGATTGCACATTCTGCATGACATCCTTTATTCATTAAATCTTCAGGTTCTATTAATTTATCATCTTTCATATTATAAAATTTAGTAAGAAATTTGTCTTGTTTTTTGTTGCAAATTAATTTTGCATATAGTGTTGGGCCGCGGCCAGAAACTTTACGCATAAAAGTTTTGTTTTGTTCATCTGTAATTTTTTCAATTTTTCCAATACAGTGGATTTAAACCACCCTTAGTTTTAGTAAGGTCAGTTCTTTCCAATTCAAACTTGTCAATTTTTTCTCGGTTATCTAGAAGATGATTGATACAGCACTCAACTATTTCGTTAAAGGTATCAATCCATTTTTCCTCTTCAGGTGCGGGCTTATCTCTACTCCATAAACACAAAGGAAAAGTACATCCTGTAATTTTATTTGTTTCTTGGCTTCTATTTACGGAAACTCCATATGAATACAAACGCCCAGTTGGAATAATAAGTTCTCCTTCGGTTCCATCTTCATTTTTTGTAAAAATATTAATTCGTTTAAATTCAATCTTTGGTTTGCTGCCTGGAATTTCACCTAAAATTGGTTTAGAAAAGATCATACGTTGTTTGGGAATATAATTGTTAACATTTATTAATTGTGTGTTTTCATTAGACATTTTATTTTATATTTTATATTTTATATCTCTAAATCAAATTTAATTTTTAAAATATTCTACATTCTTTTCTTTGCGGCCCTAAGGGGTCTAAAGATTTCTTACTGATGAGTAAAAAAATCATGGCAGAATACCAAAAAATACCAGAATTTGAACCAGCTGATCTAGGCAGTGATGCTGATAGAGTAAATATTGAAATGAATCCAATATCATACACCACTCGTATAATTGAAAATGATGATGATGAGGAGGAGGAGGAAACTTCATTTGGCGGTGATGATAAAACTCGAACCTTGTTAAAGAAAAATGTGGAATCGATGGAAAATAAACAAGATGAAGCATGGTATGAGATTAAACGTAAATTTCCCAAAGCTGATCCTACAAAATCTTCATTTACAGCTAGTATAGATGAATATGGTCGAGTGGTTGTTAAACTAAAAAGACTAGGAGGTAAGAGTCACTTTTTTTTCAGTCGGGATGGTGAAGTGAATGATAAGTTACCAACAAAAATAATGGAGAGTCTTGGTTCTAGAGCAGAAGAAGTTGTTGAAGCTAATGATGATATTTTATCACAATTGAATGAGAAAAATGAAGAAATTAGGTATTTAAATAATAAAATAGAGCTATTAAAAACAGTTTTGGAAAAATATGAAAAAGATATGAAAAAAGAAGATTTGATATCTATAATTGAAACACAAAAAACCATAATAGGAGAAAGTGAAAGATATTTAAATGAAGCTGTTAATCAGAAGGTGGTAGCTAAAACAGAGGTTGATAAACTTAAAGCTGAATTGAATCGACACAAAGATGAAATAGATAAGTACAAGAAGGAGCAGTCAAATTTAACAATGTTGGAACGTAGTAATGAACGATTACAAGCTGAAGTTGATAAATTTCTAGAACTAGCAAGAAAAAGTATTATTTACAACCAAGAACAAATAGCTGATCTGGAGAGTAAAAATGAAGAAATAATTAAAAATCTACCATTACGAGATCGGGTAAAGTATATCTTCAAAAAGTATGGTTTTACAGTATTTGCAGTTGTAAGTGCTGTTGGTGTAGTCATTGGTGTTATAGTTTCTAATCTTTCTAAAGGTCTATCCACATTAGGTAGGGGCGTTGGTAATGGGTTGAAAGCTATTGGTAAGAAACTCGGTGAAATATTACCTGGAATGGTTGGTGCGATTGTAAGCTTTCTTTTCAAAACGGCAGGTGAGGTTATTGGATTTTTAGGGAAGAACGCATGGCTTTTGATAATGGCTGTGGTTCTATATTTTGTGGAAAGTATAAAAAAGAAGAGAAAGTAACAAATTTAAAGATATCATGTTGATCAGTAAAATACAATATGGATGACTACAATAGAATTTATCCACAATTACCAACGAATGGTGATCCTAATAATTTCAGACTACAAAAATCATGTGAAGTACTACAAAATCTTGAGAAGGAAATTAAACATTATGAGGAAGTTAGAAAAAAGTATAATCGAGCTAGAGGTATATTTACAAAAATAAGTGTTAGTAGTGGAGTGTTTTCAGTTATCCTATCTGCAAGTGGATTGGGTACCTCTCTTACTGGTTTTGGTGCTATTGTTGGTATACCATTAGGAGCTGTGGGGGGTATTTGTGGGGGAATATCGGTTGGATTTGGATACGCATCAAAAAGACTTTCACATAAAGTTAGTAAACATGAACAAACAGTTTCTCTGGCAAAAGCAAAAGTAAACACTATTAACGACTTGGTTTCAAAGGCTTTGAAAGATAATGTTATATCTGATCAAGAATTTTCTCTAATTTTATCAGAGGTGGATAAGTTTGAAAAACTAAAACTAGAAGTTCGACAAAAATTTAGGAGAGATACAGAAAAAAACTTAAACATGTCTCAGATAAGGAGAGAAGTTCGAGCAGATCTATTAAAAGAATTAATCACTCCGGCATAGCCGGGGAGGGCTCCGCCCGATCCAGATCATTAAAAATTTCATATGAGAGAACTGATGTTGGTTGTAATTGTTTTGCAGGTATTAGAAATACTAGTGAAGATTAATACTTTACATCTTATTCTTAATCTAAAGACCAGATTATCTGAAACACAAAGAATAAGATGTTATTAGATGATTTCAAAAATAGGTACCCAAACGCCAACCTTGATAAATTTACATTTGTGAATGATTCATATGGAGGATATATTAAATGGAAAGTTAATGGTACAACAGTTATGTCAAATGATGATCCTACTGGAAAAACTTGGACTGATTATCTTCCTATTAATTTGAAAACATTATTATGGCAAGATTTAGGGTTAGAAAATAAAGTTAAGGTTGGTTCATTTCCAAAAAGTTTATCCATGACTAACCAAACATACTCAATACCAGCTATTAACTTTGATGACTTTACAACTGATTTAACAAAAATGTTAACCTTACTGGATATTTACGTTTCAAATACCAAGAAATTTACAGCAAAGATGAGAAACATATTTACATCCCAAGTTGTAACATTCAAATTTGGAAAGCAGAGTAGAAAATGGTTGAATGCGCCGGATATGAATTATTGGCCTCAACAGCTTAACTTTGCAGTATGGTGTGCTACATCTGGCTGTGGTATAAGTCCTTTTGAGAGTTTAAATTATCCTAAAGTAGTGAGTAGTTTCATAAAGTTTCATGTGTATTTTACAATAAGACGAATATTGTATGAAATGAAACTACCTTTACCCGACGAACAACCTTTTGTGATAAATAATAATCCATATAGTAAAGTTGCATATCAACGATTGTGCGCTGAATTTGGGGTTAGTAATAATTCTGACTTCAGATGGAAAGGTGGAAGAAATTCAGGATTAGGAGATATATTCCTTGATTACGGTGCAGGATATCATGGGAAAGGAGGGGGATATCAAAATGTACATATTGTAAGAAATTATGATGTTGAAGCGGATCAATGGCCTGGTGAAGGCGGTAAATTCGCTGATGAAGGAGGTAAGAAAGAAAAGGGTAATCTCATCTCATTTATCCGTAACGATGACTTTGCTGATTTCAAATATGCTTGGTTTATCCCAACAAGTGGGCATGGGCTCACCAAAGCGGGACTTGGTAGATTAAATCGATCCGCTGAAGCTTTTGTTTACTGCATACTGGGGGCACAAGTTAATACTAGAAGCTCAATTTATGGTAATGGTGGTGGAGCGATAGAGACTCAACAAGAATTCTTAGCCTTATTTGAAAGTAGCGTTATAGAAAATGATATTTCTAATTCTATTAAAAATTACCAACAATCTGTTTATGAAACTAAATTACGACTTGATTTAGCTATCGCGCCTGGTGTTTGGTTGATGCCGAGTAATATGATTATAAATACAGAAAGTGTTGTTGGATATAATAACAAACTCATGAAAGCCACTGAAGATATGAATTTTGGGGTAAATAATTCATTAAATACTGAAACAAAACCTGTTGGAATAAAACATAATTTGGGTGCTTCAAAAGTTTCATTACCACATAAAACCGAAAACAAACCACCATCAGAAACAACAGAAACAGATCCAATTAAACCAGAAAATAATATTAAATCAACTCAACATGAAGATAATCTGATAGTATTTATGGTTATTGGCGGTGCAATAGCTTGGTTTTTATTTCGTTAATGTTTTGATTATAGAAATCTAAAGATGAATATTATGTAATCAAAACAAAATGTTAAGTATTACCATGTATGAGTCAGAAAGTAGGATTTATTTAGATCCTCCGCTGAAAAATATTCGGGAGATACAGCTTCTGGATTGCAATATAAAAACTAAAAGATTGATTAATTTCAAGGATAAACAGACCTTATTCAATGATAAGAATCAAGGCTTCATAATAATTCAACCCGGTACATATTATCTTCGTAATATTCAATCAGTCTTTCTTAATGATCCTGATACGGAAAAGATAACAATAATTGAGACTGATACTTTTGATTATCTATATTCAAATAAGAACTTCAAAATTAGACTTACTAGAGGATTGTCGATTGGTTTAGGTGTTCCTGAAGTTATAAATCCTGGTAAATTATACCCTATAAATATACAGATTAGGGAACCTCTGAGACTTATGTGTAGTATAGTTGATAATAAGTCTTCATATATGAATAAAACCAAATATGGAGAGCTTGTGAAAATCTCACCATCACACCTACTTGCAAACATACCCTCAAAAGATTATCCAACAATTCCAGTTCGAAAATATGAGAGTCTTATAAACCACTTTGATTTAACCATATTAGACAATGAATGGGAAAAACTTGATCTTAAGGGTTCTCCCATAACTTTTAGTTTAAGATTTAGATAAATTTCATCGTAACTCTTAATTCGCTTATTTTGTTATGTAACACTTACTTGTGTTATATAACATAATTATTATTAACTAATCTTTACCCCATCTCTCTTCCAAATCTCTTAACTCTTCAAAATCTAAATATCTACTTGGTTGCCATACTGCTGCAACTATTTCATCATGCAAGGCTTTGTAGAATTTCTTTTTATGTGTTATTTTATCATAATTTACATAAATAATAACATCAAAAAATTCAATAGTAAACTTTTCATCAAACTTTTTAATATCACATTCCTTATCATAATAACCAAAATTCCCACCATATTTTTCATTAGCACAATTTAATAAATCTTTCGCAAATTTTTCAACGCATATACCATTCACACCAAATTTTACGCTAGAATTATAATTAATAGTAGATCCATCCTCAAAGATACTATAAGTAATTCTAAATTTAATAGCATATTTATGATCATCATCATCTTGTTTTTCTTCAATAAAACCTCGATTTTTTGATAATATTTTTAACAAATCTTCTTTAATTTTATCTATAAAATCGCAAAGATTTAGTTCTTCCCCATTATAATATTGTAAACTAAAAAAGAAAACATTATTATGTTCTAATATTTCCATTATTTTTATTTTATATTTTATATCTTTAAATCATAATTCATTTTTAATTTTATCCTACATTCCTTACAAGAAGCTTTTTGTTTTCCATGCTCACATATTTGCGATCCTCCACATTCTTTACATTGTTGTTTTTGTTTACCATGTTCACATATTTGTGATCCACCGCATTCTTTACATCTATACTTATATTTATTGTGTTTACATATTTGTGATCCTCTACACTTTTTACAAACATACTTAATTCTATCATGCTCACATATTTGAGACCCTCCACATTCTTTACAAGCATACTTAATTTTATCATGTTCACATATTTGAGACCCCCTACACTCTTTACAAAACACCTTATTTTTTTTATGTTTGCATATCTGGCTGCCGCCGCACTCTTTACAATAATCCTTAAATCTGTTGTGTTTGCATATTTTTGAACCATGACACTCTTTACATTGTTGTTTTTGTTTATTATGTTTGCATATTTGAGACCCTCCACACTTTTTACAAACACATCTTTTCTTATTATGTTCACATATTTGAGACCCACCACATTTTTTACAGTTCGGCTTATATAGTTCGTGTTCGCATATTTGAGACCCACCACATTTTTTACAGTAATATTTATACCTTCCATGAATACAGTAATAAAAATAATTTTTTGTAATATTTCTTCTTGGTCTTGGTGGAGGAGAACCGGGCGGTTCTTCATTAAATCTTTGTCTTAGTCTTTGTCTGTAATTTTCCAAATCCTCAATTGTATTTATACCCCTTTCACGTAATGCTGCTATTTTTTCCGCTTTTCGCATGCCAGTTCTACCCTGTATATGCAATTCTTTCACAATTTCTTTTAATTCAACATCTTTCAATTGATCCATTTTGTATTGTATACTGTTATTCTTCCTTTTAAATCATATTTTTTTTCAATTTTTTTTATTTTGTCCCGGAAACTTTATCTATTTATCATTTTGTCCCGGAAACAGCCTCCTCTTGCTTGTCCCGGAAACTTTATCTATTTTCTCACTTTGTCCCGGAAACAACCTCCTCTTGATTGTCCCGGAAACTTTATCTTTTTTCTCACTTTGTCCCGGAAACAACCTCCTCTTGTTTGCCTCGGAAACTTTTTGTCCTAGAAACTTTATCTTTTTCTCACTTTTTTTTTTTATTTTTTGATTTTGTCCTAGAATCCGCCTTTTGCTACTACTTAAGAAAGCGAAAACTGATACCCTTTTTAAGGCCCAAAGCCGAAAAATGACACCCTATTCAAGGAAAAAAACAAAATTATTGATAGCATGAAAAGGAAAACTTTATTTCTTCTTTGTAACATTGGATGTATACACCAAGCATAAAATACTAGAATAAGCCTAGTTTAACGGCTATTAAACCTCTGTTGCAAAATCACTTTGTTAATACTTAAACGGATACATCAAGTCTTAAAAGAACCGTTCGTTTGGGTGGACGTTTCACACTCCAGTATTAGATAATAGAATTAAGCTACCCTATCTAAGGACCACACCAGGGACACAGAATCAAAAGGGTAAAAAAAGATACCCTATTTAAGGACTGAGCACCTCAAAAACCATACCCTATTCCCTCGGTACGTACCTATGTAGCCCATATATGGGAGTACCCCCCCCCCCCCGGGACCGAACAGGCTTAGTCCATACAGGGTTACGAGGACTCCTTTCTACCAGACATAATAAATCGATGACATTAATAAGTAGTCGATGGTTAATGAGTTGATGAACCATTGACTCTATCCGATAATCAAAGGGCAGTTCGATGAATAATCGGTAAGCCGCCACATTTTTTAACAAGCATACCCTGCATGTTAAATTCGTCTTTGCCGATTATCATCGATACGAACAACAAAGTTATATTATAACAGGAAGTAAATTATTTCAAATAAATCGCTAGAAAATTGTATGAGGTGTGATGCATTACAATCATTGTCACATACTAAAACTGCTTGGAAAGGAAGACTTTTTTGATGGAGTTTTTTCAGAGCGACGCTGAAAACCTCAACTGTCTTATTCGTGTGCTTTCCACGATGAATAATTTTTTGTTATTTCTTACTTTTTTCTGCTTTGGTGATCTTTCTTAAACCATCAAAACTGATAAACATGCGATTTCTCCTTACAATATCAGATCAATGTGAAGCAGAAAGGAATGAGAATTGCAAAGATAATCAGTGTAAGCTTTTGAAATGTCATGACATCCACTCATTCCAACTTGGTGTATTTATGTTCTCGTTTCTAAACTCTGCACTACCGACTGAATTCCATAACTTTCTTAGAAACAATCAGATCCATAGCTATAACATCAGAAATGCCTGTTCTTTTCATGTACCCCTATATAGAACCAATGTCACGAAATTTTCTGTTTTCTATCAAGGCCCAAAGTTTTTTAATTCACTTTCTCCTTAGATTGCTTGTTCTTTTTCTCTCTCTTATTTTAAGAAAAAACTTAAGGAATTCCTTATAAGTAAAGTATTAATTTCATTGTCATTTTATCTCATTGTTACGTTTGTTGTTCTAGTTTAATCTATATTATGGCTCTTGTCTTGAGGAATCCTGATTCTGCATATGCGTCGTGGTTTCATTCACGATTCATCGCCATTTACTATTTCAAAATTCCTGCAATTATTCTTTCATAGTTTATGTAAGTTTTCAAATTATTATAAAATGAAAAATCCAATAAAAGTATATTGATGCTTCGTTTATTAAATGACCATCCAGAGAAATCGCGTAGAATATCGCCGAACGCTTAGCTAAAATACTTGGCTGAGATATTCCTCAAGATTGTGCAGGAAAGTTGTCTTATTATTCAACAAAAACTCGGTTTTATTACAATTAGCTGAATGAGTAATTTTGTTTATTTGCGAGTTTGTTATTTATTTAAATCTTGCCGTCACTCCTTTTCCTCGGGAAACTAGGTATGTCAAGGGATGTCATGTACTTGAGAGATATTGCATGCTATTGGAAAATGATACCATAAGTTGGATAATAACGCAGGGCAGGAGCGAATCACCGAGCCACCATCTCTTACTTTGACCCTGTGACACAGCGTATTTACACACCCCCATCCCGCCTACACTAAAAACTGTGTTCGTCCTTCGCATGCGAAGATGACCACTAGACTTCACAGTGATTTGTGGGTGCGGAGATGGCTGATGAGGCCAATCCTTGCAAGGAATGTCCGGTAGCAGTGAGGGCAAGTTAGGGTTGAGGGCTGGCTGGGTGGGAGGGAGGAGCTGTCCTTGGCCTTTCGGAGCTGTCGTTTCCGCTCCGCTTCACGGATGCGTCGCCTTTCAAAATCTGCAATGCCGTGCCTGACTGCAGAGCGCCAGCCGGTACGACACTGGGCATCGGCCTCCCAGGTCTTTGGGTCCAGACCACAGCTCTTCAGACTGGCCTTCAGGGTGTCCTTGTATCGCTTCCTCTGGCCGCCGCGTGATCGCTTGCCATGTTGTAGTTCGCGATATAAAAGCCTCTTTGGTAGGCGTTTGTCTGTCATGCGGCAGACATGACCAGCCCATCTCAGCTGGGAGCGCTTGAGAATGGCGTAGATGCTCTCCATCTCAGCCCTGTGGAGGACCTCGGTGTCCGGGATCTTGTCCTGCCATCTGATGTTGAGCAGCCTCCTGAGACATCTCATGTGAAACGCGTTGAGCTGCTTTGCGTGCCGGCTGTAAACAGTCCATGTTTCGCAGGCGTAGAGCAGGGACGGGAGGACCACGGCACGGTAGACCTTGAGCTTGGTCTGAAGGCTGAGCCCTCTACGCTCCCAGACAGAGCTGCGGAGTCTGCCAAAAGCTGCACTCCCGTGTGCTACCCTGCGCATGACCTCCTCATCAATGTTGGCCGTACGCGACAGGGTGCTACCTAGGTAAACAAACTTTTCAGCTGCCTTGAGGTGTTCTCCGTTCACAATAATGAGGGGTTCAGAGTACAGGGCTCCAGGAGCAGGTTGGTGCATCACCTCTGTCTTCTTTGTGCTGATGGTGAGGCCAAAGTCAGAACATGCTGTGGCAAAGTTGTTAATGCACAGCTGCATTTCAAGCTGGTTGGTTGCGTTCAGTGCGCAGTCGTCTGCGAAGAGGAAGTCGCAGACTTTGGTTATCTGCACTCTGGTCTTGGCCTGGAGTCTTCGCAGATTGAAAAGCTCGCCGTCAGTGCGGTAGCACAGGTCTATCCCCATTTCTCCAGAACGAAATGCATCTGTCAGCATGGCTGAGAACATCATACTGAACAGGGTGGGTGCCAGGACACAGCCCTGCTTGACACCGTTTCCCACGTGGAAAGGCTCGGAGTATGCGCCGTTGTCTTGGACTCGTGCCTGCATTCCATCATGGAATTCACGGACCATGTTGATGAAGACGTTTGGGCAGCCGAGCTTTGACATGATCTTCCAGAGGCCCTGACGGTTGACAGTGTCAAAGGCCTTCGTCAGATCTACAAAGGTGGAGTATAGACTGACATTCTGTTCTCGGCCTACACTATTTAGCCAATCAACAGCTATCATCTTCATTACGCATTCTCATTTGAGTTTTGAAGATGTCGGGAGACGAGGACTTTTTCTCTGAGAGTCAATCTGAATTTTCCTACTCCAGTGACGGGCTTTCCTCCTTCGAACCAAGCTACACGGATAGTAAATCCGAAGGAAAGGAAAGTCACGCTGCGGATCTGAAGGGAAATAGTTCCCGTTCAAACCAAAGGAGAAAAAAAAACCGCTAATCGAAGTAGTACTATCGGCAGGAGTAAGCAACATAAACAACCCAAAAATAAGTCAAAATCTACTCATAAAGCAGCTGCACCAAAGCGGCTAGGTGAACGTGAAATGGAGGAGTTATCAACATGGGTGTTCTCTCCCAATGAAGCTGATAAGGTGGAAAGTGAACCACGGCAACGGCTTCTGAAGTCGCCTAGATTAACGGCTTTCGAGGAACGCCGGAAATTCGCCTTTCACTTGGTAAGCGAAGAGCAGAAGGAAAATTTGAGTCTTTTAATCACTGGCATTGCCACTAAATTTGTCACTTTAGCAAAGGAATGCTATAGCATCAATATCCCAAAAGAAAGAAAAGCAGCATCCTCTGTTATCAAAGGAATGCTATTGCACCAATATCACAAAAGAAAGAAAAGCAGCATCCTCTGTTAGCAAAGGAATGCTATAGCACCAATATCACAAAAGAAAGAAAAAAGCAGCATCCTCTGTTGCGTGGAAGAAAATTTTTAAGATTGAACTAGTGAGCAGCACATCTGCGAACTCTTGGAGTTGTAAAATGATTTATTTTATCCTACGCGTTTCGTGTGACTAACGCACACTTCTTCAGGGATGTTTTACAATACAACACAAGGTACCTGTATATATACCTACATAAGATACTAAGAATATTTTAGTATTACGTAAAATCGCTCCTAAGAGAGCGGATTTGCATGTAGGAAACAGGCGGAAAGGTGTGCAACGAGTGACAGATTTTGTGCGTGACATGATTTGGGGCCCACAGTTTTAGTTTTAGTCACACGAAACGCGTAGGATGAAATAAATCGTTTTACAACTCTAAGAGTTCGCAGACGTGCTGCCCACTAGTTCAACCTTTACTATTAGGAGAAAGGTATTTGATGGGGTAGTTGCTGGAACGGCTTTGGCGTTGATATTTCTTGCCTTTATCAGTGTTGTTTTTGTTGTCGATGCCCCGTTTAACATACGGCCCTGTGCCCGAAGACATTCACCACAAACACGAAACCATCGCGCGTCCGAATCATCCTTGCGAGCTTGAGAGCTAGGAACGTGCCAAACTTTACAAGAAATGGAGTGAAAACTCTGGACAGGACCAGCAACAGATTTAACAGTTCTGGGAATGTTGCCTAATTTCGCCTCAACATTTCCTATACCGATCAGTCCCGGGCACAATGTGTGCGCTGGGCTTAACATGCTTGAGATCAGTGAAAGTAACCGGTCTAAGCTAGGGGAAGGAAGGGTTCCCTTTGCTACATCTTGAAATTCAAATATAGGGCATTGTAAAGGCCAAGAACCATCGGAAAAGAGCACAAATCGATCATCTCACAAAAGTATCCTGATCTTTTAAGACATTCACACCAATCTTCAAGGTGTCAACGCTCTTCATGCGAAGAATCCCCAAGCTTCTTTGCAATGCTCTGCTTCTCTTGGATTTTCAACTTCAACAGGCTCTTAACAGAAAGTTCCTCCCGAGTCGAAGATGGCGTGAAAGGACTACCATTTCTGGGTGCTCTTGACGAAGAGACGTCGTTTTTTTCTGGCAGTCTTTGTTTTTCCCTGGTCTTGCAAAGAATCGCTTTGGCTAAAACGTTTCATATTATAAAGAGAAACGCACCGAGCAGTCGCTTAAAGCAAAAACTGAACTGTAACAAACTTGAATAACGAGTGCTTTTCAAAATGGCACGGTGACTCAGGAACTGCCCAACTACTCTGAACATTTTTGGAAGAATGTGCGCTTTTCAAGTATCGCAAAGGTGTGTTAACTACGTACGAGAAGTAATAGGAAATGAACGGAAAACTTGTGTCTTATCAAAGATTAGGACGACTCCAAACGTCGAACTTTCCTCCTACAAGGCACTATCCTTCCGCTCAATTCCCATTACATCTCGTCCTCGAATAACACTGCAGTCACGCTCTAGAATGGCAATAGATAGTACATTGCATTGTGGGTACATAGGAAAAGAAAGGAGAAATGGACAGTGTGGTTAAAAAGGACTTTAGAACGGTGGATTTGAACGTAAGTTCCATCATCTTCCTCTCGATGGAGGTCCGCCATTTTTTTTAAATTACCGACGCGGGAGGCATCAAAGTTTCGCGGGAAAAAGAAGTCTAAAAATAACCCAAGGTGTAAATACGCTGTTGCCCATATTCATGGTAGATGGAGGCTCCGGGGCGCACGGTAAATGTTGTGGGCGAATGATAGTTACTTATTTTCAATCGAAATTTTTAATCCGGAAACGGATTAAGCCCTTTCATAAATTTGTCACCTGTGCATTCGTTTGGGAAAACCAGAAAACGGATTCGCGAAACGGTTGTTGTCAGCATCGGTATCGTATTTACTGATAGTGTGCGCGCGTGGAACCGCTGCACAACCGTTTTGCGAATACTTTATCGGATGGCAAAGAATAAATTGAAAGAATAAAGGATGATTGTGTCCAGCGGGGTGGGGAGATTTTCGCTTTGGTAAAAAATGAACACAGAATGTGTGAGGTCTATAATAGGCCAATGGAAACCATCCTGCACGCTGCTAAAATTTAAATGCATGTATTAATTCTCAAGTTATCTCACAACCCATTCTCAATGACATCTAAATCCATGCCGTATCCTGGATATTTCTCGCGTGAACCTCAAGACTTTGCTGCCAGGGATTTCCTGTGGCTCATTGGTACAGTATTTTGTGCGAACCCTTCTGTGGTAAATACAGCAATCACAGAACTGATTACATTAACCATAGTATCAGCCACAGATATACTTATGTGTTTTGCGGAAATTGCAATGGTTATCATTTTGTAAGGGAACTGAGTGTCGCTCAATTTGCACAGCTTATCAAAGAAGTTGGAAACAATATGGAAAATATAAGCACAAGTGACCAGGAGCCCATGAAGTGACTCAAAACATTGTAAGAACTCATAGCCGTTAGGGCGAGTGTTATTTGTTGTTTTGAAAAAATCGTGAGGGTTAGTTTATTTTAAATTAGGTTTACTTCGGTGTAAAAACCTGAGAAGTTTTTCTTTGTTTTTTTCGCTATTATTTTCCTGGTCTCTGTTATACACTTAAGACTAAGCTATTCCTACAAGAAGAAAGGCACACTTCTGAACGAAGCCATGTTGTCTTTTAATCTCTGAATTGTGGGTAACTTACAAACAACCTCATGTAGTATTACATATAACAGTCTCCATTGTTTTGTCTCCTTGATTTTCTTTGTTCTACGTCACTCGTGAACGTAACAGATTTTTATATCAAGGATGAGCCTCCAAATTGCACCTGAAATATTTTCATTACTTGTTGCAGTGCGACTACTCCTAAAAAGGCCACCCACATAAATTTTCATAGAAATTTTGAAAGCCTGTTTTTGACACTGAACAGCAGATTTGCGGCTGGTTTCTACCGACAACGATGATTCTTTTTCAATCTTGATATGTTTTTAATACAGTTATAGAGCAAATTGTATGCATTTTGGGCGAAATATAAAATATTTGTAGAGATTCTATTGTTCAGATACCCAGTCGAGATTGGATGATTTGTACGAAATTTTGTTTTGGGTAGCCTAGGTTCAAGAAGTCGCATTGTAGTAACATACACTCAAAAATTTAATTTCTGAACTCAATTTCAACTATTTGTCCTCAAATTCAACTTTTTGCTATGTTTTGCGTGATCTTAGCCAATCACTGCGTGGAAATTTTGCATGAACAACACGCGTTTAGATGATCAAATCATTTCTAAGGCAATTTGGTTTAGATTCATTTTATTTTTTTACTTTTCTGCACCCAATTTCAACTTTCTAAACTTTTTGGAATTAATTGACACCTTCAGCCAACCAGCATGTAAAAGGGTTTGATGTATTTTATTTGGTCTGTAATCATACTTGTGATTTTACAACAAATCGTAATCCCACTTCGTGGAGAGAATACAGAGAAATAGAGATTACTCCATGGAAAATGCGCGCGTACGATTTTTATTCACGAGTTGAGTTTTCTGATGCTACTCAACGAGTGAATAAAAAATCGTACAAAGCATTTTCCATGGTGTAATTTGTTTATTTTATAGATACTGAGATTTTTGAAAAGCCAAATTTGGTCAATCTTACGCGTGTGTTTAGGGAACCCATTCAACTGCAATGTATACGTGTAAAACTAGAATAACTAAAACATCAGTTTCTCTTTCAAAATCAAATATTTAATGAAGTAACACAAGAAATAAAACGTCAGTTTATACCTTCACAACGTTTATAAACATTTTTCAGCTGAAAAAAAAACCTGACTGAGGCTTATAGGTTCAAATTAAATCGAAATCGCGATGCGATGTTGTTCGCTAGTGAGTTTTCGTCGTTCGCGTTTGTGATTGGATGAACGACGTTTTTTCACTAGTGAGTTTTCATCGTTCGCGTTTCCTATTGGCTAATGCATTTTACGTATCATTTTTACGTACTCTTTTTTCGTGAGGAAATCTCAGTATCTATGATATAAAACATATTACGTACATTATATGCACTGTAACGTTATATGACACCCACTACGTTACAATTATTATGCACGCTGATATTAACTGAAATATTGCCTTTTTTTTCTCCAGCATCTAAGCGGCCCGGAATCCTAACCTTAATCAGAACTTATACAACAAAAATCTTAAATATAAATTTCTAGATCAACTGATTAATAAAATCTCATCTAAAATATAAAAAAAAATCACACAAGTGAAATAAAAACAAGCAAAGAAATCTGGTGCCGGTTTCCTCACTTGCAGCTAGTAGCTGAATTACGGAGGAACTAGAGGGTGAGATCGGACATCAGCATATAGAAGGCGCCTCTGGCTGCCACCTCAGTCCATGAATGATCTCACCCCACCCACCCAGACCAATGACGGCACAAGTCAGCTAGACCATGACACCGGGAACACTCCCTACTCTTTTCGAACTGTGCCATGGGTTCTTTTACGTCCCCCAGATTATCAGTATCCAGTGTTGTGAGACGGGACCTACGGTTTATCGTCCTTATCCGAGAAGACTAGAAAGTCTAACCATTTACAGATGTCATTACAAAGACAGCACATTCTCCTCAGTTATTTTAAGACTCTGAGTGTTGGTCCGGCCGGTGTTTGAACTCACGGAGTCCGGTGCTCTACCAACTGAGCTAACCGTGACTAACTCTATTCGCGAAGTAATCAAAAACAAAAAGAAACCTACTTTCTACTATTTACAATAAAAATTATAATAAATCTGCCATCTTCCTTTCTAGTTATTGGCAGATTCTTCGCTGATTTTAACTAGTGCGACAAGCACAAAGCAGACATGAGGGCAAAGTTGGTTAATGTTTGCCGTCATGTTGAAAAGTTATGAATTTCTTTGGCCAAATGCGATAACTTAGTTTCCTAAGACCTCAGATCGTGTTGCTCGGGATAGTCGATTTATATAAGTGAAGTAACGACTTAACGAACTTGAATCCATGATCTTAAAAAAGATTTCTTCTTTCGCCGTTTGGCTATTACGTAAGGAAGAGAAAATGAGGTAAGAGAACGTATCTTCCATACTGGGTTCTCTTACTATGATAAGGGGACAGAATCTATTTTTAGATCCGGAAACTATTTTTACTGACCAATGGCTGATGTCCTTCTCATCACGTGGTTGTAATTTCAATGCGCCATGTGGAAACCGCGCAGCCATGGAACGAAATACAAATAGGTCCGCGCTAAAAATATATTCTGTCCCCTCCCTTATCATATCAGACGGGGTTATGTTTTCTTTCCTCATTTTCTCTTGACGTAACCCATTCGTAAGACTTGTACTCATGCTCAGCTCTTTCATCTATATACATGTAAGTTAACTGACACTCTGTGCCATTAATCAACGTCGTTCATCTTACCAAGGTATCAAACGACGTCTTGTCAGATAGCAAACTAAGGGACATTGATTACATCCCCAACGTTACAAATTACAATACATTGCACCACATTACCCTACCCTGTACTTTTGATTAGCCGACCACAATTTCAGATACTATTAGCGTGCCCACACCGTACCGAATAGGTTTTCGTGCCGACATGAAAAAATTGTCTGCCTCGTGTGAACGAAATCGTTTCAGAACGGGAACAAGGCGTTCAAACGATCCAAAAGATCGTACTAAAGCGTTGGTCTAATTCACTTCCGGTACGGTTCGAATACTTGTTCACACACTCCACCAGAATGTGGCGTGAAAACCTATCCGATAGATGACAATTCATTTTTAAGACCGGCGCGTCGCAGCGGCCCGCCGAACCGAAAATCGTTCCGAACAAAAGGCCTATCCGATATGGCTTCTTTACCGGCCCAAGAGCTATCCGGTATGGTGTAGACGCAGACTTAATAATTTACTTATCCGTAATAAGTGCTACCCACTAGCTAACGTTCTAAAACAAGATCAAATAACAATAACAAAAACAATAAGAATAACAATTACAGTTATAGTTAGAATTGCAATTACGGTGAAGAATGGTAGTGACTCGTGCTTTAAGTTAAATAAATTAACTCTGATGACGTCTTCGGTCAGATTAGCTGGAAACACTTCATGTTAAAGGACTGGGATAAGTTCTAATTTCTCCATGATTTTCCAGTTTACCTGTGCAAGCCCTACCTCAGTAAGGGTGAACATGATATCCCTTGTTTTGGCATTTTCTCCCTTGCTCTGGCGCCATTGGCTAAGAACCAAGCGTACAGCATCGGTCATTTCATCTTTTTTTCCCATGTTTCCCTCCATCTCCTTCCACCATGAGCTAATTTCCTTCGACACGATGTTAAAAACCTCCTCAGGGCAAGGCATCTCCACTTTTTCCTTAGCTGTAAAAGACACAACCAGAGTATGCCACGTGTCAAGAGAGAAGTCTTTTGGGGTAAAAGAACAACGTATTATACGTGTATAAGCGATTGGACAGTTCTTCCCAATGCTTGAAGAAAGCCTATACCATGTAAAATTTTTATGCGTTACATTAAGAAGTTTTTAATTGCTAAGTATTTCTAATTTTGTAGTCTGATACCAGTTCCTTTTAGAATTTCATTCATTAGTATGTGTATTCTCTTACTTTTTAAATTTTTGAAATTAGTTTAGTAATTTTTAATTTTTAACCTAGCTAGTGAGGACCTCCCTGAAAACAACATAATGTGATAGGAGCATCCTCTTTAAATATTTATTATTATTATTATTATTATTATTATTATTATTATTATTATTATTATTATTAGAAGTAAATGACTGAAAGCATACGGACTTGTAAATTCGCTTCGCTCCGGGAAAAATGTCCGCTTCTCAGAACATGTAACGTCGTTAGGTAAACGTCCCTGCATCTTTTGGTGCCAAACCAAGTTACTATTCCTAATATATCAAATATTTTTATTCGTGCACGATTGGTCAAAATGCGTCACGTGATTCGATCTACCTCCGCTAAAAGCGGGGATTATCCAAGGGTGCTCGTAAAGCGATTTCTCCTGAAGGCAATGCCCACCGAAAAGGGTTAAAATAGTACTCTTAAATGCAAAGAGTGTGCGCCATCATCTTCAACTCTGGAATTATTGAAGGGATAACAAGACGAACTTTGTCCTTGTTGGACATTTCTCCTTGGACCTTATCTGTTCCTCGAAGTTCTGTTTTCCTCGAGCTTCGATCCCGATAATTGGGCGAAAGAATTATTAGTTTAAACAACCTATAATATAAGCCGAGAAATTTCGGAGATTTGATTGGATCATACATAATCTATACCACTATTAACGCGTAATAGTGGTATAACAGCAAAATTGGATGGTATAACAAGGTTACCATGACAACACTAAACACATTACCTTTTTGCTTTTGTTTTCAACTGAAAATGGCGGAGATTCCTGGAAATTTCCGGTGAGGAAATACAAAAAGCTCGCCGAAAAAGCAGTAAATAAAAATACAGTCAAAACTATTAAGACGTGGATGAATGTTTGGAAGTCGTGGACAGAAAACAACGGCCTCAACTCAACGACGACATTGTCAGATACGAAGAGAAAAATTCTCGGCTTCTATTAAACAAATAATAGTATGACCTATACGTGGTATTTGGCAATAATACCGGCTCGTAATATTTCAAAATTCCCCAAATACCACTCGCTACTTTGCAGGATTGCTTGCTAGTGCCGTAAGGCCACAGAAAAGGAATAGTGCTTACCACTTGACAGAGCATCTAAAATATCCAATGTTACGCTCTCATTCACTCTTGCCAATGCAAAAATGAAAGACGAAAAAAATGTATCTTGAGCAGGCTTCCCTTCCTTTGCGAGGCTGCCGAAGAATTCTCTTACAACAGGCTCTGTATTACAAGAAGTCCATCTGTCGCCTAATTCCGACATTCCGATATCACTGAGGAATTGTTGACAATGGGGCAGCACATCTGTAACGGGAAGCTTGAGAAACTCGCTCAGAGGAAAGCCGAAGAATTCCACAGGAACGCCTTGCAACTGTAAACGAAATAGGGAGTTCAATAACGACTTCAACCATTGCTACTGTACAATTTGCAAGAGTGTTAGGAATAAGGCCATTGCATAAAATTAACACACAGTAAACAGTTCAGCGTGTACTATCGAGTTATAGTTGCACGCGGGAGGTTGCTAAGCACGAGAGAAGCGTAAGAGTCTGGCTGTAAGAGTGCTTAGTAAACCTCCCAAGTGCAACTATAACTCGATAGTACACGCTGAACCGTTTACTATTTGTTTTATAACATAATCAAAAGAGAAAAACACTTATATTTGCCCAAAAGAAGGAGGGAACGACGAGAGCATTTCATGAACGCGCACTATGGCGTCAGCGAATTATTCGTCTCACTAATGCTCTCTAAAAACAGCATGTTAAGTACTTTTTTGTCTAAAATCTCTTTTGTTTAAATTTCTTATCCGATCTGAGTGACTTTTGTGTACCTGTTCTCAATATAAAGAAGGATTTTCCCTAAATTCTGTTGTAAAAGGAAAAAATTACACTCGCGTAATTCCTCGCGAAGCGAGGCCGAAGGCCGAGCGTAGCGAGGTTACTAATCGTGTCGGTTCCGGTCAGACCACGTGGCTCGCAAGCCCGAGTAAATCGAGCCGAGAGTTTATATAAAGGTGTCCGTTCGCAGGCCAGGTTACCTGGCAATAGTAGCGTGCTTGAGAACTGCTGAATTTCCGCCATTGGGAGTTCGGTGATGCGTTTTTGAAAGTAATGTAAATTTTGTGGAAACCAATTTCACTCGTCTTGGATGTACATCCCAGCAAGGTGATCTCCGAGATATTAAAGAAAGATTAGCACGAGATCGTCGCCGAGTAAGTTCGAATACCGTGAAAATCAACACAAGGAAAGCACGACTCAAAGCAGGGAGAATAACAACAGACATCGCAGCCAAGACAACAACTGCTCGCTCCAGAAAAAGGCAAACGAAACAGCAGGGAAAAGGACCAGGAATTCAATCAAGTTGGTTTTGAATTTGAATGTGTTATTGATAGAAATACAGGACATGAGTGAACGATTACATAACGAACTAGAAATACGACTCCCGCAAAAACCTCGCGAAGCTAGTTTTTGAAGAAGTCACAATGCTTTTATATTTTATTTTATTGGTGCAAATTACATGATCAGTATACCGGTCAACACAGTGTTTAAAAATTGACCTTCATTTAGCTCTTTCACTGCCACTGAGATTGCACCAGAGGGAATAGAAGTAAAATTATTTATTATCTTGACAGGGAATACAGAGTCGATGAATTACCACAATAATAATATACATGAAAAAATTACTCGATTCTGATTGGCTGAGAGCAGTGCAGTTCAAGTGTAACACCAGTGCAAAAAGTGTAATACCAGTGCAAAAAGTGTAACACCAGTGCAAATTACACATCGATTTTCTCGATTATGATATTCTTTATTTTTGAACGACCCGCTTTGAGTTCGTAGCGTTATCAGTTGATCTTCATCAGCCAATCAGTAAATAAAGTGTCAAATCCGCGTCAAATGCTTACTTCCTGTCCGTCTGCAATGAGATCTTCCGGTACTTCTTCCAGGCGAATTTTTTCATGTTTATATTATTAATAAGTAATCATACGGTTTTCTCGTTCAATTTGGAATTAATTTGTACTTGTGAGTTTTTCAAAAAGCTGAAATTGCACTCGCCGAAGCGGCTCGTGCAATTTCAGCTTTTTGAAAAACTCACTCGTGCAAATTAATTCCAAATTGAACTCGAAACCGTATGATTACCTTTACTAATATTCACTTAACACAAATTGAAAATGATTGTAAATCTTTTGCAGGTGAAATCTTGAAGAGTTGATATGAATGCTTGTGTTTACCATGGTGTAAAAACCTGTTTTTTTTTAGTTTTATTTTCTTAGTCTCTACTGCTTTGTCTCCTTTGTTGTACATCCCTTTTAAACACAATATGTTCTTACACTGAGGATGAGTTGAATGCTCCAATTATTTTTTGTTTATGTTTTTTGGTTATAATTGGATGAGGTTCACTGTAAGAAGAATCTTCTGATTAGATATTTTATTGTCTACTGCAGTCATTATTTCATTCCTAGGTAACCACAATTGAGAGCATTATGAATAGTGCATGTTTCAATTTATGTACTCTCTTCAGTTGCAGTAGTACCCCCAGTGATGCCATATCAACAGAAGTGTGAGATACAATGTCATTACATAAAATAAAAATTGGGGGTAAAACAATTGGATTCTACAAAAAGTTTAAATAAAGGTTTAGTAATAGTGTGTGCCGACTGTATAGTATGTGGTCGTGCTATTTTTAGGTCATCTCATAAAATCAATACATGTAAGAAAGAGTTACTGAAATCTCAATATGTTGATAATTATTGCTGCACTACATAGTCCTGTAAAAAAATAATGTGAAATCAACATCAATCAGTCAAAACTGTATACCACATGAAAGTTTAATTGTGCTGTTACAGAAACAGGCAAAATATCCATAACCAAACAGAGAATAGTACATTATTTTGAATATATGAAAATTTCTATTATAAAAACTACAGAAGAAAGATTTAATATACGCATGGTATTTCATCAAAAAAGTCATGGCAGCCAGAGGTATTGAACTTGTAACCAATGACATATGGTAACGAGAAGCACTATCATTATATTATTATCATTATTATTATCATTACTGTTATTATTACTGGTATTGATATTATTATTGTTATATTTTTTACGTTAAACATAATATATTTTTATGGGGTGGGATGCATGTCCTAATCTTGGTAAAGATATTGTTACTCTACTACTACAAGCAATACAAAAATCTTCTTAATAGACTTTCCATCAGAGGTGGTAGTAATCAAAACAGCACCAAAGAATACCATTTCTTCTTTAAGGCTTAGAATCTAGTGCAGTCATTTGTCTATACAGTTTGTGTGGAAAATCATTGAAAGCATAGGGCATTTAGGAAACTTGAAACACTTGTTACTACATACAGCACACTTGCAATGAATATATGAGAAAGATCATAAACATTTTGGCATTACAAAATTTATTTTCTTCTTTATAAAGTTTTTCCAATGTAAAAGGTTAATTGCATGTTGTGGTTGTTATGAAATATTGATATTTGACATCATAAAAATAAAGTAAACAGCAGAAAGTAACAAAGTTAATATGTTATGTCTAACTTTTCAAATTAAGGCTTGAATTAACATTTCATTTGTGAAAAAAGGGCAGGGGTTCTAGATAGCAATATTATCAGGGGAGGGGGGTTCATTGCACTCTAAGGTAAAACTGACCCATTGTGAAAAGGCTATGAAACTTGTTGTCTCTACGCAATATTATTGAAACCTTTCAATCAGAGAATACATACATATATATAGAGCAAAGAGAAATACTACTCAGAATTCAGTAATCACATTTGCTTTATTTTCAAATGATCGCATTGATCACTGATAATATTGCAGAACCAGTACTTTATAGTGACACAGGGTATATATTCTGTTGAAAATGTTTAACAGAACTGCCAGATCAAGAAAATTTACAATATTTTCACTGTTGCAATGATATCAGATCACATCGTTATAAATGATTGCTATAACAACTGCAACTCTCTGTGTTGGGAATTACTTCAAACTGGAAACGCTATCGTTTTATTATGAAAAATACCTATTTACATTCTCTTGTAATCTGTTGGTCATCTTCCGATTCCGTTTTTAGACTAATAGAATTATTTTCCAGAGATATCTCCAATCGTTGAAGTCGTTCTTACTCGGTGTCCCTTCTAAGTCGTTTTGCTAAATGTACTACGCCAATATATTTCGTTATGTAATCGTTCACTCATGTCCTGTATTTCTATCAATAACACATTCAAATTCAAAACTAACTTGATTGAATTCCTAGTCCTTTTCCCTGCTGTTTCGTTTGCCTTTTTCTGGAGCGATCAGTTGTTGTCTTGGCTGTTGTTATTCTCCCTGCTGTCGTTTCTCTATCCCGGCTTTGAGTCGTGCTTTCCCCGTGTTGATTTTCCCGGTATTCGAACTTACTCGGCGACGATCTTGTGCTCATATTTCTTGAATATCTCGGAGATCACCTTGCTGGGATGTACTTCCAGGACGAGTGAAATCGATTTCCACAAAATTTACATTACTTTCAAAAAGGCATCACCGAATAATGGCGGAAATTCAGCAGTTCTCAAGTGCGTTACTATTGCCAGGTAACCTGGCCTGCGAACGGACACCTTTAAAATATAGATATATATATATATACATATATAAAAACTCTCGGCTCGATTTACTCGGGCTTGCGAGCCACGTGGTCTGACCGGAACCGACACGATTAGTAACCTCGCTACGCTCGGCCTTCGGCCTCGCTTCGCGAGGAAATATATTGGCGTACTACATTTAGCAAAACGACACCGAGTAAGAACGACTTCAGCGATTGGAGATGTCTCTGGAAAATAATTCTATTAGTCTAAAAACGGAATCGGAAGACGACCAACAGATTACAAGAGAATGTAAGTAGGTATTTTTCATAATAAAACGATAGCGTTTCCATTTCGAAGTAATTCCCAACGGAGAGAGTTGCAGTTGTTATAGCAATCATTTATAACGATGTGATCTGATATCATTGCAACAGTGAAAATATTGTAAGTTTTCTTGGTCTAGCAGTTATGTTTAACATTTTCAACAGAATATATACTCAGTGTCACTATAAAGTACTGGTTCTGCAATATTATCAGTGATCAATGCGATCATTTGAAAATAAAGCAAATGTTATTATTGACTTCCGAGTATTATGTAATAGATAATTACTGAGGCGAGCAGCATTATTGGATATAATGCAGGCAGCTGAGGCCGCAGGCCGAAGCTGCCTGCATTATATCCAATAATGCTGCGAGCCGAAGTAATTATCTATTATAATTACTGATCGTCATCCAAACCCGTTGTTTTCTGTCTGCAATTATATCATCGAATGTCACCGTCCTTTTGTATTTTTGTGGAAAACAATAAGTTAAACAATTCATGGCGTTCAATCGATACTTTTTATTCAAGGTAACTGCCACATTAGCTATTGTTTTCATGAGCATAACTTGACATGTACGTGTGAAAAATGCAACCAGAAACGAGTTATTGACTGTTTGTTTGTCAAGGTAGATTCAATTTGCATATTGCTCGACAAACACAGTTCTTTCTGAAAGTCAACTCGTTGTTTGGAATGATGGCGGAAAACTTCTGCGAAAGCAGTTCTGAAGAAGAATTGTGTCTTACGCAGTCAACGTCTACTATTAAGTCGGATGAATGAGATGGTAAGTACTTTCTCAGTCGTTACAGTTCTTTTGGTTTTCCTTAGTTGTGTGTAACCCGATGTTGTAATTGTTGTTCGGGAATGGGTGTGTCGACGAGTGAAGGGCACAGAAAATGATCAGAGGATAATAATTTTATTCATTAAAGTATTAGAAGCGGATATGGACACAAATGTTCTTGACTTTGGTTAGTTCGTTTTCTAGTGAGACAGATAGTCATGTACTTTTCTAAATATTTTCAGTCCTAATTGTTTGTGTAACGAGGAGTATTGGTTGTTACCTCATTTTCTCTTGTTGTTACTAGGGAGTGAAATATTTCGTGCGCCAATCTCATCTGACGAATGTCGGAGGTTTGAAGACAGTTCCGATGCTAGTCGAAGGAAGTAGAATTGGGCGCTAAATATCTTTAAAGAATGGCGAGAGACGAGGAAGTGCTTCAGAAGTGGATATACGGGTGTAAAGCATGCTGCATTATTAAAACCAAAACACGCAGCATTATTTTTAATAATGCAGCTTGTTATAGGTTTAATAATGCTGCGTGTTTTAATAATGCTGCGTGTCGATTTAGCACGTGTAAGATTACCCCTGATAATTTCCCTGCTACCAAAAAAGACCGCACCCGTTTTTCTCACACACTTGGTTTGCATTTATTTTCTCTCGGCATTCGATGATATAATGCAGACAGAAGACAATGGGTTTGGATGACGATCAGTAATTATTTCTCTTTGCTATATATATATGTATGTATTCTCTGATTGAAAGGTTTCAATAATGATGCAAATGAATATATGAAAGACCATATATTTGAACTGCGGTTTCAATAATATTGTGTAGAGACAACAAGTTTCATAGCCTTTTCACAATAGGTCAGTTTTACCTTACAGTTCAATGACCCCCCCTGATAATATTGCTATCTAGAACCGTTGACCTTTTCCCACAAATGAAATGTTAATTAAAGCCTTAATTTGCAAAGTTAGACATAACATATTAACCTTGTTATTTTCTGCTGTTTACTTCATTTTTATGATGCAAATATCAATATTTAATAACAACCACAACATACAGTTAACCTTTTACACTGAAAAAACTTTATAACGAAGAAAATAAATTTTGTAATGCCAAAATGTTTATGATCTTTCTCATATATTCATTGCAAGTGTGCTGTATGTAGTAACAAGTGTTTCAAGTTTCCTTAATGCCCTACGATTTCAATGATTTTCCACACAAACTTTATAGACAAATGACTGCCCTAGATTCTAAGCCTTAAAGAAGAAATGGTATTCTTTGGAGCTGTTTTGATTACTACCACCTCTGATGGAAAGCCTATTAATAATAATAATAATAATAATAATAATAATAATAATAATAATAATCTTTATTGAGGAAACTTTTTCACTTACATGTGGTTTTCGAAAAGGACCTCAAACATTAATACTAAAAACTAAAATATCTACATTAAATTTAAAAAAAAAAGATTTTTGTATTGCTTGCAGGAGTTGAGTAACAATACCTTTACCAAGATTAGGACATGCATCCCACCCCATAAAAATATATTATGTTTAACGTAAAAAATATAACAATAATAATAATATCAATACCAGTAATAATAATAGTAATGATAATAATAACGATAATAATATAATGATAGTGCTTCTCGTTACTATATGTCATTGGTTACAAGTTCAATACCTCTGGCTGCCATGACTTTTTTGATGAAATACCATGCTTATATTAAATCTTTCTTCTGCAGCTTTATAATAGAAATTTTCATATCTTCAAAATAATATACTATTCTCTGGTTGGTTATGGATATTTTGCCTGTTTCTGTAACAGCACAATTAAACATTTATGTGGTATACACTTTTGACTGATTGATGTTGATTTCACATTATTTTTTTACAGGACTACGGCTTAGTTCTGTGGGGATCGTGCTGCAATACAGAACTCATTCATTCCATTGAAAGACTGCACTGTAGAGCCGCTAGAATTATCTATAATCTGCCCAAAGATATGGCTTCCACCGAAGTACTAGAACGGTCTGCGTGGACAAATATCAATTTCCATTACAAATTCGCCGTGTTGAAGCTCGTGCAAAACGCATATAACGACACATTACCCACCATCTTAAGTAAATGCATTATTGCGAAGCGAGACCATAAGATCTCAACTAGGGCACGCGAATCTTTGATAGTGCCGCGTTTTAATACGCGTTATATGAAAGACTCCTTAGCCTACAGAGGCTCCGTACTCTGGAATACGCTCGCAACTAAACATAAGGACTTGGCAAATGTGACACGTCGAAAGGACCTCGTCCACATGCTTAAAACTTCGGATGTTTTTATTAATTTCAATTTTAAAGTTTTATCTGTGTCAACCACTAATTTTAAACAGAAAGATTTTATCTACTTTTAGCGCTAGTTTTTAAATTAAATTCAAATGTAAATAGTTTTATAAATCCAAATGTAAATAGCTTAAATGATTGTAAATATTAATTTAATTTTTATTAATACTTTAATTTTACACGACCCCACAAGCTTGTCAGCTTTTATCTACATCGTGTTTAAATAAAGGCAACTTACTTACTTACTTACATAAAAAGATTTGTCGGAAAGTTGCCGAAAAGCTTCTTGTTGGTAAAGGTCGGACCGCCAAACGACTACCGCACCGCCTTTGTCGGCAGGTTTAACGACAACATCTTTCCGCTTGCTAAGGTTTTTTAGGGCCGCCCATTCTTCAGTGGAAAGGTTAGAACATTTAGTGTTACGATTGAATTTTAGTTGTTGAACATCATAACGGCATTTTTGGACGAAGAAGTCTACAGAAGTGAATTGGCCCTCTGGGGGAGTCCATTTAGATTTTTTTATTTTTAGATTTTTTGTATTACTAAACAAGTAACCTTACTTCAATTCAGCCACAACTACAATTCTGGCCAAAACGCCAAAACAAAAAAAGATTTTGCCCCCCCCCCCCCCCTGACAATGTTGGTTTTCAGGAGTTACGGGTGTCACAAATATTCTACAGTTAAAGGACTTCAACATTGTTTAGGGGGGGGAGGAGGCAAAATCTTTCTAAGGCTGTATTTATAAGTGTAAATTGTTGGTTTCTAGCATCTTCCACGTAAAAAAGCGAGAACAACGGCAAGTGTCCCAAACTGTTTTGGCCAGGATTGTAGCTTGACGAAACCATATTAATCATTTCCTATTAGGTATGTCTCATGTATTTGAAAAACATCACAGGTAGTAGCGACAATTTATAAATCCATGAGGTCAGTGCGTACTAGTAATGCATGCAATTTTCAAAATATATGACGATGAAAGTGAGTGACAGGCACCGAGGAGATAACACTCCGAAAATAAAGAAAAAACCAGTTTCAGTATCCACAATGAAATGAAGGCTAAAGACTCAAGAAACAAAATGTAAAGGAAGAGGTGTCAGTAAAAACAACTGAAGTTTTCAAGGATTAATTTTAGATTTTATCATGTGACTTATGTATTTCAACTTAAATGTTCCTATTATGCAATTAAACTCACTCTTTTCATGACACAACATATCGGTCTTATTACTCGTGCCCACGCCTACGGCCGGGTACGAGTCTAAACTCATGGGGCAACACCGCTTACGGTAATAGCCGAAGGCCCATTACTTGCAGCAGTTGGGATCCCTGTGCTCATGAGCGTGCGCATGTCTTCTACGGCGTATCGATGTACATTTAAGACAGGCTCAAGCACAAGGGATAATCGACATCGTTTCGTTGTGAATACGATATTTGCATTCTAATTGTTTGGGTTGCCTATCTATCTGTGTACGTCGCAAATGTGCAGCCGAGCAGGGACTGGCGAGAGTCATCAACACGAGTTGAATCTCAGTTGAAGCAGAGTCCAGAGCTCGATTCGAAACGAGAACCACTACGTGGAACTTACCGGGGTCCAGTGGGACACGGGATTGCATAGATATAGTTAACCTCTCGCACCTCTCACGATGGAAGGTTCACTCAATGTAGATAGCTTTGATAAGTCGCTCTTATTCTCGATAAGTTTCACGATGGAAGGTTCACTCTTATGTGATCGCTCGTAAATTTGTCGCTCCAAACATTCACTCTTAAATTTTCCCTTATAAACTAGAGCATCGTAAAGGTTGGGGAACAAAAAGCTATAATCTTTCTCTTGACTGTCTATATAATCTTTCCATGCCTCGTGCTTTTCAAAATGGCGGATAAGATTTCAATGAGCCAGCGAGCAAAAGTAACGAGCCAGCGATATATCCCTAACAATGTAACGTTGAAAAAACGACAGAAACGGTAGTGACTTGTTTCCATATCTCAAAGTGCCCTTGGACGACAGGCGCCTGGGAATGAAACTTGATCACAATGGCGGCGTGGAATGCCGACTACCGACGATTTCCGAAGTAACTGAGTTGTGTTTATCAGACAATGTTGGCCCTGTTGCCACAAAATATTGCCAACACGTATTAGAGAAGACGGCATATGGGGGACACTTGTTATTTCAGTTTTTCAAAAGTGAGAATCATAGCGGTAAATGCAGGGGCGGTTTGAGCTATAGAAAGAAGTCGCTTCTCTAGGTGGCTTGCTTTGTTTCCATATCTCACACCGCCCTAAATGATCATAATGATCAAAGCAATTTGCTTTTTCTCCGTGATTTCTGAAATGAAGGAGTTAGAACCAGTTTGGTAAGTATAGCAAATTCATATTTCTAATACAATTTTTTTTTCAAAGTTTTAAGCGAGAGGATCTCCCACAAGAAGAATAAATTCAATTAGCCACCTCCACTTCGGTGAATAGTTGTTAACTATGTACTTACATTGGTATCATAATTTATATTATAGAAATAAAAAACGCGCCCGAGTGCATTGTTGAGTTATATAAGCACTTGGGAATTTTTAAGAACACGAGAGAAGTGCACTCGCACTTCTCGAGTGTTCTTAAAAATTCCCAAGTGCTTATTTAACTCAACAATGCACGAAGGGCGCGTTTTTTTTTTTATTTCTTTTATAAAATGTAAACCACCACATTAACATAAAGACATATCAAACAAGAAAAGGATTGCGAATTTTAATTAATCAAAATAAGTATTCTCCTTTCATGTACATGCTTTCTTTTTATTGGCTTAAATGCTGAATGAAAAGTAAAACCGTTCCCTTTGTGGCAAGAAACAAACGTTTACTTATTTCGTGACGTAGCTTGCGTGCATATGTTGAGTTATAATGCACGCGCGTGACGTAAGCAGAGTGCTTTATGGAGCTATAATGAACTCGAACTGACCAATCACAGCGCGCGCAATTACTCGAACATTTTATAAACAGTAATAATGTAAACACACTCTTATTGATTCTGTAGCTAGGTGTTTTGTTTGAAGTACGGAAAATTCAATCATGGGACGCTATAAATATTTTTGCATAATTCTAGATACCTGTAATAAGTAACATTAGTGTTTTCGTGTGCCACATTCATGGTAGTACATTCTCTAGCTTCCAAGTAGTACAAAGACTGAGAAAGTTCCCCACTCTGGGTTACTTGGGAATTCTATCTGTAACGTTTTGTTTTGACAAAATGGTCAAAAGGTAGCATTAAGTTTGCTGTTTTAATACAAGGAACATAGCAGTGAACCTTTAATGATATGCATTATCTCATGTCCCAAAAGAGCACTCTGTCACTGATGAAGTAAGCAAATAAAACAAGTTTCAAGTGCACAAAGTTAATGCTAATTGAACCCATAACAATTATTTGTTTACAAACACACTTGAACAGTTTACTTAAGTGGTAAATTCAAGCATATACTTGCACTACTGTAATGTTTTAAAAAAAAATAAGTGCAGTTAGTGATGTGTTCGCAAATTTCATTTTTTATATGCAATTCATTGCCTTCTGACCTCCTTGATTATCAAAGCTTTTTACCCACAAAATGTGTGGCTAAAATGCTAATCCAGTTTGAATTGCCACAATAGTTATATGATCAACGTGTAAGTACTTTGACTTGGTGTTAATATTGAAACATATTGAGGCAACAGATTCTGAAGTCTTGCAGAATTTTTTGGTACAGGAATTTCCTTCATTATTTTGTGCTTGTGGGTAAATTATGGTCACACCCTGTTTTTAGGCAAAACACTTAAATCTTACAATGCCTCTTTCCACCCAGGTGTACAAATGGGAACTAGGAAATTACTTTGGGGAAAACCTGACAAAGTGCTGTGAGATAACCTGTGATGTTACTGGTATCCCATCCAGGGGGGAGTGGAAATACTCCCAGAAACTGGAGATGATGGGTCCTCAGTTTGCCCATTTATGATTGTGGCAGACTCTACCTTAACCCTTTGTATTACATCTAAAAAGTGATAATTTGTACAGCAGTCAAATTGGATGTGAACAAAATGTACATGAACGTTAATTGCAGATAGGACATTTCCAGGGTCTTGTCCATTCAACAGCCCATAATGGCATGTTCACACATTCTGGGTGGTACCATTCACAGCATTTTTGCAGTAGATTGGAACCACAGATTTCGATACAGATAGATGTACTGGCACTTTCAAACTTGTCATTGGGAATGGGGTTATCTTGAGGGCTTCTAAACATGCAATGTAGTGGCTTCTAAGAAGAGGCTGAGTGTATGTTATTTCCTCAGGGTTATCTCCAAAGCAGAGTGAAGTAGCAAATGCTATTGCAAATAAGCCACAGTCACTTCCTCCTTTTTGTTTTGTAACTTTCTGGTTTGCAACTGTTACATTCTTGCCTCTGTGGAATAGCATTTGACAGGAGTTCTTGATGGCTTTTGCTGAAGGACTGGTCCCCAAGCTGTCATAGACTTTGACCAAACCATTACCACCCCCTATAGAGCTCAGGCAAACCCAGTGGTTCTCAGTGTTAATGATCTGGACAAACTCTGTTGCAGCTGGTGTTACAAGATCACCTCTAATAACAGCCGGGTCGTGAAGGCCATCAATATAAGGAAACTGTGCCTTCAGTAGCTGTTGGGCAGCATGGACTTCTGAATCTGTTAGCTAACCATTTGATTGAGCTATGTTTGATTTACTGGCTGCATATAAAGTGAAATGAGTGTCTGGAATACTTTTACTAAATGTTAGCCATTGCTGTGGGTCTAGTGAACTGTCATTGATGACAATTGCGATAGAGTTGTGCTGTTGATCTGCTGGAATTCCTGGCACACTTGAGGGATTTCCATTTATGTCAGGCTTCATTTTCTTTGGTGGTGAGTGGATCTCCTCCTCAGATTGTTTTGCTTCAGCAGGGTCAAGTGTAGGTACAGAATCACTGCAAGGGAAGTTTACCAAGGATGGAACAACAGGTTCAGGGACAGTGCATTTCAATTTTTCTTGTGGTGAATGGATCTCTTGCTGAAATGGTTTTGATTTAGCTGGATCAACTTCTAGTTCAGCATGCCTGTAAGGGATGTGTTCTGATGCTGGAACGACAGGTTGAGGTACATGACTTACATTGCAGGTTTTCCTCATAATACCAGCCAGTTTACCAACTCTACCAGTGTATTTGTTCTTCCTTTCTTTCCTGCGAGGGAGGGGATTTGCTTTCTGTTCAGTTGATGAAGATGACACTGTTGCTGGTGGTAGGTCTTGTTTGTAAGATCTTTGATTTTCGAGGGCAAGTCCATCTTCGGCCACTACAAACTGCTGCAGATCATGAACAGCTGAAGAAAGTGTGCAAAGTAGAGAAGTATGGGGTCCCTCCTCATGTACTAGAAATGTAAGATTTTTGAGGTGTTGGAGAACCCCCCTACATTTGCTGGCCTGACTTCTTGGTGTCTTTCCTGTCTTTGGAAGGGGAAGAATATCATCCTTTACAAATACTTGTGAGTTGTCTAGTGGCGCTTCTTGGTCCGCGATGGTTTGGTATGTATCTGGAGAGTGATTTGGCTTCACTTTCTGCATAACCTCCTCATCAAGAAGCAACATTGGTGACTCACGGTACTTGCTTGGAAGATGATGCCAATCCCAACCAGGCACATGGTAGAAGATGACCAAAAAATGCTTGCATGGAAGGTAGCTTTGAAGCCAGTCTAAACATTCGCATTTAGGCATGTTGGATTGGTCTCCAAAGGTTATGCTGTACATCTTATTCTGCTCCAGTTGACTCTTTACCTTGAACTTGCCTGTGAGTGGATTTGTAGTAGTTATGTCACTGGCTGCATCCAACCGTTCCATGCAGTGGGTGACCAGATGCCTGGCCCTGTCCACAAGGAATGATGGGACACCTATATTATATCTGCGGTACAGTCAACAGAATCGCACGTTCTTCTCTATGTACCTAAAAGGAAAAATATAGTATCCCACAGACATTTTACTTGTTTGTAAGCTGTTGAATAGAGCTAAAGTGATATGAGTATAGGTATAGGGATATTCAGATTTTCAAATTTTCAGAGTCAATTTTACTTGTTGTAATTGTCAGGCAGGAACTCCTCAATTAAAACTGTGAGCATCCCACTCAGGCTGTTGTTCTTGTGGCTCTTCAAATAGCTGTACTTGAAAAGCTTGTTTTGTCGCTCAAGTCCATTGTTAGTGTTTACTTTGCCGGTGAAACCTTCATTCCTGAATGCCCACACCCACCTCTGTAAAGAAATGGTAAAAAATACAGAATACAGTATGTACTGATGAATATGTAGATATGAAATGATTCATATATTGAACTTTGGATTAATGAATGAATGAAAGATATGATCATTGCAATTATGAAGCAACTTAAGCAATTACAATGTTAGCCTGGAAAAAGTAATTAGGCTTCAACAGGATTTGAATCCATTACCTTCATGTTACTAGTGCAATGCTGTACCAACTGAGCTATGAATCCATGTACTATGAAGTATGTACTATTAAGTATGTGCTAAACGACGTATGAACCAAATGAAGTATGTTTTGTTAAGTTTGTACTAAATGAGGTATACTGATTTGCCACATTTCTTCAGGTCCCTCCAAAATAAATAAGAGTTGGAATTTTGAGGAAACATATACACCCTTCACTTTATGCACATTCACAATTGTATTTACCACCAGCCTTTCTTGTGAATTAATACTTTTTTTACATTGACACTGCTACCTTATTTGCCTTGAGCGACTTGTGTCCAAACCACTGACGCAGTTTGGGGTTGTCCTTCCAAATGTCTGAACTCTGTAGTTGCAGAACTGCATTTTGATATTGTTCTTCAGTTCTTGCTTTTGCAATTCGTCGTAGCCAGCATAGGACTTCATCCTTTTGCGCGAACACACCATTGTCCTTTTTCACTACCCACCTCTCCCTGGCCTGCTCCCGGTGGAAATCACAGAGGTATACTTGGCAACCTGCCCTCCAAAAAATGTAACAATGTTATTATAAAGTTCTATTGATACTTTTTTAACTGCAATTTCTCTCTTTCATGACATATTTGGTTAAGTTTAAGGGCAAATACCAAGAGTTTAAACTCAAGTAGGGTCAAAGTGGCATAAAAGATGCTAGGAACAGTAATTTGCATTTTTCAGGGAAATCATTTGAGGACATAAGCCATCTCACTCTTTTCTTAGAGCCTTGAGGTTAATTTTACATTATAAATTGATTTTTTTATTGTTGGCTGTACTTTTTAAAGAAATTAAGAAGTTTCTTTTTGCTTTAGACTACTAATGCTATCAGTAATAAATTTATTAGTAATAATGATAATAATAAGTTTTTTAATACTAAACAAGAAAGGATGATCCAAAGGACCTTTGGGCATTGGCTAGCTCACGTCTTTGGTTTAAGTGCAGCATAACATCTGCTAGAGCATAAGCATCATGACATAATAATAATAATAGATTATAAATATTTTTCAGCACTGGTTACTGTTACCTGGAAATGTGTCCTCAACTGCATGGATTTCTTCCTTGCTGAAATCTGTCTTAAATAGCCTGGTTGCCAAGTTAGATTCCACTCCTTGATGATGTTGAGACCCTCCTTAATAGAGTTTGTGGATTCACCTTGAATGACAAAGGAAGCTACTGCCTGGTAATCAACATTTGTCTTCACTGCCAAGAAGAAGAGTGGTAGCAAGTACCTGATGGTCTTGTAGGTGGCATCCAGAAGACAGATGTCATTACCACATTTGCATAGCAACCTACTTTGCCATGGTGTCTGGTGAACTAAAAGGAATTTTCTGGCATGTGAGAGGAGATGTAACTCTTATTTCCTCAGAATGGGTATCTTCTTCATAGCAGCAAGCAGCAGCAATTTCTGCAGAATCCTCATTACAAAGATCCATGTATGGGCGAAAAAAGAACTTGTCATTAGGATTTTGTTGTTGCCACACCTGTAATTTGGCCTGAGCATTGGTCTGATCGCAGTTTGAAAATCTGCTTTTAACCGTGGCTCCATACATGCGATTATATAAATCCTTCCTTGTTGGAAAATACTGTCTACTTGTAGAGGGTGTCATTTCCCTACCAGGGAAGAGCTCAGATGTCACATATTCCCTGACGTGCCTTCTCATTTCATCAACATTTGTGACACCTCTGTTTGCTAGGTTCTGAATTTTCTCAACAAGTCTGGTGTCAGTGGTCTCGTGAATACCAGCAGCCTATGGCAGAAAAAAAATTACATAAAATAATTAACAACTATTCACCGAAGTGGAGGTGGCTAGTGGTGGATATTTACCGAGCCGTGAAGCGGCAAGGTAAATATCCACCACTAGCCACCTCCACTTCGGTGAATAGTTGTTTTAGTATATACTAAAACAGTGAGATAAGAGTACACAAAAAAAAGAAAAGGGCTTGGAAAATGGAGGACTTTTCAAATGACAATCCAACGCAGCGCCGATCGCCATTAGGGATTTCTTGTTGTAATTACTGCCGTACGTCTCGTTTTCTTGCCGAGAGAAAAATTTTTGTTTAGTTCTACTGGCGATATTTCATCAAATGGAGTTGCAAACTCTTTCTGTATTTGAAACCATTCTGTAAAAAATATAATTCAACTTTGGTTCTCAAGTAAACAAGCGACATCAAATTTGGTTATGCAAGATTAATTTACATTTGTAAACAAAACCTTTCTCGTTGCTTTTTACCGCTAAACTCCGGATTAAAAACATAAGCCATTACCTCTGAACACGGCCAAGCCAAATTTAGTCGCTTTCTTGGAGTTTTCAGGGACTGCTTCGTTGTTAATTTGGATGATTTCTTCGCTTGTCATGCATACAAACCGGGCCGCCATATTTGCGCGGCGGAGCAAAAAATTCGCAAGTTGCTCGGAGGTAAATAGCACAGGATATTCGGAGTTTGACTAGCCAATCAGAGCGCACCTTCAACGCTATCCACTGTTTTAGTATATACTAATGTTATTTATTTTATTTTCATTTTTTATTAGTGAAGATGCACTCCCTCCTTCTCCTTCCCTTGGAAATTTTCAGCAATCTTCTATTTCCTTAAACCCCGACAACCAAAGAATACTGCCATATGGCTATCCCTAAATGCAGCGACCTCAGAATACAATTACTACACAATATGCTGTAATTATAGACAATTTATTATCTCAAACTAATTGAAACTCCTGCATTCATAGTTATTTTTAGTAAGCCTATCATAAATAGTTCAGGATTCCACTGCACTGAATGATAACTACCTCTCCAGTAATATGATACTTATGATCCTTGGCATCAGGTAGCTCAATGTAAAAGCGTCGCTCCCCCTTAACTTCTTTTGTCTCTGAAATGTGCTTTCTGAGTTTCTCAGATAGGGTTCTTTGCCGTTTAGGAGAATTGTTAGCCATGTTCTTGCAAAATAAAGACAGAAATAAATACATGTATTAATACACACAATCACTTGTCTAGTCTATATATATATATATATAAATTAGAGTAAATGATTGCAAGAAAATTTGCCCTGAATGGGATTTGAACCCACGTCCCCCCGCATACTAGTCGGGTGTGATAACCACTACACCACCAGGACAACCATGCTGGCAACATAGCAATCGAAGGGGTGTATTGTGTGGTTGAAGACTGGGCATCCCGGCAATTTTCCTTCAAGGCGACAGGGTAGTGGAAGCCTATAACTCCGTTTGAAACCCAACTAAGGATCAAGTTAATGATGCACGACCGATGTCAACTTAGCAGGAGACAAGGGAGGATCAAGTTAATATGATACAGGCTATTTTTTTGGTATCCTATACAAAAAAAGAATTAGCCAGTAGAGCAAAAATTATTTAGTTTTTCAATATGTATACCTACCTACCTACCTACCTACCCACCTACCCACCCACCCATCCACCCACCCACCTACCCACCCACCCACCTACCTACCCACCCACCCACCCATCTACCTACCTACCTACCTACTTACCTACCTATCTACATACATATATATATATATACATATTGAAAAACTAAATAATTTTTGCTCTACTGGCTAATTCTTTTTTTGTATAGGATACCATAATTCTGTTAATTATAAATAATTACCTGAAACTGTGGAAATTTCATGATCTCTCTGACAATTACTTGTGCAGGGCAGCCCATTTTTGTGTCTTGCACCATCTTCTTAGTGCACTTCACATAGTGGTGGTCTCTATCCTTTTCAGGTCGTGTTGAATGAAAGGGAATATTAATATTAGTACTCTTTTAATGTTATCAGTTAATTTTACAAAATGTGGTTAATGAAAAAATGTTCATACCTGTAGTTTCATTTATTTTCTCTTTTGTTTCCAAGCTTCTTTCTTGTCCCTTCCATTTTGGCAATCAAAAACTTTTTGTCCCAGTACAAAGTATGGTATGCCATCATACTTAAGTTTTTGGTCCTCCCACATTACTTTGTGTGGAGTAGCTGATGGATCTAATCAAAAGATGCAATTCCTTGAACAAGGACTATTTTATGCTGATTGCATTCTTCAAATAAATGATTTGTAGAGAATGAGTGAGAAGTATAACCTTTGGCAAGAACTAGGTATATGGAAATTTGAGCTGCAACAAGATTACAGTATTCTCATTGCCTTGAGCAAGCATCCACCCATGCATACTTTCTCAAGTCTTCCTCGTGCGTTCCTCCCCTGAAAAAACAAACGTCTATGTGTATTTCCCGGAATTTCCATTCCTTCACAGCATGTGATTGGCTAGCTCAAAAGTATGAGCTATGCTAATTATTGGGAAACTGTGGTTAAGTTCCATTACTGTAGTGTGTGACAAAAATGTCACCTGTAGGGCCATTCCATGTTACGGACATTACATTCACAGAGCAATTTTCAACTTTTAATCTTTTTAAAAAAACTTATCCTGCATAGTTTTTATTGAGGTTCTGTATTTATAAACAACCCTCTTATGTTAATCTAATTACCTGTAGAAAAATGTGTTGATTTTATTTGAAATTGCTGAGAATGTTTCTGTTTTTATCTCTGTTACAGACATTACACAAAAATAAACCCAAGATTTTACAGGCTCACTTGACACTTCTATTCCTGTGAATCTACAACAAAAACATTAATACTATGACAATGAGAGGAATTGAGGTAGATAACAGCTTTTTAAAATCTAGTTGTTTCTATTATAATATTATGTTTAGAAGGTTTTGAGCTGGGTGTTAAAATCTGTGTTACGGACATTACATAATTTTTGTTACGGACATTACACTGTGAAACACTTTTCACATGGAAAGGTTTGAGTTAACATTTTTGAGTTAACATTGAGGTTGGAGATTCACACAGTGATGATGATTATACCACAAGCAGTGAGTTTGAATTAGTGCTGACCACAATGAGAGCTGCCACAGTGATGTAGATGATGATGACGACAACCGTGATGATAACAGCAAGCAGCAGGCTGCAACTGGGCTTAGTGAACATGATGACAGTGATGACGATGACAGTGATGACGATGACAGTGATGAAGTGAACAACAACAATGCAAGAAGTGATCAAGACATCAATGCATCAAGTGCAGCAGTCACAATAGAGCATGGCCTACCAAAGGATTGTCAACTTCTCTTTGATGTTTCAAAGCCCTTCTAGCTCCCATTTCATTTACAGTACAAAGCAGATGCTATTGCAAATGGCATTCTCCCTTTTGATGGCCCAAGTATTATCAGTGGTTCTGACACTGAAGCCTTGTTAGGTGGAAGCTCAGTTGAAAGGGAAAACTGGCTTTCTAACTTTGTCATTGATCAGTATCTTGATCTTTTAAAAACTGAACACTCTGAAAACGATTTCAGAATCAAGACCATTTAGTGGGAGAGGTTTGAACAGGCAGTTGGCATCCTGCCAGCAAAAGAAATTTGGAAGGAAGAAGATCCCTTGTGTTCTTTTGATCTTGTCTTTGTTCCCTGTAATACCTTGCAGAGTGAGCACTAGTTTTCCCTTGTTGTGATGCCAAAGCAAAACCAAGTACTGGCCCTTGACAGCATGGCAGGCGATTTTCTTAAACCCACTGTTAACCATGCACTTTGTAAGATGGCTTTCTTTCTGACTGACTTTGAGAGTATCGATCTGAGTGAGTGGAGGTTCTTTTCAAACAGGAAGGAAGACCTTCCACAGCAGCCAAACCTCTCTGACTGTGGAGTTTATGCCTGTCAGTTCGCAAAATGCCTATTCTCGAGGGATCGGTGCATGGTAAGCGAAGATCATGGAAGCATTTTGCAATTCAGAAAGTGCATGATCTTAGAACTGCATCAAAAAGAAATTTTCACGATGCCATTGGAGGACATTGAATGTGAAAATTATTATGCTGTGGAGTATGAAACGAAGTTTTATATAGGCAGAGCAATAAGAGTAATTGAAGATAAGGTTGAATTCAAATTTCTGCACCAAGTGGTGAAAAAATTCAAGTGGCCTGTGAGGGATGACAATGACATTGTCTACAAGAGAAGAGTTTTCTTTGGCCCCACAGTGCTGGCAGGCACTGGACCTTCTGAAATTCCCAGCCTGGGTGATATTGATAAGTTGTTTAAATATCTCCGAAAACAAAATGTTTTCAAATAACTGAGTTACTTACAAAACAACTCACAGTGTATGTAGATTTCATTGATGGTGAACTTAAAACAAGTTTTTGAACTTCTTGTCTAGAACACTTTTCATTGACTCTTGAACCAGTTGACACTTGAAAATTTACTTTTCGCTGAACTACATGTACAGTCTCCGGCTATGATGAGACACTCATTTATCAGATGAGTGCAATGGCCCTTGAAAGTTGAGTTATTGATTGTACGAAGTTACACTTTTCTCAATAATTGCAGTTGTATAAAAGTTGTTATTTATTGCAGGCAATTTATTGAAAAAACATTATTCACTGTTGGAATTTAACTTGTGGAAAATTTTTCTTACAAATTCACTGTAATGGATCATTATGTTGTTGTTGCTGTTATTATGTCCTGTTTAATCCGTTTGTTGCTCTTGGAACAAGCACTTTTAACTTTTGAGTGATGAATTTGAAAAAAATTGTATTGCATATAGCATTTGCTTTGACTAAAACAATATTACTGGTATTAAAAAAAGTGTGTTGTTAACAATTTTGTTATATTGTGCACACATCAACTTTTGTTCATACAACTGTAATGTCCGTAACGTAATGTCCGTAACGAAAAGTAGGTCTAATTTTTTCTGGTGTTTTTCCAGGATTCTAATAATTTATAGCACCTATGTTTGGGTCTCTAAGAACTAAAAAAGAAACCACATTAACAAAAAGATCTGATTTTTATTTTCAGAGAAAAAGGGAAAACCTCCTCCTTTTGTTACGGACATTACGTTATGTCCGTAACAAAGTCAATACTTGCTCTCATTTATGAAGTTCGTTTGATGTGCGAAAAATCTTATCTGCAAATTTTACTTTGTGATGGGTTCATTCAGTTTTGTCTTCCTGGTAGGATTTAAGGAATCAATATGCCTTAGTATAATTATTTGAAATCTAACACCAAGATAGCCATTTTCACACACTTTTCATTGGTCATAAAAGATGAGCCTCCCTTTGATGCTCGCCGCAAGGTCAACTTTCATAATATTATTTTTAGACACTTGTAGGTTTCTACTTTCGAAAAATCCATGATTAGGTTAAATGAAAACTGTTTTAAATTTCACCATTTTTGGAGTTCTAAAATGGAATGGCCCTGTAAATTTCCTGTATGGAACATTGCACTTCCGGTGTTCCGTTGTTAACTTTAATTTTATGTTCTCAGGGCAGTACTCCACAGAAATGTTGACAAACGGCAGTTGTTTACAACTGTTATCAGCTATTATGTTGTTCAACTCTTACTCACCAGTGCTTCCAAAGTTTTTTCGGTCATCCATGGGGTGAACAATGAGTTCGTCAATAACTCCCATTCTTTAACAATTTTCTCAATTTTGTAGAATTGGGAAACGTATCCAAAATTGCAAGATATATGAGCGACGAAAAGTGAAGACAAATGAGATGGGATCTCTGCAGTACCTGCCATTTAACTGTGCATAAATTTAAGTGGACCACAGCAGAGAATTGAAAAGCACGCGAATTATTTAGTAGGTTTAACTCATAATTTAACCAGAAGAGAAGTAAGGGGTTGAGGTCACTGAGGGATCATGGGCGAGGGCGGTGTGAGATATGGAAACAAATCAAACCAGTAGGGAAGCGACTTCTTTCTATAACTCAAACCGCCCCTGCATTTCCCACTATGATTCTCACTTCTGAAAAACTGAAATAACAAGAGTCCACCATATGCCGCCTTCTTTAATACATGTTGGCAATATTCTGTGGCAAAAGGGCCAACATTGTCTGATAAACACAACTCAGTTACTTCGGAAATCATCGGTAGTCGGCATTCCACGCCGCCATCGTGATCAAGTTTCATTCCCAGGCGCCTAACGTCCAAGGGCACTTTGAGATATTGAAACAAGTCACTACCGACAGAAACCGTCTGCATTTTATTGCAAATACGAGAAACTGTAAATCAAAATCACCAAACTGCATTTATATTCTCTTGTGTTTGGCTATAATCACACTGAGACAAATCAGCTACTAAGGCACAGGGTGCAATGTTGTGAAAAAAAAAGTTATATAAATTTAGTTGTAAATGAGACTGGCAGACTCAAAAGTTTGGAATTTCTTTCCCAATTACAATTAAAGTTTACTTAACTTAATAGTAAAACAAATTTGAAATCAAAATGACATAGGGATACAATTTTTACATTATGAGCTCTCTTCATACATGTATCATCTCATCTACAGTCACCAAGTTCCAGTGCTGGCTTAATTTTGAAAACTGCTTAATATTTAATGTAGTGTAAATGGTTCAAATTTCAAAAAAAGAAATTTACCTCCTCTTCAAATTCTGAATCTTCAGATAACACCTTCAAAAGAATAAAAATAAGCAGCTTTCCTTCAAATGGCATTAATTTGAATTTATTTCAATTATGTTAATAAACACAAGAGCATTACTTTCCTATACTAGTACAAACGGCTTGTACTAAAAGCCGGAACGGCGGAACGCCGGAATGCCGGAACGCCGGAATGCCGGAACGCCGGAATGCCGGAACACCGGAATACTAAAACCCGGAACGCTAAATTACTAAAACCCGGAACGCATAAGACTTTCAAAAAGTTGAATTACTAAAGCCCGGAACGCCCAAAATCCCTGTATTCCGAAATGCTCCAACTAAATACACACAAAATCCCGGAACTTAAGCATAATAAAACCTGCATGGGTACAAAGAAGTCGGTCACAAAGGCAGTCGGGGGAACTGATGGCGCGATGACTTCTCAGAGAAGTGACTGAGGCAGTGGTGTTCGTGCCGGAAGTTGCAAAGAAACAGGACGTATTTGCTCACGCGATTGCTATCGGAGAGCTGGAAAGCGCTAGAGCTAGTCTTTGATTGGATGAAATAATTCTGATACTCTTCGAGTGCTGCAACGAAGATTTGCCAAAATTGGCACTTATTGCCCAGACTGAAGGAACAAAAGGCTAGTCAAGGCTAGTAGAGTCGGGCATTTCGCAACATGTTGCTCAGCGGTCGTAAGCTTCATCATGGGTGAATGCAAAATGGCGGACATTTCTACGAAATTACATTACCATGAAATCTTGTGCTTATCAAGTTGAGAATGATTCTCATCTGCTTAAAGAATAGTTACCGAGGTAAGATATTTTCGTTGACAATTATAAACAAGTTGTAATTACATGTCATATTTGGCAAAAATACTGTTTCAAATACAGACAACAGAGAATTTTACCTGTATACTGCAAACTCCAAACCATTTATTTATTGAGATGGCAAAAACAACTAGTTTGAAACGTAGTATAAAGGAAGAATTCATTTTATATTAATTAACACAAAGTATGAAACAAGTTATCGTTACCTTATTTCAAGTCTTAAAACAAGGTCCAAACCACGATGTCTGACGAAAGGCCAATTATGAACATAGTGTTATGAATAAATATAACCTTACTTACTTAGTTAGAGTACAGGGATTTTGGGCGTTCCGGGCTTTAGTAATTCAACTTTTTGAAAGTTTTATGCGTTCCGGGTTTTAGTATTCCGGTGTTCCGGGATTTAGTATTCCGGCGTTCCGGCGTTCCGGCATTCCGGCGTTCCAGCTTTTAGTACAAGCCAGTACAAACTAACTGATAATTTTTTAACATTTAACATAACCATACGTTTGATTAAGTAAGTTATACCACCGTAAGGTAAAAGGGAGGTCCTGACGTTTCGAGCGTTAGCCCTTCGTCGGAGTCTCCTCTACTAACTATGATTAACCCAGTTTCTTGTGTTTCAATTTCCCACCGACGCAGCACCAGTTTCTTTAGAAACTGTCCCCACAATACGTTTTTTTTTTCTACGACGCGACCGTTTGTGGCAAAGCCCATTCGTGAATCACACATTAATTTACAGTGGTAAGAGAAGTTGAAGTTTCATTAAAACACAGATGCGATGATACCAAAAATATTAAATTGAGATTTTAAGCTGTTTGGCAAATTCACGTTTCGATCGAATTCTTGTGTATAATAATAATTGCAATAGATCATTAGCCACACGCACACGTTATTGAATAGGTTAATACCCACCCTCTGATTTTCATGAGGGACGACAGAAGCATCGGCCATTTCAATATTAATTGCAAATGAACAAAAGCAACACCAACCACAATGTGGGAAGAAGAACAATTCAATACAGTTGCCACACGAGTATCAAGCAAGACCCTAAAAAACGCTTAGTAGCCTAGCCATTCTTGGTAGCCGTGGGAATGCTACCAACTACCACCGCCATATATGGTGCCCGGAAAAAAGTTATTCTGTTACGCTTTTCGCGGTATGTTCGAGTGAAAATCGCAAAAGAAAACTTCCAGACCTTTTCCCTGGTAAACCGTACCGTTTAATAATGATCCAAAACACAAACTACATTCCGAGAGAGAGAGTCGAAAAAAAATATAAAGGTGAAACTTAATCCTAAAAAGAGGGCATTTCCTTTAAATGTCAATCAAAATTCCGATAACGAGACAACCTCGTTCCCAGGGTCCTCTCTCTTCCTCCCTCGAGAAAGTACCCTGGTTGCGGCTGGTCACGTTACTGCTAGATTTTTGCAGATTCCAGAGATGTGATGGAAGGGAGGGGCTGCAAAGTTAAAGTTTGTCTCAGCGCTGAACTTGCTTACTGAGCACATCAGGGAGTGGAATTTGCAGTCCTTCTGTTGTGGATCGGCAAAAATCACAGCGAAGGCATTGACAAATTCGATATAGGAGTTCATTGTGTTCATTGTTCGGCTAAAAGGTTAGCTCTGCATTTAGCTGAATTTTCGCCGTCGATAGTTGAACGGTCTTTAGAATTTGTGGCAGTGAAAAAATCTGAACTTGGAAATGACGACTACCACAACAAATTTGGTGAATTTAATTTCTTTCATTCGGCGAAATCATAACAAAGGTATTTACTCGATCCGTTAGAGTTAAATATGTCGTATGTTCACCTACAAAGTTAGTTTTGATTTTGATTGAATTTCTCTCACCGAAAGTTTTACGGTCATTCCTCTTGCGGCGAAAACATTTTTCGAAGAACTTGATATCAACTGCAACAACATCGGCGCGCTGAATATTATAGCTTGATTTAGCTTAAGCTTAAGCTTTTAAAGCTTATATTTTTCAATCGGCAAAATCACAACGGCGGCATTAATGCATTCGTTTAGAGTTTGATACGTCCAGTGTTTGGCCAAGAGACGAACTGAATTTGATAGAGTTCATCCAATCGAAAGTTGGTCATTCGATCCTGTTGCAGTGAAATATTCTATGAAGAACTATGACAACAACGACATCGGCCGCGCGTTTCCAAAATCCAACGGCTTTCGTTTCAAAGCTGCCTAGCAATAAGTCCAATTTTCGGTCGAGAAACTAGCTTCTCATTAAACTGAATGCAACCCATCGAAAATTTGTCGACGGTTATTAATTCTAGTTCTGTGAAAAACTGATGAAAATAATCCGAAGCAGGCTGTTGACGGTTAATTTGAAAAGTAGTAAAAAATAAGCAAACGTTCCTCTCAATCAACATCTCATACTTATAGAAGTTCAGATAGAAACGAGGCACCGGTCAGGCAGGATCTCTGACAAATAACTTGCTTAATTTTTAAAATAACGTCTGTAAGGCAGCGCCACTTTCACCTCCAGGAACAGTGTTGACAAAAATTAAATAAAACACCCACCCTCGGTGCGGATTTAATTTGTACACATAGGCACGTGACCAGTCGCAACCAGGGTACTTTCTCGAGGGAGGAAGAGAGAGGACCCTGGGAACGAGGTTGATAACGAGACAGTTCACGTGGAAATGCAATCCTAATCTAACACACTCCCCCCCCTTGATTGACCTGGTCAATCAAAGAGACTGTCACTGTTTACGAATGTCTAATCTGTTGAACTTCTTCATCTGGAACAAATTGGACGGCAAATTCTTGGGCACTTGAGGTACTCCGTCCATTGCTGTGTACAACGTGTGCGTATGTGTGCGTATGGATCGGACGCAACTTCGAAAGCTCTTCAATTCAACACAAAAATTTATTAATTTTGAGTAAAAAAGTCGCAATGTCAAAGGCAACTGTTCAAACATTGAAAGCTGAAAATGATAAGTTGAAAGAGAAGCTTCAAGAGATTTCAAACGAGCCGTCAAAAAAAGGTGCAAGAGGAGATGATGGAACAACGTGATAGCCGCCATATTGAAAGTGCTGATGATGCCAATCTGCAAACTTTCCGTGCAAGAAGAGGCCAACATAACGAATTTAAACAGCATATTGAAATTAAGATTTCTGCCATCGAGGATAAGCTTAAAATCTTATCTACTAGTGTCGACAACTTGTCTTCCTCGATCGAGCAAGTTTTGGAAATACAGCTATTCTTATAATGTCAAGCTTGTTGGTATCCCTGAAATTAAACCGAATGAAAGTGCCGCAGAATCCTCAGAGCTTTGTCTCAAGATTTTCAATGCTATTGGAGCTGATGTTCAACCGCATGACATTGACATTGCACATCGAGTCAAGCCTCGCAACGCTTCTGGCGGACTACCAAAGCCTATTATTTGCAAGTTTACGAGACGCCTTGTTCGGGAGCGCGTAATGGCATTAAGAAAGGAGGTGAATAAAATCAGTTCTACTAGAGCCGAACATCTAGGAAACATGGAACGTGCAGCAATTTATGATCATGTCAGTCCACGTCTTCAGGACCTGCTCTCACGCGCCAAAAGATTCAAGGAAAGGTATCATTTTGTATTCTGTTGGGCCAAAAACTCGGCCGTATGGTTGAGGGAAACTCAGCAGTCTCGACCAATCGCAGTTAAATGTGCCAGTGATTTAGACAATCTGGAAGCTCGCTACGAATCAATAGGTGAAGAACGTACTAGCTAAGAAACAACGCGCAAATTAAAGTAAACAACACCCTTCTATGCGAGCTTCCTTACTATTCTTGTGATTTAGTTTTATCTCATGGCCGATTTAATAATATTTTAAATACTACCCTTCCAACTAAGAAATACCTCGATCGTTTACTTAGTTACTATGACTTAGATATCTTCAGCTTGAATACTTTTGTTGATAAGAAATCCAACTTCTACGATCACACTCCAAATGTGAGATGTAAATATTATTCTCCATATGGCTTTTCTGAGCTAAAAAAAATTAAGCTTCAAAACGTATCTTCAAATAGAGGATTTTCTTTATTTCATACAAATATCCGCAGTCTCAGACGTAACATAGAAAACTTTCAAACACATCTACTGGACGAATTAGATTTTCAATTCGACGTTATAGGTATTACGGAAACTAGAATAACTAAAGCGCATAAAAATTTGGATTTCAACCCGTCAATACCGAATTATAATTTCGAATATGTACCAACACCTCTTTCAGCTGGAGGTGTTGGTATGTATATAAACCAAAAATTCTCATATTCAGTCATTGATAAATGTTCTAACGAAGCTTTTCAGGCACTTTTTGTTGAACTACACCTCCCAAAAAATGCAAATATAATCTGCGGAATTGTATACAGACAGCATAATTCTCCTGAACAATTTCAGGAATATTTTGATCTATAGCTATTGCTTGAAAAACTCAGCGCAACACCTGACGCACGCACGCAACAACAGATTTTTATATTGGGGGATTTCAACTTGAATCTCCTTCGTTTCCAATCTTGTAAGTATGCACAAGACTTCATTTATTCTTTACAAAGCTTTTCCATGACCCCAACAATCGACAAACCTACGAGAGTACATAACAACTCCTACTCACTTATCGATAATATATTCATTAGCAATCTTGAAAGTACTGTAACAAGCGGTAACATTATTTCGGATTTAAGTGATCACTTTTCGCAATTTTGCATTCTTGACTCTTCTAATAAACTGTTTGATGTGCAGAGACCTAAACAATTAGTTCGTGACTTCTCCAATTATTCAGACTCTGCCTTTCTAAACGAGCTGTCCCAAACTGATTTGATCGCTGCTGTCTGCAATAAAGTGGATGTTAACAAATCATTTTCTGCATTTCACAATAAGATCAATAAACTCCTTAATAAGCACGCACCTTTAAAACCAGTTTCAAAGCGCAGTCTAAAAAGAGTTCAAAAACCTTGGATAACAAGAGGCATTAGAAGATCAATCAGGATAAAGAACGCTCTATTCTGCTCTGGGGACACCACTGCTTACAAAGTTTATCGTAACAAAATTTTAACGCTGACGAGAATTAGTAAAAAGACGTATTATCACAAATACTTTGAAGAAAATATTTCTAACATAAAGAAAACATGGAACGGCATAAATAGCCTTTTAGGTCGGAAATGTAAGGTTCTTAAGGAAATGACCTCACTCAAATGTCCGACAAGCAATAAAGTTTCTTCTAACTCCTCTGAATTTCCCGATATAATGAATAAATATTTTTCTTCAATTGGACACAATCTAGCATCCAACATGCCAAATCCTAATAAGCAATTTTATGAGTATCTACCAAAGTTAAGTATGGCTGATTCCGGACTATATTCCTTCCCCACCCGCATTTTGAGATCAGCAAAACATATAATTAGCCATCCTTTGTCTATACTTATAAATAAATCAATCGAGCACGGTACATACCCCTCCAAATTAAAGCTTGCTAAAGTAATTCCAGTCTATAAGGGTGACGATGAATCTGACCCTTCTAATTATAGACCTATATCGTTATTGTCAGTGTTTAATCGTATTTTTGAAAAACAATGTATCGTCGTCTAAAATCTTTTCTTGAGAAAAACGATATCCTTCATGATTCACAATATGGCTTTCGTGAAAAAAGATCGACTGAACATGCCATCTTAGATATAACTCACCAGATTGAATCCAACATGGACAATAAGTTATATACGTGTGGTATATTTATCGACTTACAAAAGGCTTTTGATACAGTAGATCATTCAATATTATTGGAGAAATTGAATCACTACGGAATACGCGGAATCATTAATGATTGGTTCGCTTCATATTTAGTGGGACGTAAACAAATAACTCAAACTAATCAGAAAAATACGTCCAGTAAAGAAACAGTCTTGTCTGGAGTCCCACAGGGCTCAGTTTTAGGTCCCCTGCTTTTCCTTATATACATAAATGATATCGCACATAGCTGTGACCAATTACAATTCTATTTATTTGCTGACCGTACTAATCTCTTATTTGCACATCAAAATCTGAAAACACTTGAATTTATAGTTAATGACGAGCTCTCAAGGGTTTACAACTGGTTGTTAGCCAACAAATTATCTTTAAACATCAAGAAATCGAACTATGTTATCTTTCGACCTAGGCAGAAAACGGTAAAATACCAAGTCAATTTGAGAGTATTTGACCATCATTCCGGTACTTTTATTCCTCTAGAGTGCAAGAACTATGTCAAATATCTGGGCGTGCTTATTGACGAGAATCTTTCTTGGAAACATCATATTTCTCATATTGCCTCCAAAATAAGTATTTCAATCGGTATTATTTCTTGTTAAGACACTTCGTCCCCTTAAATACCTTATGTCATATATACAAATCACTTATACAGCCTTACTTGTTATATGGTATAATTGCATGGGGTCAAGCTGACAAGACCCATAGAAACAGACTTTTGCTTCTACAAAAACGTGCCCTGCGACTTATGTTCTTTGGTGAATTTAATGCTCATGTTGTGCCTTTCTTTGTTTCTTCTAACCTACTCCCCTTGGATTTTCTTTACTTCAAATCAACAGCCGCGTTAATGCATGATGTATTCAATAACCTAACGCCACCTCACATATCCAATATATTTACTTATCAAGCTAATATCCATTCTCATAATACACGATCGTCATCAAAAGGCAATTTCTTCGTTAATTACTCAAGATTGAATTCGCAAAGTAAATCTTTCTCTAGATATGGTGTGCGAATATGGAACAGTTTAAGAAGTGAAATGCATAATTTATCGAAACATAAATTCAAAGTTAAACTTCATAACGTCTTACTTCAAATCTTCACCGAAACAGACGATTACATCGAGTTAACTGATCTGATAATGAAAATGAAAATGCCATAGAATCAGCTCGGCTCGATTATATTTGCATATATTCTTCTTCTTCTCTTTATTTAATATAGTATTATAGCAATTTAACTTATTATAATTATTTAACTTAGAAATATTAGAACTTATCATTGTAATTAGTGTATATTCCCTTCTTTTATTGTAACTTGTTCTTTGTAAGTATTTAAGTAATGCTGCGTGTGACTACTGCTCGCCTCGACTAGCTGTTGCTATCTGCGAGTAGTAGAGGATAAATTGTAAATATAAAAGCAATAATAATAATAAACTGAACTGAACTGAACTGAACGTCTCGAGAAGTGTCGTTCGGGACTTCGACTGGATAAAGACGCTGGACAGGCCTCTTGAGCCGCATTTCTCCTCCGCGTGAGGCCATCCGAACCACTGCGGCACGGACATTCTGATCTCGACCGTAAATTAGGTCTTCAACAACTCCAATTTTCTACCTTTGACGGGGAGTAGAATCCTCGAATACACACACGACATCTCCCTGCTTTATTCGTGCTTGAGGAGACGTTTTACAGCGATGGTGTTCCCGCAGCTCCGTGAGGTATTCCTTCCTCCAACGGTCCCAAAAGTGCTGCAGAACCGTAGACAGATACTTCTGTCGCCTGGAGAGTTCTGCAGCAGGATTATTGCAGTCTTCTGTGATAGATCCTTGGGTGTTTGGCGGGTGACTAAGAAGTCTTCGTCCCAGGCACAGAGAAGAGGGCGTGAGCGACGCCTCGACGCTTTCGGTGAGGTACGTCAATGGACGAGAATTGAGCACGGCCTCGACTTCTATCAGCGTGGTTTCACATTCTTCATAAGTAACTCGCGCATTTCCCAGTGTCTTCTTTAAGCAACGCTTAACTTATCGTACCATCCGCTCAAAAAATCCACCCCACCAAGGGGCTCGAGGTATGTTGAACCTCCAATTTATCCCATGCTGAATGACGAAGGATTTCAGGACTTTACTCTTGAAAGTTTTTCCGTTATCTGAAATAACAAGGTGTGGCCGTCCTCTTCTAGCGATGAGCCGCTTAAGGCTCTTTAGGAAGGAAGGGGTTGAGAGATCCGGCACGAGCTCGAGGTGAACTGCACGTGAGGAGGCACATGTGAAGATCGCGATGTACGCCTTGTTACATCTTTTGCTCCTTGAGTATACGTCCTTTACGAATACTGGTCCGGCGAAATCGACTCCTACACGAGAAAAAGCGAAGTCGTCTGAGACTCTGAAGTCTGGCAGGGGCGGCTGAGGCGGAGCACTGTATCCCAGACCTTCAAGCTTCTTGCAAGTGACGCAACGGGAGATGACGTCACGAACAGCGCGACGTCCCTTTACAATCCAAAATCTTGACCTGACGTCGGTTAGAGTGTCCTTCACTCCATTATGCATTACGCGGTTATGATACCTTCTGATGACTAACTCGGTGATGGGATGCTTCTGAGGTAGAATAATAGGGAAACGTGCATCGTATGACAGCGGGGCGTTGTGAAGTCTTCCTCCACATCTCAAGATTCCTTTTTCGTCTTCGAAAAGACCCAGTGAAACCGCATTTGGTCATATTTTCCCTCTGTCCTGACGAACTTCTGAACGTGCTTGATCCACATTTCTTCTGCTTCTTTTATCTCTTCTAATCCAACTTCCGAAACGCTCTCTCGAGGTTGAACTTCTTTCTTTTGTGTTCGTCTAATGAATCGCAGGATGTGGCATGTTACTCGGAGGAGTTTTAAGAGATCACTGTGATCTTCGGGTCGTATTACATTTCCTAGTCCTTCTGCTGAGTCTTCCACCAGGTAAGTTGTTACCCTCTTTATTTTCTTTATTTCAGCAATGTCGCTGAATTCGAAGTTTAAGAGACCGAAGTTCTTCTGTTCTGGCCAAAACTCTTCTTCCTTCTTCAAGAACGCTGGACCTTCCCACCAATTTTGTTCCGCCTTAAGCTGGGAGGCCTTACAACCACGTGAGGCAACATCTGCAGGGTTTTGTCCCGAGGGAACATGTCTCCATGCTTCTAGAGGTATTAACTCTCGAATTTGCAAAACTCGATCTTGGATAAAAGGCTTGAATTCCTTTCCGATTCCATAAATCCACCACAGTGCTATCTCAGAGTCCAGCCAACAAACCGTCTTGTTTATCTTGAGTGTGGGCTCCAATGCCTTGCGAAGACTCGCTATCAACTTCGCCAGTACCAGAGCAGACAAAAGTTCCGTTCTTGGAGTGGTGGATCCAGTGATTGGGGTTACTCGTGTCTTAGAGTCGACGATACTGCACCAGACAGAACTTCCTGAAAGGATTCTCAAATATACAACCGCGCCGTACGCCTTGTCAGATGCATCGCCAAAGCCATGAATATCAATGGTATTTTTCTGACTTCTGGGCAGCGGAGTTAGGTAACAACGATTAATCGATATCCTTGAGGTTTCGCGCATGTCTTTCAGGAGTGATTTCCAGCGAGTAGAGACTTCATCCCCCAGGGGAGAATCCCAATCGACTGTCTGCTTGCAAATTTCCTGAAAGTGTATCTTGAGAGCAGTGAAGACTGGCGAAAGAATTCCAAGAGGATCAAATATCTTTGCAATTGAGCTCAATATGACTCTCTTTGTGATGACCTCTTCTTCAAGATAACTGGTGAGGCTTTCGAAAGTAAATACGAGCTGATCTGTTGTTGTGTTCCACGCTGTTCCAAGGACCCTGGGCAGATCTTCAGTGCACTGACTGTGAAATTGTGATTTGGTGAAGGTTTGGTCTTCCTGTTGCAATTCAGCAAGGGGTTGCCCCTTCACGTGATCTTCTTGGCTGTTTATAGTCGCTGACAGGATCGGATCGTTGGTCAGCCATTTACGCATATTGAATCCTCCTTCCTTGAATCTGGACTTGAGCTTTGTGTAGAATTCGTACGCGGAGGCTTGATCTGGCTTCGAATTTGCCAAGTCATCCACGTACAGAGAGCGCAGGACATCGTCAACGAAATCTGGGTCCTCAGATCTGTAGGTGTCCAGATGGAAGCGGATAGTTGCATTCAGAAGAAAAGGACTTGAACTAACTCCAAAGACTACTCTTGCAAAACGCATCACAAGTAATTGAGGGTCGTCCTTGAGAATATCATCAATCCACAGGAACCGAAGATATTCACGGTGCTCTGGTGCAATCGCAACGTTCAAGAAAGCCTTCTCTATGTCAGCGGTGTGTGCAACGGCATGAGCTCGGAACCTGATTAAGACTTCAAGAATTAGAGGGGTGAGAGGTGGTCCCGCATACAGGCAGTCGTTGAGGCTTGGTCCATTTCACTTCGTAGAGGCGTCATAAACAACGCGGATCTTAGTAGTTTGTTTGTCCATCCTAATGACTTCTCTATGCGGGAGATAATGTACCTTGCCCGCACCCAATTCCTTTCCTTGAGTGACAATTTCCACGATTCCGTTTCGTAGTTGATCCTTGATTACTTCATCATAATGTTTGAGGATTTGAGGCTCAGAAGAGAGTCTTCTTAAGAGTGTTTCCATCCTTCTCTTGCTTAGTTGATAGTTGTCTGGTACAATTGGGTGGAATTCCTTGAAGGGCAACTTGACCTCGTACCTATCCCCATTATGCTTAATATTTGCGATGAACTTCTCATAGACAGTTGGTTCTTCTTGTTTGATCCCTAAAGTCTCTAAATCCCAAAACCGTCTCACCTCCTGATCAAGGGCTATCTTCTCATCATATACAGAGGTGCAAATCTCAAGGACATGGGTCTTCGTGAAGTTGACTATAGAATTTTCAGGACTCGAAGGCGAAATTCCAACTGGACCAGATAAGACATAGCCGAGTCTGGTAGATAACGCCGCGGGGCCTGGTTCTTGACCACGAACAGTGATTCCGGTGACGAACTGCCAATAGAAATCGGCTCCGATTAAGAGGTCGATGCTTAGCTCGTCAGTACCTTGCGTGCCATCTGCCAATTCTAAACTCTGTAGATGCTGGTAGTGCGTCTGCGTGAATTCCACCATTTGATTGCTCACTGGCGTACAAATTAAGGGTACTACATACGCGGAGACGTAAATCTTCATTCCGTCTTTTGACTCTACTGCCAACTGCACAATATCGCACTCTCTTAGCTTTGCTATTGGCTCTCCAAACGTCTTAATGAGTAGCGTATCCCGTCCCAAAACTGGCAAATTGAGAAATCTCTGTAGGCTCTCTGTGACGTAACTTCTTTGACTACAGCTGTCAAAGATTAGCCTTGCGTTGACAGGAGTGTCATTATCATCTGGTTTGTAGATGTTTGCTCTGGCCGTTTGGAGGAGAACGCTGTTTTTTGCACCGATGAACATATTTGTAGTTGAAGTATGGGCTGGTAGATTCGGAGTTTCTCGACTTTCCTCGCCACTGGCCTTCCATTGTTGAACGCTACGGTTTGATATCCCCAGTGACACGCATAGGGAAGGATGATGACCCTTCTGACCGCAGAGATGACAGCTTTTTCCATTAACACATCGACGTGCCACGTGACCGGAGCGTAAACATATAAAACACTTGCCTTTCTGTCGAATAAACTGCTCCCGGGCTGCAACATTGGTCATCACAGTACAATTCGAAGAGGGATGTGGGCCTTTACAATACGTACACCAAGAACTCCGTTGTGCCTGAGGGATTCCGTCTGTGAAGAGGGCAGATGTCGTCGATGATGGCTCAAAGGTTGCGTGTCGCTTGGGCAGATAATTAGTTCGGGGCTCTCGGGTGCTGACATGTCCCGGAATAAATTGACACTTCTCGCGTATTTGTAATTCCTTTCGAAAAATCTCTAACATAGGCTCCAAATCCCATTCCTCTGTTGAAAGATCTCTCGTGATCGCGATTCTCAACTCTTCTGGAATCTTCGACATGATCACAGGAGAAAGAAAGCTTCCGTACGTCTCTGAGTTAATGCCAATATTGTGGAGACTTCGTACGTGAGATTCAAGTTTGTCGTAAATGTCTCTCAATTTCTTGGTTTCATTAATTGACGTGGCCGCTGGCAGTTTCAATAAGCCTTCCATGTGGGCATAGTCTAAAAGCTGGACTGGACCCTGGACTGGACCCTGGACTCTGGACGCTGGACTCTGGACTCTGGACTATGGACTCCTGAAAAAAATTTTAAAAATTGTACAAGGTTGGCACCACAGCGTGATCTGTCACACAACGCTCCCTCATATTCAGCCGTCAATAATCGTAAATGATTGAGCTATGCAAGCAGCTTTTCTGCCCTTTCTTGTGAGAATTCCAACTGTCCTCCTTCGTCACCTGTTGCCAGTGCACAACCAGCACCTGGCACAAGAATTAGAAATGTCGATCTAGTTTAGTGGCGTGAGCGCATGTGTGTGTTAAGGGGGTTGAGGAGGAGAGGGAAAGAAGGAATTAAAACGCCAGTTGGTACTTTTACAGCCGATGCCATAAAAATCCTTTGTTCTTAATTTGAGAATATGAATGTTGCAAAGCTCTCTTTAAGTCTTTTCCAGGTCTTCGTGCTATAAATAATGGAATGAACATTTTGAAATATAATTCTAGAATGATTTGATATGTTATCACGACTTGTTGGGGGCGTCGCTTCCTTTACTCGTAGCTAGCTTTCTGGGTTATAGGAAACATTCTTTAATTCCATTTACCTTGAAAGATAAACACTTTTTGTTGTACGGGTAATAGAAATGTCGCTGTTGTTCTGTTTAAACTGGTGCGTGCCGACAAGAGGTGGTTATCATATCCTAACTACAGTTTATACAATAAAGATAAAATCGTTCAGTTGACACCCAGAGCATGTGTACTGGAAAATATTGCAATAGTAGGCTAACGTATAGTCACGTTTTAATATTAAAACTGTCGCAATATATCCTACAACGATCATTTCAATATGTTTTAGGGGTTCGCTAACAATCAGCAATTGTTTTCTATCATCCACCCCTTTGCACCACAGATCAAAAAACAAAATACTTTGCCAAAAATGTGCATGCACCCTCCCTTCTCCACCCCACCCCCACCCCCCATGTTATAGTGAGGCAAAAACCCGGTGTTATACACAAAAAACTATGTTTGTAACCCAGTATCTTTATTCAAAAGTAGATTTTTTTGTTTTTTCAATTTTTTTTTTCAATTTTTATTTATTTTATTTTTTTTTTTACCCGGAGGTGGTAGCGTTGCGTGACATTCTAGAAAACGGCTGTAACAGTTTAATTCGTTTGATATGAACAACAATTTTAATTTTTTTTTTCAGTTTTATTTTATTTTTTTTTATGTTTTTTGTAATCTGGAGTCCAGAGTCCAGAGTCCAGAGTCCAGAGTCCAGAGTCCAGAGTCCAGAGTCCAGAGTCCAGAGTCCAAGTCCAGAGTCCAGGGTCCAGGGTCCAGGGTCTAGGGTCCAGTGCAGGGTCCAGTCCAGCTTTTAGACTATACCTGCCATGTGTGCAGATATCAAGACTTGCTTATTTCCATACCGATCTGTCAACAGGCGGATCGCCTCCTTGTAGTTTTCGCCTGTCAAGGAAAAACCGCTTATGGAGTTTGCCGGTTGACCTTGGAGTAGAGACTTTTAAATAGCTGAATTTTTCTACTTCGCTCAACCTAGGGTTTTGATGCACAGCTGAGTTAAACGAGTCCCAAAACGGTGACCCTTCCACTGGATTGCCATAGAACTTTTTCAATTCCAGTTTGGGGAGCTTGACCTGCCCTTGCGTTACCTGTTGATTTATTGAGGATCCATGAGCAGAAAATTGGGGTGTTGCCGCCGGACGTTCTTTTCCCACACACTCGTTTTCACGAAAGACGACCTCAATATCCTCAATGCAATCGTAAATACAAGTCGCGAATTCGCAGCTGTCTGCCACCTCTTTATCAATGTTTTCCTCTCCCGATTTTTCGACGATCTCACGATCCAGAGCTTTGATTTCATTGAGCTTGTCCCGCAGAATTGACTGTAGAGACCTTAACTTTCTCAAATCAACTTCACCGCCACAACCGATAACTTTCCCTACCTCTGATATAGTTTTGGTCACATAGGCTTTATGACCGGCCCTTACCCTGATTTTCTTCTTTAAATCCGACATTCCTCTCAAGTTGTGAACCTCGTATCACTCCATTTCTTTTGAGGTTCCCGGGTCTTGGCACCAAAATGTTAGAGTGAAAAATAATCGCAAAAGAAAACTTCCAGACCTTTTCCCTGGCAAACCGTACCGTTTAATAATGATCCAAAACACTGGTGCACTGACTTAGTGTCTTTGTTATCATCACACTTTGTAACTCATGATCTATACCACAACTGATCACAGCAAGTCCATATATATTCAGGGTTGCACTTAAAGGCTGAATCACACTTGCCATCATTAATACAGCAATACATCTCTGTTTTTATGCTTATTAACCTCTTGTTTTTACAATGTAAATATAATGAGTCACACAACAGTAAGCAAAACAGGTAAGCCTACTTTTCCAACATGTCTACTTCAACACAATCTAGTTCACTTCAAGGTAAATTCGGAAATCAATAGACAGAAAACTTTTCATTGAAAAGGCTTGTGGTGTGTTGTATATAATATAACGCTTAATACATTTTCTGCATGACTTACTCTTTCCGACTTTCTTACATTGTAACCTTCATTGTTCTCCGTCACGGCAGCCGCCTCCATATTTACAAGTAAATGTTGACATACTTCTTGGCCGTCCCAATACTTCTACAACTCCATTCCTGTTAGTACTAACACTTAAATCAGTAGAAAAGTCCTACATGCGATGTTTCTTATCCTGGTTGGCCACAGACGTTCTTCGGTTTCACATCATGGATTCGTCAATTTATTCTGTTTTCAGTAGTCGTTTCGTTCAATAACAAGTACTCATTTCGCTCATATAAGTTCTCATTCAAGTGCTAATTTCGCTCTGTAAGTTCTCATCAAAGCTTACTACATTAGCAAGAGATTTTCTCATCTTCAGATCACTTTCGAGCCAACTGAAATTCATATACTGCTTGTAATCTTAAGGGCGGTCGATGGCGGTCGATGTCGGAAAAGCGAATAGTTATCATCTGGTCACGTTTAGCGCCTGGCCGAGTAAAAGGCTCATGAAATTCAGTCTCCAAGTTGGCCATTGTCCTAACTGGAAACATTTAAACTCCTTTTGATTTTAGTAAGACCGCTAATGAGGCCCTGTTAGTGAGATTCTTTATGTCGCGCGTCTGAGTTTCAAACCTTTTCACGTCGCAATTTCGGAAGGTCGAAGGTCGCTGTCGTAATTTCCCGTGAGCGGCTCGTCGTTCGTCGCCATTTCAGCTCCTTTATGTCGCAGTTTCAAGGCCATGTCGCTTGTCGAAATTTACCCCTAACAGGGCCTCGCTAATCGTCCTCTTAAGCTACAAAATCATTACAAACTCTGGCAACGGTACGATACACTTTCAGCGTGAACTTTCATCAACAGACTTCGGTGACTTAGGTCACGACAATTGTCGTCTTTATATCGGTGCCCCCGAGTTCTATCCGACTTATTACAAAGTGTGTCTACACTGGAGTGAGTGAGTGAGTGACAATTTGCATATCGGGGTCCCCACAAAAACTCGCAAATACGCTTCGCGTATCCACGAGTTAAAAATGATGCGATTTAGAGCAAAAAATGGTGCAATTTATGAATAAATCGCACTGCTATGAGCCAATCAAATTGCAGGGATCACCGGTGATTTCAAAATTGGTGTAATAAAGTGGCAAAGCCAGTGATTAAAAGACTCAGATTTTCCTTCTGCTCTTCGTTTGCCAAGTGAAAGGCGAATTTCCGGCGTTCCTCGAGCGCCGTTAATCTAGGCGACTTCAGAAGCCGTTGCCGTAGTTCACTTTCCACCTTCTCAGCTTCTTCGGAAGAGAACACCCATGTTGATAACTCCTCCATTTCACGTTCACCTAGCCCCTTTGGTGCAGCTGCTTTATGAGTAGATTTTGACTTATTTTTGGGTTGTTTATGTTGCTTACTCCTGCCGATAGTACTACTTCGATTAGCGGTTTTTTTTTCTCCTTTGGTTTGAACGGGAACTATTTCCCTTCAGATCCGCAGCGTGACTTTCCTTTCCTTCGGATTCACTATCCGTGTAGCTTGGTTCGAAGGAGGAAAGCCCGTCACTGGAGTAGGAAAATTCAGATTGACTCTCAGAGAAAAAGTCCTCGTCTCCCGACATCTTCAAAACTCAAATGAGAATGCGTAATGAAGATGATAGCTGTTGATTGGCTAAATGGTGTAGGCGGGATGGGGGTGTGCGGAGCAACGTCATATTATCGCGGTAAACTTAAATCTAAAAATAACACAAGGTGTAAATACGCTGTGTCACAGGGTCAAAGTAAGAGATGGAGGCTCCGGGGTGATTCGCTCCTGCCCTGCGTTATTATCCAACTTATGGTAGCATTTTCCAATAATATGCAATATCTCTCGAGTACATGACATCCCTTGACATACCTAGTTTCCCGAGGAAAAGGAGTGACGGCAAGATTTAAATAAATAACAAACTCGCAAATAAAAAAAAAAATTACTCATATTCAGCTTATTGTAATAAAACCGAGTTTTTGTTGAATAATAAGACAATTTCCCTGCACAATCTTGAGCGAAGTATTTTAGCTAAGCATTCGGCGATATTCTACGCGATTTCGCTGGATGGTCATTTAATAAACGAAGCATCAACAGGAGCCCATTACCAGGAGCGTTCCTCTTCCCCTCTAGGTCTGTACGATAGCGTTTCCTCGTTTTGAGTTAAAAATAGAACATCTTATTAGTAATTCCGCGGCAAGTAGGAGAAAGAGCCAGTGAGTGAGGAGACACAGACAATTGAAATGTGACGTCAGATTTTACTAATAAAGGTTATCAATGGCAGACAAAGCGGCAAGTAGCGGGGTTCCCTGATCATTTATTTCGGAGTTTCTGAGTAAGAATTTTGCTGTATCCTCTTTCGAGTTAAGCAGCAATTCGGAAAGCGAAACATCAATATACTTTTATTTTATTTTTCATTTTATAATAATTTGAAAAATTACATAAACTGTGAAAGAATAATTGCAGGAATTTTGAAATAGTAAATGGCGATGAATCCTGAATGAAACCACGACGCATATACAGAATCAGGATTCCTCAAAACAAGAGCCATAAGATAGATTAAACTAGAACAACAAACGTAACAATGAGATAAAATGACAATGAAATTAATACTTATACTTATATATACTGAATTGATTAACTCTTATTTCATAAATATTGGCAGAGAACTAGCTGTAAAATTTCCCGAAGCTGATGAACCCCATCAATTCATGTATAGAGTTACGCCCACTGTACAGGACTTGGAGGTCAACATCAACAAACTCATAGCTGATATCAAGACAATTAATATTAACAAAGCATCTGGTCCTGACGGCATCTCTTCTCGTGGTTTAGCTATTGCAGGATCATCATCCTTAGAGGGCATTGTAACTGTTTTCAAGAACAGCATGACTCAGTGCAGGTTTCCTAATACATGGAAGACTGCAAAAGTTAATGCAATTTTCAAAAAAGGAAGTCCAGCAGACGTTTCAAATTATAGGCCAATATCACTATTAAGTATCCCCAGCAAGCTACTTGAAAGTCAGATCTGCAGCATTATTGATACCCATCTGAACAGCTGTGGTACAAAAAGCTGTAAACAATGGGGGTTTAGCAAAGGACTATCAACTGAAGGAATGCTTATCTCAATGACTGAGAGATGGAAGTTAGCAATTGACAATGGTCTAACAGTTGGTGCAGTTTTTATTGATTTCCAAAAAGCTTTTGACACTGTTCCCCATTATATTTTATCACATAAATTACATGCCATTGGAATATCAGGATCTCTTCATGAATGGCTAATGAGCTATCTGACTGATAGACGCCAATTTACTGAAGTAAATAACTGTAGGTCTACCACTGATTATGTACGCTATGGAGTTCCTCAAGGCTCGCTTCTTGGCCCCAGGCTATACACCATATATGTTAATGATCTCCCTGACCACATTGATTCGGGAGATCTCTACATGTATGCAGACGACACTACAGTCTATTGTATTGGTCCAAATGTTGACCTGGTTATGTCATCACTAAACAAAACAATGGAGCAAGTCCTCATGTGGAGTATTAGAAATCAACTAACCATCCACCCAATTAAAACTGAGGCAATGTTAATACGAAAAACCTCTTTTGTTGGGCCTATACCTCCCCTCTACTTCAACACTGGCCATATTGACCTGGTTAACTATACCACTTGCCTTGGAGTTAAAATCGACAATAAGCTGACATGGACTGTGCACATTGACTCAGTAAAGAAACACTTCACGCAGAAGGTTGGAGCGTTGAAGAGAATGAGAATCCTCCCTAAGAAGGTTCTCGAGGAAATATACTTTAAAACAATCATTCCCAGTGTAACGTATGGAATCTCAGTATGGGGAAATTGTTCTCCTTCTGCACTGAACTCTCTACAACATATTCATGCAAGAGCAGCTCGTATTGTGAATAACCTTAATTCAGCGATGGCAGATGACACATGTCTCATGAAATCCGATTGGCTGCCCATCTCCTACTTCTATAAAAAATCCGTACTGTTACTTATGCACAAAGTATACTATGAAACAACGACCCAATCAATATCTGATCTGTTTTCTAAAAGAGTATCTTCTAGATCCTCTCGTGCTCCTAACCAATTTAACATCATTAGATTTAATTCAGACTGGCAGAAACACCCTACAATACAGAGGTCCTGTAATCTGGAATTTTGTAAATAGATTAGTCAAAGTAACAGATAATTCTTATTCTTTTAAACAAATTTTACGTAAACATGTTAAAATTATAGACAATTTCTCATTTGGCAAGGGGGCAAGCGTAGTCGCTAACAAAAAGGATGATTTTATATATTTTTAAATTTTATATTTATTATTTGATGATGTATGTAAATTTATTTTCTTAGTTAGTATTAGTTAATTCTGACTTATTTGTATATACTAGTTCGAAATTTATAAATGTAACTTTTATAAATGTAATTCTTAATTTTTAGGATAGTAGGTCCACATCAGCCCTTTGGCTGCCTTTTACTCAACCTACTCATCAAATAAAGTATGTATGTATGTATGTATGTATGTATTCCAAAAAGTTAGTGGCCATTATGTTTACGAGCTACGGTGGCCCACAAGTATCACGGTAAAACTTTCATGACAATACCGCACACACACAAAAAAAAATATGTCAACAACTACTTTGCGTTCATCCCTTAAGTTCTGGGGAACAAAATTTATCTAAAAAATTGACGAGAAATGAATTTGTTAAGCGCGGACAAAGATTGTGAACATCTCGGAAAAAGTTTGTAAACACCACGGCAAAAGTTTGTTAACATCACGGCAAAAGCTTGTGAACATCATGGCAAAAGCTTTTGAACATCATGGCAAATGTTTGTGAACATCACGGCAAACGTTTGTGAACATCATGGCAAAAGCTTGTGAACATCATGGCAAATGTTTGTGAACATCACGGCAAACGTTTGTGAACATCATGGCAAAAGCTTGTGAACATCATGGCAAAAGTTTGTTAACATCACGGCAAAAGCTTGTGAACATCATAGCAAAAGCTTGTGAACATCATGGCAAAAGCTTGTGAACATCATGGCAAAAGCTTGTGAACATCATGGCAAAAGCTTGTGAACATCATGGCAAAAGCTTGTTAACATCATGGCAAATGTTTGTGGACATCACGGCAAACGTTTGTGGACATCGCGGCAAAAATTTGTGAATACCACGGCAAAAGTTTGAAAACACCACGGTAAATGTTTGAAAACTCCACTCAAATAGTTTGAAAACGCCACGGCGGATGTGAAATTTTAGAGAGGAACTGAACATCCCTGGCGCCAGTCTGGATGCTGAACGTATACACAAAATGACGGACAGAGGTGCACAGTAACTCTGGATGCAATTGCTTCCTCTTCTGCATGTGCATCGCTATCCGCCATTTTGTGTATTTGGAACTATATTATGCATGAGTCAATTCCAGCAGTGCCCATCCCCCCCCCCCCGGACTAACCCCCGGGCATTAGCATTTTTAAAAAAAAATGGGCAAATTCCCCGGGGTGGGGACACAGAAGCTGTCTAAATGCCCCGGGGTGGGGACGAAGAATGAGGGCAAATGCCCTGCCCCCGGGATCGTCGCCTTCCAACACCTCTGCAGTTTTTTTATTGATCAGTGAATAAAATGTTCAGCTGTTCAGTATGTTAATGCAGTGGTAAGACTTCTAGGACAACAGTACGTGTTAGTTGATTCTAATTATATTTATTCCTTTATATTTTGTTTTTAACATAAAATATTTTGTTGCATAAAAAGCATTTGTTTTGAATATTTCGACTAGAATAACGACAATCCCGTTAACAATGTTTACAATAAAGCAAGTATCGTTGTATTATATTTATATGCTTACAAATAATGAAGAAACATCCAAAATTGAGAAAACATACCTTTAAAAACATCGACCAGTTTTTCTAGTCCCTGACGGACAAGCCATTGCTCGACAAACGCCTCGTCTTTTCCGCTGAATTCATCCATGGCACTTTAAAAAACACGTGTGTCAAATGCCCGGGGGTCGCCCCGGGGTACGCAAATTGCCCAGCCCCCGGGCCACGAGAAAGTTGCGAATGCCCCACCCCCCGGACTGACAACGTGAAAAAAAGGCCCCGCGGTTGCCCGGGGGGCGATGGGCACTGCTGGAATTGACTGATGCATTACGACTTCTGCGAAGGGTGTTCATTTCCTCTCAAGTATTTCACTTCCGCCGTGGCGTTTCAACTTTTTGCTGTGATGTTCACAAAATTTTGCCGTGATGTTCACCAACGTTTGCCGTGATGTTCACAAACTGTTGCCGTGATGTTCACAAACTGTTGCCGTGATGTTCACAAACTGTTGCCGTGATGTTTACAACCTTTTGCCGTGGTGTTCACAAACCTTTTCCATGATGTTTACAAACTCTGTCCGCGCTAAACAAATTCATTTTTCGTCAATTTTAAAATAAATCTTTTTCTCCAGAACTTAAGGGATGAACGCAAAAGTAGTTGTTGACATAATTTTTTTAAGTATGCGGTATTGTCATGAAAGTTTTGCCGTGATACTTGTGGGCAACCGTAATGAGCTCATATGGTTGACATGTTGTCAAACGGGATGAAAAATGGGCCCGCAATTTGTACGTGCTACAAAGAAGACACTAGAATGGTTCATATACAACTAGAAAGCTTACATAAATGCAAGATAGCGTCTGGTGGATTTACGTTCGTACATGTGCTGCGTTTTGGAAATGAGTTTAATAAGGAACTTTGCTGTAGATTTATCCTTACAAATCTTCAACAATCACTAGATCTCAAGGTAAGATGTGATTAGAAATTCTAGTCGCCAATTTGGCGACTGACTTTTAGGATTTAGTCGCCAAAGTGAAAAATTTAGTCGCATTGGTGCCTGTATTAGGCGCAAGTTGACGCCCTGGAGAAAGTCTAAATATATAACAAAGCACTTAATGTAGGGTCCCTCGGGAAACTAGTTACTGTTGTTTTCCCTCGACTCGTGATGTTTCCCTCGACGAACATCGGGACTCTCGGGAAAACAAAACTAACCTTTCCCTTGGGACCATACATTAAGTGTACATTGTTCTTCTCTAAAACCAACTGTGAGGACCCCATCACGCTTTGCGGTCATGCAAGACATGTCTACTCGTGATGTTGATTGAACTTGACATGATTATGATAATCTGTGGGTATGACGTATTGTAGTAAGGGTGTTTAGTAAGAACGCTCTTTAGAACAGTACGCTCTGGGTCAATCACAAAAAGGTAGTGAGTCATAGATAATAACAGCAACCAGGAGCCAATCACCAGGAGCGATCCTCTTCCATATCAGCCCTTTGCCCCCCAGCACAGCAGTAGATGGTGCTATTTTTAACTTTAATTTCGCGGCAAAGAAAACAAATATATTATATTATTACAACGACCAATTAAATTGCGCTACGTACGCAATAGTTTCTGATGCGAATTTCTACTTTCACAATGGCGGATGATAGCTACGGATCGTGCGGAAATGTTTGGCGGGAAATATGACTTCTAAAAATAACCACATCTGCTACTGTGCTGGCGACACCACCCAACACATGGGAACGCTCCTGATGATGCGCTCCTGCAACAGCTAAGCAACAGTTCGATCGCAAAGGGTGGTACCGAGTAACGGTAGAGACGATTTATATGGAAATCAGGCTTTACTTAGACGGACAGATGGTGATCGCTTATGTGTGTTGCATTGGCCCAGGTCCTTCTCGCTTGAATAAAACTTTCCTCAGTCGACTCTATTGCGCCATAATGCACAGCGCATAGCAAGACAACACAACACAACTTGATGGGAAAATGATATTTAATTCTTACTTGTGATTAATAATTTCCTTGATGTCTTGCATACTGTGTCTTTATCTGGCATCAAACCACATTTAAACACTTGATGTGACAGCTCAAGATCTCCACTGTCATCGCTTTCTTGGTTGTCCCCGTGTTCTGGTGCTGAAATTTGACAAGAAGCGTGAATCTGTGAAAGATTGATATTCCCATACGTCACAGGCAAACTCGTAAAAAGGAAATCTCCCAACAGCAGTTGAACCAACGACCTTCCAATTACTAGTTCGTACACTCTACCACTGAGTTATAGAAAACTCACGGGAGCAAGGCCATTAAACTAGGTTCATGGGACAAACATCCTGCATACTGCTAGGACCTGAATGTCAAAATGAAAGAGCTGTGAAATGATGAAGATAGTGTATTCTGATCCTGGAATCTCGATGTGTCTTTTCGAAGGAGATGGCACCGAAACGAAGTTACGTTTAGTTCAACGGATTTAACACAAGTCTTATTATTTTTGACTTGAACCGAACTGAATGCAGTTTGCTCTGGCCCTTCCCAAACGTATTAATCACTACAGATGTGATTTAGAATTACTTAAATTATTGGAAAACGCATCATTTCACCTGTAGGACAGGTATTCGAAGAATAAAGGGGGCTCTAGGGGGGTAGAAATGGAGTTGAATTTCCAGCGTATTTCACCGGTTGGGACGTTGTTGGTAACTACACTGTCACAGTCTTCGTTCATTCTGTAGCATAGCCTTTGTCAATCACCTACACCTGTTAAATCATATTGAAAATAATAATGATACTAATAATAATAACAATAATAATAATTAGTATAAATACTCGGATGATTTTACAAAATCGCGCCCTCTGATTGGTTCGCTATCTCGGATTATCAGCCGATAATCACCTCGACGAACAAAATGGCTACCAGTCGTTCGCGCGCTTTTGATGAAATAAAATTTTTTCGTGTTGTACAATACTTTTTCTTTTCTTTTTTTTGAAATAATCACCGGTGTATGTCGAAATAATTATCGGTGAATATTCACCTCGACTTCGTCTCGGTGAATATTCACCGATAATTACTTCGCCTTCGACGAATAATTGTTAAATAGCAGAATGACGAATAACGAATAATAAGTAAGTAGTCATTTTACACCCACCTGTTGATCCAAACGGCAAAGATTGATGCGAGCCCTTTTGGCCTTCTTTGGTCTCCTGTAAATTCTTCAACAATGTATTAAACATTAATTAACAACTAAAGAAGCCTAAGCCGTGTATTACACTGTGATAGAACACGACGGGCATTTGAGAACACGATTGGAATGTAGAAATCACCCGCCTGCGGCTCTTGTTTTCTACATTTCTCGAGTAATCTCAAATGACCGGAGTGTTTTAACCACATTGTAATACACGGCTTAGGCTTCTTTATTCGCTTTATGATATAGATTTTACATGCCGCGAGTAGAAACAACAAAGCACACAGATCGACAAACCGACGCCATTTAATACCAAATTCTCGACTTTATTATTTTCAGCTTAAAAAACTTTCTGCTGCTTCGCAGAAAATTCCATCATGAATTTCTTCAAAGAAAATGTTTTTCGCCATCTCTTAGAGAATTGTCGAGTTGAGGTAATGTGGCGAAAAACAATAAGACACGCTTTTTCTATGTTTTATACTCTGATAAAACATAGGATTTTGATCAATCAGAGCGCGCGTAAGAACGTAGCTATATTATAAGTCATATTAAGACACATAATATTTATACACAATACATGTAAAGGGCGTTTGACTGCGGTGTCCCGCCAAGCGTTTCCCAAACCTTTATATCTCTAACCAAGGATTATGTAGGTACATGTGCACCAGCCGGACTGTGAAACCAGAATTTGCAAATCGCAGTTGCACTGCTTTCAGGTTTCAGGTTTGTTTATTTCCACACAATAAAACAGAGTATCTTCAAAGCGACAGATGGCTGAGGAAAAAGTGTAGAGGAGTGTAAAGGAAAACCCATGGGGTTAAAAAGTGTTTATTCACCTGGTCTCGTACAATATTTAGTAGATGGTCTTACTTAAATTTAATCTTAAGAGGCGGACATTTGTGGAAATATATTAAAAAAACACACACACAAAACAAAACAAAAACAAAAGTAAACAAAGAAACGTGATAAGTTAAAATAAATTAGTGTCTCGCAAACTGACAAGCGGCGCGTCCGATGGACTCTTGTCAAAACAATCCGTCTCCATCGGATCGGATGGAGTCCGTTTACCGACATTTTCCACCCCTTTCACTTTGCTCTACGTTGCTGTATATTTTCTAAGTCTCTCGCGAACTGACACGCGGCAAGTCCGTTGGACACTTTCCACGGCGACCCGACCCCATCGGATCCGATGGAGTCCGTTTGCCGACATTTTCCACCCCTTACACTATACTCTACGTTGCTGTATGATTTTTTAAGTCTCTCGCGAACTTACTTCCGGTGAGTCTGATTGTTCATGGCCTTCGTCCATCGGACTCAATTTGGGTGTATTGGACAACCCTCCGGAACTGACATTCCAGAAGCGTGGATGCCGACGATCAAGAAACACAACGACAAACACGCGGCAAGCCAGCGGACCCTTGAGGATGACACAGCAAGCAGGAACAATAGCAGGATCGAAATGAACCAATCAGAGCAGACCACACAGCTGCCTAATGGTGAGCCGGAATCAGTCGACCCATCGCCTGAAGAAGACCAGCAGTAAGCAGTCGAAACTTCGTGATCAACATTCAATGACCACATCGTGTGACAAATGAACAATTTATATTATCATCACATTCACCTCCTTCAAGTTTTCATTTTCTTTTTCTAGCCTCTGAATATCTTCCTTTAGCTTCATATATTCACCTTCGCATGATTGTGCGTAGTCATGTAACTTGCGAAGTTGCTCTTCTGCTAATAAAGTTTGTACTTCTACACTATTATCAATGCTAAGATTTTCTTTAGAGTGTTCTTCGATTTCAAAGTTTGCTTCCAGTGGTAATTCAGCCACTGGTAATTTCCTTTTGGTCTGCTCCATTTTCTGCGTTCTTCGAAGCTGGCCCTCTTTAAAATTCTGCGTGGAACGTGCGTTGTTGTCCAAGGAAAAACTGAAGGCAAATGAGTTCTGCTTAATTTTTCCCCACCTTCGAAGTGAGCAGAGAAAATACGCGTTGTGCAGGAATTTTTTTTCAGGTAAACCCCTCTGCACAAATATTTTTTGCTACGTGTGAAAACTTCACAATTGGACCTTCCTTCTGCATGAATTTTTTTTTACCTTCTTCTTTGCATGATTTTTTTTTCTTGGCATTTTCCCTTGCATGAATTTATTTTGCTTTTTTTCCCCACCCCCCACCCCCGCCATCACTTTTCTAATGGTCCGTCCCTAATTTCAGCGTTTCGTTCCGTATGAGGACTTCATACCTTTTCCGTATAGCAGGCTCTTTAGGAATTCTGTAGTAGTGAAGTTCAGGCGCATTTCTAAAACTATTATTGCAGTTTGGAACACAACTGTAGTAGTGCGACGCCATGTTTTTTCTCTTCGCTCTCCCTCTAAACGATCCCTAACGGCTTTGCGGTCGCAACTCGTACCCAGATTACCGCTCGTTTAGAAAATGGCGAATATCCAGCCATCTTGACCGAACGCCCGGGGGGGTACTCCCGCGAATTTTGGATAGGGGTGTGCCGCGAAGGTTCGTGAACCTTAACCCTATTTGAGCACTAAGAAAGCGAAAACTGATACCCTTTTTGAGGCCCAAAGCCGAAAAATGACACCCTATTCAAGGAAAAAAAAAAATTATTAATAGCATGAAAAGGAAAACTTTATTTCTTCTTTGTAACGTTGCATGTATATGTTGTAGCTCAATTTTATCCTTGGTTCAAATTTTATTTTCCTTTGTTTCAAACTCATTATCATATATTATCATACATTACCATACCAGAAAACAAAGGAAATTAAAATTTGAACCAAGAAAAAAAATTGGACTACAACATATACACCAAGCATAAAATACTAGAATAAGCCTAGTTTAACGGCTATTAAACCTCTGTTGCAAAATCACTTTGTTAATACTTAAACGGATACATCAAGTTTTAAAAAAACCGTTCGTTTAGGTGGACGTTTTCACACTGCAGTATTAGATAATACAATTAAGCTACCCTATCTAAGGACCACACCAGGGACACAGAAACAAAAGGGTCAAAAAAGATACCCTATTTAAGGACCGAGAACCTCAAAACCCATACCCTATTCCGCGGCACGTACCTATGTAGTCCATATGTGGGAGTACGCCCCCCCCCCACCCCCCCGGGGACCGAACAAGCTTAGGTCAATACAGGGTTACGAGGATTCCTTTCTACCAGACGTAATAAATCGATGACATTAATGAGTAATCGATGGTTAATGAGTTGATTAATCATTCACTCTATCCGATAATCAAAGGGCAGTCGATGAATAATCGGTAAACCGCAAAATTTTTTAACAAGCATACCCTGCATGTTAAATTCGTCTTTGCCGATTATCATCGATACGAACCATTACTGCAAAAGTTTATCACAGAAAGTAAATTATTTCAAATAAATCGCTAGAAAATTGTATGAGTTGTGATGCATTACAATCATTGTCACATACTAAAACTAAGACTTTTTTGATGGAGTTTTTTCAGAGCGACGCTGAAAACCTCAACTGTCTTATTCGTGTGCTTTCCACGATGGATAATTTTTTGTTATTTCTTACTTTTTTCTGCTTTGGTAATCTTTCTTAAACCAGCAAAACTGATAAACATGCGATTTCTCCTTACAATATCAGATCAATGTGAAGCAGAAAGGAATGAGAATTGCAAAGATAATCAGTGTAAGCTTTTGAAATGTCATGACATCCACTCATTCCAACTTGGTGTATTTATGTTCTCGTTTATAAGCTCTGCACTACCGACTGAATTTCATAACTTTCTTAGAAACAATCAGATTCATAGCTATAACATCAAAAATGCCTGTTCTTTTCATGTACCCCTATATAGAACCAATATCAGGAAATTTTCTGTTTTCTATCAAGACCCAAAGTTTTTTAATTCACTTACTCCTTGGATTGCTTGTTCTTTCTCTCTCTCTTATATGACTGAGACCATGGGAGTCCAAAGCCTAAAAAAGGCAAAGAATAAACTGAAAGAATAAAGGATGCTTGTCTCCAGGAGAGTGAGGAGAGTTTCGCTCTGAAGACAGAATGTGTGAGGTCTATAATAGGCCCATGGAAAACATCCTGCATACTGCTAAAATTTATATACATGTATTAATGTCTCAAGTTGTTTTCTCACAACCCATTCTCAATGACATCTAAATCCTTGCCGTATCCTGGATATTTCTCGCGTGAACCTCGTGACTTTGCTCCCCGGGATTTCCTGTGGCCCATTGGTACAGTATTTTGTGCGAACCGCTCTGTGGTAAATACATATAACAGTCTCCATTGTTTTGTCTCCTTGGTTTTCTTTGTTCTACGTCACTCGTGAACGTAACAGGTTTTTATATCAAGGATGAGCCTCCAAATTGCAACTGAAATCTTTTGATTATTTGATACAGTGCGACTACTCCTAAGAAGGCCGCCCACATAAATTTTCAGACAAATATTGAAAGCCTGTTTTTGATAGTGAACAGCAGATTTGCGGCTGGTTTCTACCGACAACGATGACTGTTTTTCAATCTTGATATGTTTTTAATACAGTTATAGAGCAAATTGTATGCATTTTGGGCGAAATATAAAATATTTGTAGAGATTCTATTGTTCAGATACCCAATCGAGATTGGATGATTTGTACGAAATTTTATTGGGGGGTGGCCTAGGTTCGAGAAGTGGAATTGTAACAACAACAGGCAAAATTTTAATTTCTGAACTCAATTTCAACTATTTGTCCTCAAATTCAACTTTTTGCTATGTTTTGCGTGATCTTAGCCAATTTTGCATGAACAACACGCGTTTAGATGATCAAATCATTTCTAAGGTAATTTGGTTTAGATTCATTTTATTTTCTTACTTACCCAATTTCAACTTTTTAAACTGTTTGGGATTAGTTGACACCTTCAGCTAACCAGCAAGTAGAAAGGTTTGCATGTATTTTATTTGTATAGGTAATAGCATGGTTTGTAGTGATATTTGGTATAAATACCACGAGGGATATTTCAAAATTGTTGTACGTAATTTCAAGAGCCTTTAGGCGAGTGAAATTTGAGACAATTTTGAAATATCTCGAGTGGTATTTATGCCAAATATCACGTACAATTCATGCTATTATTTGTTTATACTACTACTCGCAAAAGGTTTGTAATTTTCACATGTAGGTATTTCAAATTAAGCAGAAATACTACTGCTCTTAGCCAATCAAATTACAGAAATTTCTCATGTAGTAGTATAAGGTCTGTAATCATACTTACACCGTAATCCCACTTCGCGGAGAGAATACAGAGAAAACGTATTACGTACATTAGATGTACTCTAACGTTAAATACCCATTACGTTACAATCATTATGCACGCTGATATTAACTAAAATAGTGTCTTTTCTTATATCCAGCAGATAAGCGGGCCGGAATCCTAAATCTTCGAATTTTTTTAACCTTAATCAGAACTTATAGAACAAAAATCTTGAAAAATATTACTGATTAATAAAATCTCATCTAAAATATAAAAAAAACATACAAGTGAAATTAAACTCTATTCGCGAAGTAATCAAAAACAAAAAGAAACCTATTTTCTACTATTTACAATGAAAATTCTAATAAATCTACTATCTTCCTTTCTAGTTATTGGGAGATTCTTCGCTGATTTTAAATAGTGCGACAAGCACAAAGCAGACATGCGGGCAAAGTTGGTTAATGTTTTGCCGTCATGTTGAAAAGTTATGAATTTCTTCGGCCAAATGCGATAACTTAGTTTCCTAAGACCTCAGATCGTGTTGCTTGGGATAGTCGATTTATATAAGTGAAGTAACGACTTAACGAACTTGAATCCATGATCTTAAAAAAGATTTCTTCTTTCGCCGTTTGGCTTTTACGTAAGCAAGAGAAAATGAGGTAAAAGAACGTATCTTCTATACTGGGTTCTCTTACTATGATAAGGAGACAGAATCTTTTTTTAGATCCGGAAACTATTTTTACTGCCCAATCACTGATGTCCTTCTCATCACGTTGTTGTAATTTCAATGCGCCATGTGGAAACCGCGCAACCATGGAACGAGATATAAATAGATTCCTCGCTAAAATAGATTCTGTTCCCTTATCATATCAGACGGGGTAATGTTCTCTTTCCTCATTTTCTCCTGACGTAAGCCATTCGTAAGACTTGTACGCATGCTCAGCTCTACTTTAGCAACCTCAGCTGTACTCTAGCCGTACTCATCCCTAGCCGTACTTCAGTGTCCTTAATCACCCCTGGCCTTACCTTAGTGTCCTTACTATGTGACTGCCTACACCAAGTAGTTACCGACTAACCTATCGAAAGAAGGTTTAATCATATCCTCCATGATTATCAAGTTAACCTCTGCACACCCTGCCCTAGTAAGGGCGAACATGATATCCCTTGTTGTGGCAGAATCGTCCTTACTCTGGCGCCAATGCTCAAGAGCCGATCGGGTGCGTTTGTAGTCTTCAGTTTCTTCCTTTTTTGTAGCATCGATTACTCCATTTTCTATTTCCAATTCTCTCGCAATCTCCTCCCATTTTTCCACGCTTCTCTTCTGCGACACGACGATGTCAACAACCTTCCCAGAGCAACGCCTAATCACTATGTCTCTAGCTGTAAAAGACACAACCAGTTGGTGTTTACGTCAGAGTATGCCACATGTCAAGAGAGAAGGAAATGACTGAAAGCATATGCACTCGTAAATTCGCTTCGCGCCTGGAAAAATGTCCTCTTCCCAGAACATATAACGTCCTTAGGTAAACGTCCATGCGTATTTTGGTGCCAAACCAAGTTACTATTTCGTAATACATCAAATATTTTTACTCGTGCACGACTGGTCAAAATGCGTCACGTGATTCGATCTACCTTCGAGAAAAGCGGGGTATCCGAGGGTGCTCGTAAAGCGATTTCTCCCGCTTTTTTAATGTTAAAGACTGAAGGCAATGCACACAAAAGGGTTAAAATAGTACTCTTAAATGCAAAGAGTGAGCGCCGTCATCCTCAACTCTGGAATTATTGAAGGGATAACAAGATGAACGTTGTCCTTGTTGGACATTTCTCCTTGGCCCTTATCTGTTCCTCGAAGGAAGCTTTCCTGCACCTCCTCGAAGGAGGTGCAGGAAGCTTTATCAAGCCTAAATGTCGGGAAAGCAATTGGCCCTGATAGGATACCACAATAAATCAAATCTGACTGAGAGACCCATCTCTCTGACCTGCAACCTCACTAAAGTTATGGAAGGGTTTGCGCACAGCAGGCTTGTCGCACAAATTTCTGAAAAAACTTGACCCACATCAGTACGCAAGGGAGGGGCACTCCACCACAGACGCCTTGATTTATATTCTACAGGCGATACAAGAGGCAACAGATAGCGGGATTTGCGGAGCTTGATTGTTCTTTGCTGACTATTCTCAGGGAGTTGGAGTTTTTTGATATAGATAGTGTGTTAATTAACTGGATTAGGGCCTTTTTGACTGAGGGATCGCAAGCTGTAAGGATCGGAAACTTTCTGTCTAATTGGAAATTACCCAGAGGCGTTATTCCGCAAGGGACGAAACTGGGTGTTATCTTGTTCGCTGTGATGACCAATAATCTTTTGCGTGATTGGCATTTGAGGATTAAATTTGTCGATGATACTACGGTATTGGAAATTTTACCTAGGAATGGTATAAGCTTATTAAATGTAGCCGTTAATGACATTCATATTTTTTCTATAGATCACAATATGAAATTAAACCGGAAAAAGTGCAAAGAGATGTTAATTAACTTCATGCATAATGAAAATTTTACTACAAGACCAATTGTTCTAGGTAACAACACAGTTGAATGTGTAACAACTTATAAATTACTTGGTATCATTATTAGTAATGATCCAAAGTGGAGCCAGCATATCAATTATATATCGAAGAAAGCTTCAAAGCGACTGTATTCACTAAGGATTCTTAAAAAAGTTGGTGTTAATAGAGATGGAATTCTCAAAGTTTACCTGACTACAATAAGACCTATATTAGAATATGGGGTGCAAGTCTGGCAAGATATTCCTGAATTTTTTTTCATATAAGCTGGAATCAGTTCAGAAAAGGGCTTTTCATATTATCTATCCATGTCATAACTATTTAGATACCCTTCTTATCACCAACCTTAGCAGCCTCAAAGAAAGACGAAACCAGCTCTGTAGTAAATATATTCAGAAGATGCGGCAACAATAAAACTCTGGTTTACGCTGATAAGAGTTGCTGCCGGACCCAGCGTTCTAGCTCTTTTATTTTATTCAATAGTAAATATGTGGATATGCAAATAGTAGATAAGGATATATTTTTATTGTTATAATAGCACTAGTTTTAATTATCTACTTATTTTAATTTGTAGCTCTTCAATTCAGTTCATTCTGCAATGTGGCAAATAAACGGTATGTTATTATTATTATTATTATTATTATTATTATTATTATTATTATTATTATTATTCCTCGCGAAGCGAGGCCGAAGGCCGAGCGTAGCGAGGTTACTAATCGTGTCGGTTCCGGTCAGACCACGTGGCTCGCAAGCCCGAGTAAATCGAGCCGGGAGTTTTTATATATGTATATATATATATTTATATATATGTTTATATATATCTATATTTTAAAGGTGTCCGTTCGCAGGCCAGGTTACCTGGCAACATTACTCCATGTGAAATTCCGACATTACGAATTCCTTGAATGATGTTTTGAAAATAATGCGAATTTTGTGGAAACCGATTTCACTCGTCTTGGAAGTACATCCCAGCAAGAAGATCTCCGACATATACAAGAAAGAATGGTGAGAGATCGTCGTCGAGTAAGTTTGAATGCCGCAAAAAATGCACACGGGAAGCGGCGACTCAAAGCAGAGATTGAGAAACGACGGTAGGGACGATAACAAGAGACATCGCAGCTAAGACAAGAACTGCTCGCTCAAAAAAAGCAAAGGGATCAGCAAGGAAAAGGACCAGGAATACCATCAAGTTACCATCAAGTTAGATTGGATATTGAATTTGTTATGGATAGAAACAAAGACTCGTTTTAGGTATACAGGACATGAGCAAGCGATTACATAACGAAATTGGCGAACAAAATTTAGCAAAATGACTTAGAACGGAAACCGAGTAGGAACGACTTCCAGCATGCAGACAGAATCAGGGCTCCTACTCCGTGTACCGGCACAGATGACGTAGCGCATTGTTTCATCATTGTGTGTAAAATTATTCAGTAACATGTTTGTTATTGTCTGGCTTTGTTTTACGTCATCTGTGCCGGTACACGGAGTAGGAGCCAGAATCAGAAGACGAACGACAAAACAGATTACCATATCGTCGTGAAAAAAGTGCCAGGAAAGGGGAAACAGAAACCAACCGCAAAGAAATGAAAGATGACAGTCACGTAGTATTAATACTGCAATGAGAATGCAAGTAGGTATTTTTCGTAGTGAAACGTTTGCCTTCCATTTGAAAGAAATTCCTAATACAGAGATTGCAGTTGTGATAGCAATTATTTATAATTATGTGATCTGATATCATTGCAACAGTGAAAATATATTGTAGATTTGTTTGATGTAGCAGTTATGTTCAGCATTTTCAACAGAATAGATACCAAACAATAAGTTACCGGTTCTGCAATATTATCACTGTTCAATGCAATTATTTGTAAATAAAGCAGATGTCGTTACGGACTTCTGAGTAGTATTTCTCTTTGCTCTATTTCTTTGCTACATATATGTATTACGTAATTAAAAAGTTTCGTTGGGACAGACAAGTTCCATAGCCATTTCAAAATGGGTTTTTACCTTTGAGTTCCATGCATTCCTGGGAATTACTCTCTTAGCACCCACCCTTTTCCCACAAATGAAAAGTTAATTTAAGCCCTAATTTGCAAAATTAGACAACATCTTAACCTTTTTCCTTAATGCTGTTTAATTCATTTTAATGATGTCAAATACAAATATTTAATAACAACCACAATATGCAGTTGACCTTTTACATTGGAAAAACTCTACAAGGGAGAAACTAAAGTTTGAAATGCTAAAAGTTTTAGCTGTTTTTCTGTTTGCTGTTTTATGTATTCATTGCAAGGGTGCTGTATGTAATAACAAGTCTTTGAAGTTTCCTAAATGCCCTATGCTTTCAATCATGATTTTCCACACTAACTGTATGGACAAATGACTGCACTGGCATGATTGCCACAGGTCAGAAAATGGTAAGGGAAAAAATTCTTCAAGGTCAGTGAAAAGTAAGGGAATTTCAAATCAAGTCAGGGAAAAGTGAAATTTAATACTACTAATTTATTTCTTGCCAATTCAGCTTTGGTTTGGTGTGGTCAAGAATGTGACATGAAATGTGTTGGATTGGTAGAATTAAATGACAAGCTGATTTTGGGTTTCCAAGAAAATCAATCCTTTTTCCATGAATTGGTTATCGTAAGAAACTATCAATCCACGTACACTGTATGACTACTATGTAAGCGGGTTTATAAGTACGTTTTTAGGTTATTTTCAAATTTGACTGAAAAATCTCTGTCCTTTTTTAGCTTATGGGTTATTTTCAAATTTGACTGAAAAATCTCTGTCCTTTTTAGCTTAAGGCTCATAAGTACGTTTTAGGTTTGGGAGCCTAGGGAGGGGTTACCAAGTCTCTGCAAAGTTCATAAGTACGTTTTAGGTTTGGGAGGTTCCCAAGTCTCTGTAAAGCTTATAAGTACGTTTTAGGTTTGGGAGGGGTATCAAGTCTCTGCAAAGTTCATAAGTACGTTTTAGGTTTGGGAGGTTACCAAGTCTCTGCAAAGGTCATAAGTACGTTTTAGGTTTGGGAGCCTAGGGAGGGGCAAGTCTCTGCAAAGTTTATAAGTACGTTTTAGGTTTGGGAGGGGGTTACCAAGTCTCTCTGCGAAAAATTTGAAAATAATTACGGTTTAAAAGAAAAATTAGTGAAATACAATACTAAATGGAACAACAATTACGAGGATTAAAAGTACCGCAACTAAAATCTTTAGTTAGATGGTATAATATTCGTGGACGATCTGCGTTTAATAAACCAGAACTTATTAATGCATTGGTTAATATACCTGAAATAACTAATAATATTCAACAAATAACTAATAATATTGTGGGGATTGTTAATGAGCTGCGTAATATGCCAATGAGACCAGTAAATCAACCAAATTTACCTCTCCCAATTCCGAATATTGCACCACCGTTAACTACCCCCCAACCAATACCAGGTACCCCACCTGGATCACCAGATATAATTAAGCCGGGAACTCCACCCGGATCACCCCCGCCAAGAATTCCACCTGGTTCTCCTCCGCTAAGAAAAAGGAAACTAGCACCAACTTTTATAAAACCACAAACACCAAGAACTCTACCCGGTTCTACTCCGTCAAGAAAAAGAAAACTAGCATCACAAATACCAATTCTTGATGAGCCGGTACCTAAAATTAATGTTCCAATTCTCAAACCAAATAATATTTTTAAGGTGTTAGATAAAGATAAGTTTGCCAAAAAGCTTGAAGAATTAGCAAATGAAAATATCATAAAATTTACTAATAAGAAAACTAAACCAAAAAAGGGGGTAACTATATCTGATAGTGTGAGAGATGAATTGAAGGAAAAAACTAAAAAGAAAAGAACAACAACCCTCAAAATATTTTCAATAAATCAACATGAAGATGATCCCCCAATTCAAAATAATCGGGAAAATATTATTAGAATTAGGAGGGATCTAAATAATGATTTGACAGAAACAATTTATAATGAGTTGGAACCCCAAATAGAAATGGGGGCAAGAATTGTTTTCAGTTTTACCGCTTTGATCCAAAGAGGAAATGGAGAAATAGCTTACCACACGCACACATTTAGAAGCGGAGGAACTTTTACTTCTCTTCCAGAAATAAAAAATTATATAGAGCAGTGCGAGGGAGAAAGATTGAGTTTAGAGGGTATCGCTTGGATGAGAGCATATTTACCCCCAGAAAAGAAAATTAATAAACCAGGTGTTAATGAGGGCGGAGTTGAGTTTAGAGAAGTACAAATAAAAGTTATTAATACCAGACAACCCTTAGTTGGGTGCGGAAGATTACCCGATGAATTACGAAAGAAAAGATGTATTTATTCCGTAGATGATAAAGATGATAATCTCTGTGTCTGGAGGTGTTTGGCTATTCTAATGAATATTCTTGATGGTAAACAAAATCCTCAAAAAATTAAGAAAAATCCTGAAAAAAGAATAGAGAAAAGAGCATTATATCTAGCTAGAACTTTTTATGGCAACAAAAAATTAAAAGGAGAAGAAGTTAGATCGACAAAATTGGTTGATTTTGAGAAAATTTCAAAGGTTTTCTCCATAAACATCCGGGTTTATGAGCAGAAAGATATATCAAATTTTTCAGTTTGGAAACTGGTGTTTGGGAAAAATAATTTCAAGGATAATTTACCAACTTTAAATTTAGGTCTTTATAATAATCATGGTTTTTTCATTAAGGATCTAGATCTTCTTGCTCAAAACTGGGTATGCCAAGGCTGTAAACAAAAATTTACCAGACACGACGATTTAAAAAGGCATTTTACCAATGAAACATGCACAGGAGGAGAGACAAAAATAATATGCACTGGAGAAAAGATAAAACGAATCATGAATGAATCTGACAAAGTTTTTTACGGGGGTAAAATAAATTTTAGTTATAAAGCGTGTAGGTGGATTGAACACCAATCTAAAACTATAGGTAAACATATTCATCACGCGCTTTGTGGTCATGGTGGCGAAAGGTGTTATAGGGATGAAGAGGGGAATGAGATTTTATTTGATGGATACGAACCCGAGACAAATACCGTTTTTGAGTTTTATGGTTGTAAATGGCATGGGTGTCCGTGTTCAGAAACCGACAAAATTAAATATAATGAAACTATTGAAAGAGAGAATATGATAAAAAGCTTGGGTTATAATGTAGTATCGGTTTGGGAGTGTGAAAATCCTGAATTACCCAATATCTGGTTCAAAAAGAAATTTTACCCATACCCCTATTTTATTGATTATGATTTTGAGGGGTTATTACAAAAGGAAGATAAAAAGATTACCGATGATTTAATTTTAACCCACACCCATATTCCAGTTAGTGTCGCAATAATCGATAATTTAACAAAAAAACCCGTTTTTCTTTACAACCAAAACCCTGATGAACTCATAAAAGAATTCGTAGAAAAATTGGAGGAAATAAGAAAAATTATTGTCGAAAAGGTTAAAGAAGAATACCCGCTTCCTGATCAAGATTCCTTGCAAAAAAATGTCTTGCAAAAATATGAAGAATGGTGTAATCAAGTGCCTGTTTTGGGGTTTAATAGTGGAAAATACGATATCAATTTGATTAAAAGACATTTTATAAAACACATGACCGAAAAAACTAAGGAGATTTTTATTGCAAAGAAACAGAATAGGTATATGTTTTTAACAACACCGAATTTCAAATTCTTGGATATAATGTCCTACCTTGCGCCTGGGGTTTCTTTTGATAAGTGGTGCAAAGCAAACAATTGTGAAGCCCAAAAACTTGTTCTACCTTATGAAAAATTGGATGGTTATGATAAGCTTTCCTTAGTTGGCCCCGTGAAACATGAAGATTTTTACTCTTCCTTGAAAAAGAAAAATATTTCAAAAGAAGAATATGAAGAATATTTGCTCGAATTCGAAAAGAGGGGTTGTGTTACAATGTTAGATTGGTTGAAAGAGTATAATTTGAATGATGTTATCCCCTTTCTGGAAGCCCTTGAAAAAACAAGGCGATTATATTATCCAGACGAAATTGATATATTAAAAGATGCCGTTTCCATCCCGGGTGTATCAATGAGGGCTGTTTTAAATAAATACCAAAAAATGAAGAAGAAAGGCGATCCTGAATTGTACGCCCCAGGGCAATATTGTGCCCATAGTTGCGGTGAATTTTGTAAAGACAAGTTTTGTAAAAAATGCTACAAAATAAAGAAAGATTGTAAAATATGCGACAAAAACAAGATTTATAAGTTATTGAAAACGGGGATGGTTGGAGGCCCTAGTATTATATTTACACGATATGCAGAAAAGGAAGAAACAAAGATTCGCCCCCATAAATATAAAATTCCGAAAAAATGTGTGCGAATTGTTGGGTATGACGCAAATGGTTTATATCTATCCTGTTCTGGACAAGAAATGCCATGCGGAAAAGAAAAATGCATTGCGGTTGAAAATCCATCGGATCCTAAATTTATAAAGAAGATTTGCGAAGATATTCTTGATGGAAATCTTTTCGGGTTTTGTCAAGTTGATATCCATGTACCTGATCACCTAAAAGAAAAGTTTGAAGAGTTCTCCCCCTTATTTATTGTAGACTCCGTTCCTGAATATTTAGTACCAGAGAATATGAAAGAATATCAAACAGCTACAGGAAGAAAACATTTAAAAGACAATAAAAAATTGCTTGGTGTTACCAAGGCAAAAAAGATATTTTTATATACTCCTATGATAAAATGGTATCTTAGTCATGGTTTGGAGATTACCGCCATCCATAATATTTTAAAGTATGAATCGGGAAGGCCCTTTGGATTTTTCCCAAAAGAGGTGGCAGACGCAAGAAGAGATGGAGATATTGAGGTTTTATTGGAAAAACTAAGTAAAGCCTTTGATGAAAACAAGATTGATGATGTGGTGAAAATTACCAATGAATTAAACCAATTCCCCGATATATTTAAAGTTATTGAAGAAAATAAAGATATCAAAGTACTGATTGAAAAACTAAAACCAAAGTACAAAGGGTGTAAAGAATTAGCCGACACGAATAAACTTAGGGGAAATTCTTTCTACGGGAAAATGATAGAAGATAAAGAAAAACATAATATCACAAGGTATACTCAGGATGAGGAAGAGGTTGAAAAAGCCCTAAGATCTGCTTTCTTTGAGGATCTTAATGAAATAAATGACACATATGAAATAATAAAACGAAAAAGATTAATAAAAATAGACAGGCCCTATCAATGCGGCATCGCGGTGTATCAGCTAGCAAAATTAAGAATGCTGGAATTCTATTACGATTTTCTAGATAAATACGTAGATAGAAAGGATTTTGAGTTGATTCAAATGGATACAGATTCAATGTACATGGCAATTTCAGCCGAAAATTTGGATAATATTATAAAACCCGAAATGAGAGAAGAATACTTTAGTGGTGGAAAAGAAAAATTCCTATCAACTTCTAAATATCATGACAAGACTCCGGGTTTGTTCAAAAAAGAGTTTGAAGGCATTAGAATGATTGCTCTTTCATCAAAATGTTATTATACAGATGATGGGAAAGGAAAAGTAAAGTATAGTACTAAAGGAGAAAAGCATGGGCAAAATGAAGTAAACTGGGGTAGATACATGGCAGCTTTGAATGGTTCAATTGATATGGCACAAAATACAGGTTTTAGAATCAATGATAACCAAATTGTGACATATACACAAATTAAAAAGGGATTGAACGCATATTATGATAAAAGATGGGTTTATGAGGATGGAATTCACACAAAACCATTATTTTAAAACAGAATTAGGGGGTAACTCTGTATCATCCGGAATAACCTGTAATTCTTCACGTACAAAACCGCGCCTTGGGCCATCCTCTAAAAAGTATAAAATAGGCTGATTAGGAGAAATTCTACTTCCAGAAATATAATAAACTTTTATGCTCCAAATGGGGTCTGTGGCTCTTCTTCTTTCTCCACCCTCAAGTTCACCCGGAGCTAATAAATATCTAACCCTAACTTCAGTTGGTAGTCTAACCTCATCAAGCCCCACCGCGCGTTTGTAATTTTTAGTTTCAATATTCACCTCTTTCATTTTTATAGCCTCATCGGGCTCTTTACCGGTTATTCTCTTTTTCGTATTATTCAAAGTTTTTAGAATAGCCGGTAATCTTTTCACCCATACTCTTGATCGATCATCACTGATCATTTCTTGCGCATATTGATGACTAAATAATCTTTCTCCTAATATTTTATTTGCGTTTTCCACAAATGCTTGTGCTCTATGATTACCAGCTTCACTTCTTTGTATCTTCACATTATGGTAATTCATGAGTTTACTAACTTCTCCCATAAATTCTTTCCCAGGATCAATCATTAAAGTTTTTGGGTATTTTAATCTTCTAGAATATATTTTCTTAAAAGCTTCTGATATCTCTCGACTTTCTTTTGAGGTTAATGGCTCAGCATCTTTATATCTCGAGGCGATATCAACCACAACTAACGCATATTTATATGTTTTTCTTCTAACTTTATCATGCGGCAAAAATAATAAATCTGCTTGGTGAATCTGATTGGGTTTATCCACAGTCCAGTGCGGCCTAGGTATATATTTAGGAGCGGGTAGATAGATTTGCCATAGTGCTTGTTTTTGCAACCATTGTTTTGCCTCATTTTCACTTACTTTTGCTTTCTCAGCTAATTTAGGAATTGCAGAATATCCTTTCCAATACCCTTCAGTTGAATAATATATCCGCTCGAAGCGCGGGGCCGTCGTAGCCGATATTTTTGTCATCATTTAAAAAATAAACAAGTATCTTATAAATTGAAATGGTTGAGGAGGAAGAAAAAATAAAATTTACCGAATACCAAATCAACATTATGAAAAAAATTATTAGAAAAAAAATTCTATATATGGAAGATGGCGACCAAATTTTTAATGTTTTAATTTTAATTCCTGAGGCGAGAGAGGGTTTATTAAAACATATTTCCAAGTTAGAAAAGGTTTAAAGGTTAACCAAAGTATCTTATAAATTTATAATGACGTCTGAAAAAATTAACCCAAACAGAATTCCTAAGGAACCCTTTGGTTTGAAAGCAGAATCAACATTGAATCGAATTACTTTAAATCCATCCTCAGCCAGTCCGGGTGAAACATTATACATAAATATTCCAAAACTTTCCGAGAATTTGGTGATTGTGCCCGGAAGTGTATCTCTTCTATTTGATTTAGATGTCGAGGGGCATGCTAATAACACAGTTGTGAATAATGTGGGTCGTAATCTTGTAACCAGACTGAAAGTTCTTTTTGGAGGAGAAACATTGCAAGATACTCAAGGATATGATTTATTTCAAACATATCATGATTTATTCTTAACCGAAGAAGAGCGAGAGGATAGATTAAAACAAGGTATTTCTTCGTTAAATATTAGAAAACTCAGAACAAAAGCTGGAGATGCAAAAACACAAGATGTAAAAGAAGTTGCTCTCGCCAATGTTCATGGATCAAAGTATAGAATACCAATAAATCATCCTATTCTAAACGATCACGGCGTTTTTTATCCGAAAGCGCTGGAAAATCATCTTATATTTGAGATTACTCTTGCCCCGATCGCCAATATTCTTATTTATTCTGATACAACTAAAGCACCATCATATTCAATCAAAAACTTAGAGTTAGAATATTCATCAATTTCTAGTGAATACTTGGCGCGCGAGGCGCAAGCAACTTATCAAGTCGGCAAAGGATTTTTTTATGAAAATGTTACTTTGCACAAAACTTTTACATTTTCCATTGGCGGCGATGGTGTTATTAATCAGCATATTAATTTGCCGAGAAGATCAATGACGGGAATATTGTTTTTGTTTTTCGCACCCCAAGCTGCAGGAGCAAGGGATTCTGAAAATTTTTATAATCCGGGCATATCTTCCGTTGAAATTGATGTTGATGGCGTTCCGAATAGAATATACTCTAGGGGAATGATTCCGTCCGATCTTTGGGAATCCGTGAAGAAACGATTCCGTCGGGATGATGGTTTGCAAATTTCTTTGAAAGAAAAAGAATTTTACGCGGATAAGTTTGCTCTTTGGGTTGATACTAGAACTCATCCAGATAATGGTATTCATGGCGGCGGACTTGCTCTAAATAATACGCACGATGGAGTAAAAATAGAAATTAAAAGGAAACAAGGCGGAACTGGAACAATAACTTGCCATATGTTCGTTGTGGCTGACGCAATGATGGAGATTATGAATTCAAGTTTGAGATCAATTAAGTACTAACCGAAGGGAAGAATCTAAAAACATAATGTTATGATACAAAAAAATATGGAAGATTTACGAGATAAAATCCCTTTCCATTGTATTATAACAGGACCCACAAATTGCGGAAAAACAAAGTACTTAATTGAACAGCTCCGAGGCTCTTTCCGGAAAGTTTTTGAATATATTGTTTTAATTTGTCCGACTTATTCTAAAAATAAAACTTATCATAATTTTGCTAATAAGGACGAGCGTTTTTATGTATTATCTCCGGATGCAAGTAACGTAGAGGAGATTAATGAGTTACTAACTGTTTGCCAAACTTTATTCTCCGGAACAAATACTCTAATAATTTTAGATGATTGCGCCGTTTCCGCCGATCTGAAGAAAAGATCTAATAAATTTATAGATTTAGCATTCTCCGGAAGGCATCATGGTTTATCGGTTTGGGTTCTAACCCAGCAATTGACATCAATAGCAAAACCATTCCGAGAAAATGTAGCCTGCGTTGTTACTTTTCATAATCCGTCGCAGAAAGGCATGAAAATGTTTTTTGAAGATTACGGAGGAGATATGGATTATGAATTAGGGAAAAAGTTTGTACAACTCCTGAAAACTGAAAAATATTCTAGGTTATGTTTATCTTTGCGATATCCGTTTAATTGCTATTTAGAGATACCAGAAGTGATTTAACAAATATGACAAAGCCGGAAGATTATATTGACCAAACGACAGAAAAAACTGAGGGAAAAAATGATACTAATCAAAGTGAGGATCTTGAAATAAAACAGGAATCGCTTGCCATTCTCGCAGCCTTAGGAACAACAAAGGAATATTTAGGGGCGGAAATGAGTCTTGGTGATATAAAGAAATTATCTGCAAAAGATGTTGAAAAGTATTTTAATCGTTATCAAGCAGTAATGGGTAAGAAAATTAATGGGGGATTAGTAGATTCTTCCCTGCAATTAGTTTCTAAACTTATTTCATATTTAGTTCCAGTTGATGATATAGAATCTCTTTGCAAAGATCTGAAGAATGACGATTTGGTTAATCGCGAACTAACAAACATTGTTGGGTTATTAGCATTGAAAGCAGGAAGATTGGCAGCACTTGCTAGCGGGCTATTTCAAGTAGCTAAACACGTTAAATTCAACAAAAATCAACAATTTCCAAGAGAAGAACCAGTAAATTCTAACAAAACTGATCAGGAAACTAAGCAATCTGCTGAGGGTGTTGATACTGTGTATTAAACAGATCTAAAAACTTATTTGTAGCATCTAAATAACAATGTCTGAACAATCTGAAGAAGGAGTTGAGCAAATTACAGCAGATCCTGCACCTGAAAATAAAGATACTAAAAAGAGGGAGAAAGATCCTAAAAAAGTAGCAGCTGGTAAGAAATTAGCAGAATATAATAAAAAAGCAAAAGAAGCATTAGCTAGGGAGATGAAACGAGAGGAAAAAATAAAACAGGAAGAAGAGCCAAATGAAAATACATATAGTGAAGCGAAATCGTGGCTACCAGAGTTATCTTTTACTACTGTTTTATCCGTTATTGGATTGGGGTTTACAGCATTTGATCTTTTTATGAGATATAAGGAAAAAGCTAGAGATGAATATTCCAATAGGATAGCTGATTTATCTCAAGTTCCACAATTACCGCAACCCAAAAAGATACCATTTTCTGCAGCTCCAAAATCTTTAGGAATGGAATAAAGTCATTTAAAAGTTTCTCAATGATACAGTAAAAATTATGTCAACCGAAAACAAACTTGTGAAAACTGTAACTGATTCTGCGGTACTTATCGGATTGGGTGCTGGAGTTGGATATGTGGCTAAAAAGGTAATGAAAGAATCATTTTTGAGCGATCCATCCTCAAGTATTACAAATTATGCAAAATGGGTTGCGGTATTATCCGGAAGCATGTATCTTAAAACCTATTTAGAGGATCAAAAGATTTTACCAAAATAATGGCATTAGCATCAATAGCAATGATGGGGTTAGGGGCGGTATTGAATGCGACAGCATTTACCGGAGGAAATTATCTTGCAAAATATTTATCTGGGCGCAATGTGGATACAGAAAAAATAAGACACGACAAAGCAATGGAAAAATATCAAAGAGATTACGCAGAATATCAGGAAAAAAGACAAAAAATGCTTGATTGGAAAATGAAGAAGAAAGATGAAAAATATCAGGCATCAAAAAATATTTCGACTACAAATCAGGCTTTTGAATTGTACGGCCAAATGGCTGAACCAAAATTCTCTGATTATTACAAACCAAGCGATGGTCAAAAGACTGGGGAAATGGTATATGTCGGAGCCGGAATGATGGGTTTAGGGTATGCGATAAGTAAAATATTATAAATTATTATATAACTTTGAATACAAAAAATTACAATAAGTTATATAACATAAATGTTTTATTTTTTATTAAATTTAGAAGCTATTTTTTTTGTCATTTCTTCATCACTAATACTATTATCATTTTCTATTTCATATCTTTCAGTTAATTTAGCTCTAAGTTCTCTTTTATATTCTAAAAAATGATTTTCCCCTTGATCATGTTCTTTTTTAATTTCACTTAAAATCTTATTAGCATCTCTACGTGAAATAATTATCCCGTGTTTTTTAGCGTAATTTATAAAATCATTATCACTAACTGTGACAGTTTTATATTTTTGGTCTTCCTTACTCATTTTAATTTCTGTATTTTATGTTTTTCTTTTTAAATCAATTTTTCTTTTATTTCTGGCCCTAGTAGATCTAAAGATTTCTTACTGATGAGTAAAAATCATGGCAGAAGAAATACCAATGGAAGATTTTTCAAGAGATAATAATGATGCCGGCGATGATGATAATTATGATTGGGATGATACAGCTTTACAAACCACAAACACATCTACAACCCTTGATCAAGATTATCATGGTTATGATGATTATAAACAATCAAGAGACAGAGCCCAATGGGAAAAACCGACAGAACGAATGAACCTGGGAGAAAGAGATGAGGATTATGATAGAATGAGAGAAGCTAGGCAAGAACTAAAACGATATTACCCAGATTACGAGCCAAATGACGGCGTATTTAATGTACGTTTTGGAGAAAATAGTAGCATAGAAGGGCAATTAAGCACCGCAAGAAATAATGTTTGGCATACATTAGTTAATGAAAATGGGGTTCTTAATATAGAAAATTTGCCAAAAACATTTAGAAAAGCTCTAGGCGCTGATTATGAAAGCATGTTGGAAAAATATAATAATACCCAGTTAGAATTGCAGAAATCTATTGAAGTAAATAATGAATTAGATAATGCTTTGCAGGGATTGAAAGCAACAGCAGAAGTATATCCGCTGGAGATTGAAAGATACGTGGAAAGAGAAAAAGAACTAAGGGAATTCATTGAGAGACAACAGGTACAAAAAGCAGAAAATAAAAGTCTTTTCGATCAAACCGCAAAACAGAATGTAGAATTAAAAATACAAGCGGAAAAACTTTTGGACGAAGTAAAATTATACAAAGAAGAAATAGATAAATATAAGAAGGGTAAATCAAATGAATCAAAATTAAAACAAAGTAATGAGAGATTAAAATCTGAGGTAGATAAATTAAAAGAACGACTTAGTAATAAAACAATTTCAAGTGAAGAACAATTATCAGATATTGAGGGTCGAAAAGATGAAATATTTAAAAATTTACCGCTACGGGAGAAACTAAAGTATATCTTCAAAAAGTACGGTTTTACAGTTTTTTCTGTTCTAAGTGCGGTAGGTGTAATCATTGGGGTAATAGTTTCTAATCTTTCAAAAGGTTTATCTGCTTTGGGAAGGGGAGTTGGAAATGGATTAAAAACTATAGGTAAAAAACTGGGTGAAATATTGCCGGGGATGGTTGGCGCAATAGTTAGCTTTCTTTTCAAAACCGCAGGCCAGGTTATTGGATTTTTAGGTGAGAATGCTTGGCTTTTGATAATGGCTGTGGTTCTGTATTTTGTGGAAAGTATAAAAAAGAAGAGAAAGTAACAAATTTAAAGACATCATACCGTTCAGTAAAATACAATATGGGTGAATACAATGGAATTTATCCACAAATACCTAATAATAATTTCCAAACACAAAGCGGAGATAATTTGATTAATTTCAGGCTGCAAAAATCAAGCGAGGTATTACAGAATCTCGAGAAGGAAATTAAACATTACGAAGAAGTAAGGAAAAAATATAATAGAGCAAGAGGAATATGTACAAAAATTAGTGTTTCTGTCGGATTTATTTCAGTTATTCTATCAGCAAGCGGATTAGGAACTTCTCTCACGGGTTTTGGTGCTGTTGTCGGTATTCCTTTGGGTGCGGTTGGGGGTGTTTTTGGAGGTTTGTCGATTGGATTTGGTTTTGCCTCTAAAAGTCTTTCTGGTAAAGTTAGTAAACACGAACAAACCGTTGCAATTGCGAAATCAAAATTAAACACAATTAGCGATTTAGTCTCAAAAGCTTTGAAAGATAATTCTATATCCGATCAAGAATTTTCCATAATTTTAGCAGAATTGGAAAAGTTTCAAAAACTGAAACAGGAGGTTCGGCAGAAATTCAGAAAAGATTCGGAAAAAAACTTCGACATGAGTATAATAAGGAAGAAAGTTCGAGAAGATCTATTAAAAGAACTTACCGGAGGGAAAGGACATTAAAATTTGTTTATGAGAAAACGGATGTTGGTTTTAATTGTTTCGCTGGTATTAATTGATTTTACATCTTATTCTTAAAAGATCTAAAGATCAGGTAAATTGGAAAACAAAGAATAAGATGTTATTTAGCGATTTCAGTAACCGATACCCAAAAGCAAATATTTCCAAATTCAGTTATGTGCATGATTTATATGGTGGATATGTTAAATGGAAAGTCAATGGAACAACAATTATGTCCGATGATGATCCTACTGGAAAAACATGGACTGATGATCTTTCCGATAATTTGAAAAAGTTATTGCGGGAAGATTTAGGCTTGGAAAATAAAGTAAAGGTAAGTTCATTTCCCAAAAGTTTAACATTTACAAAACAACCATATCCAATACCCGGAATTAAATTCGACGAATTTGCTCTTGATGTTACAAAATTATTAACCAATCTGAATATATATGTTTCAGAAAAAGATAGTTTCACTGCGACAATGAAGAATGTTTTTAAAAATCAAACTGTGGGATTTACCAGTGGAAAAGAAACTAGAGCTTGGTTAAGTAAACCAAATATTTATCAGTGGCCGCAACAATTAAACATGGCGGTTTGGTGCGCAACGTCTGGATGCGGAGTAAGTTTAAGTGATATTTTTGGATACCCCAAAGTTATTAGAAGTTTTTTCGTATTTCACATTTACTTTACCATAAGAAGAATAATACAGGAATTAAATGTTCCATTACCTGGGGGAGAAACTTTTTCTTTGAAAAATAATCCGTACGACAAAAATGCTTATAATAGATTATGCGCGGAATTTGGGTTAAGTAATGATCAGGATTACAAGGGGTGGAATAAAACTTTAGCGGATTTTAGATTCAAAGGAGGCGCAAACCATGGGGCTGGTGATATATTCATTGATTATGGGGGAGGCTATACAGACCGTGATGCAGTTCCGGGAAGTGAAGCCGCGCAACCAAAGGGCGGCGGATTACAAAATGTGAGGGTCATAAGAAATTATGATACAGAAGCTAATATTTGGCCGAGCCGTGATCATAAATTTTACGACGATGGAGGAAGAAAAAATATGGGGAATTTAGTTTCAATGCTTCGAAATGATCATTTTGTTGATTTTCAATATGCTTGGTTTATACCAGAATCGGGTCATGGATTAACAAAGGCGGGGTTGGGAAGAATAAATAGATCGATTGAAGCTTTTGTTTATTGCGTTTTGGGCGCACAAGTTAATACTAGAACTTCAATTGTTAGTAAAGGAGGTGGTGGTTTTGAAACCCAGCAAAACTTTATAACTTTATTTGAAAGTTCGGTGATTGAAAATGATGTATCCCAATCAATTCAAAGATATCAAACGGCGGTTCAAGAATCAAAATCCCGACTTGATTTAGCTGTGGCTCCTGGCGTTTGGCTAATGCCGAGCAATTTAATAATAAATACAGAAAGCGTTATTGGATATAATAATGATTTGAAAAGGGTAACAGAAGATATGACTTTTGGGGTAAATAATACAATAAATGCGCAGACAAAAAATGTCGGAATAAGTCACAGTTTAGGAACCTCAAAGGTTTTATTAAATACCAATCCTCAACCGGAAAAACCCAAACAAAACAAAATCGATGAATCAAAAAATGAAGAAATTAGTAATATAGAAGAAACATCTTCCCACCAAAATAATCTTGTTATTTTAATAATTGGGGGAGGATTATTATCCTGGTTTTTATTCCGTTAATGTTTTGATTATATAAATCTAAAGATGAACATGAAGTAATCAAAACAAAAAAATGTTGAGTATTACAATGTATGATTCAGAAACCAGGATTTATTTAGATCCTCCTCTGAAAAATCTTCGTGAGATACAGCTACTGGATTGTAATATAAAAACCAAAAGACTGATTAATTTCAAAGACGAACAGACAATATTATATGGTAAGAATCAGAGCTTCATAATTGAGCCGGGCACATATACTCTTCGTGGAATTCAATCAATCTTTCTTAATGATCCTGGTTTGGAAAAAATAACAATAATTGAGACTGATACCATTGACTATCTTTATTCAAATAAGAACTCCAAAGTTATAATTACGAGAGAATTGTCAATTGGTTTAGGCGTTCCTATAGTTTTAAATCCTGGCAAATTATATCCCATAAATATTCAGTTTAAGGAGCCGTTGAGACTTATGTGTAGCATAGTAGATAATAAGTCGTCATATATGAATAACACCAAATATGGAGAACTTGTAAAACTCGCGCCATCTAATTTACTAGCAAACATTCCGTCACAAGATTATCCGGCAATTCCAGTTCAAAAATATGAAAGTCCCATAAACCACTTTGATTTAACTATCTTAGACAATGAATGGAAAAAACTTAATTTAAGGGGATTGCCAATAACTTTTAGTTTAAGATTTAGATAAATTTTTGTTATGTAACTATTACCCAAAAAGTTATATAACATTATTAATCTTTTTTACACCAACGTTCTTTCAAATCTCTTAATTCCTCAAAATTGACATACCAATCTAAATACCTTGATGGATGCATTGCTACCTCGATTAATTCAGCATCTAATGGTTTGAAAAATAACTCTTTATGCGCAATCTTATGTTCATTTAAATTAACACAAAAATCTAATTCTTTTATTACAAAGTTTTTATCAAATTCCTCAATTCTACACACCGCATCATGATAAGCAAGATAAACCCCATTTTCATAAAAATGATCTACTGCATATCCGTTTTCAATAATCCAGCCATAATTTGGATCATACCCATATCTATATTCATTTTCAATAAAATCTTTATTGGCTACTTCTAAAATTTTTTTTGCGAATTTATTAGTTTTAATTCCGCCAACCCCAAAATTTATTTTTTCATCCCAAGAAATACTATGTGTAAAATCATAATTTTTATTATAATACTTTACACGAAAATTTATTGGATGGCGAAAAAAGTATTTTTTCTCTATAAATTCCCTATTTTTCACCAAATTTTTTAATAGATCTTCTTTTATTTCCTCTATAAAATCGTAAATATTGAGATTCTTATTGTTGAAATACTTGAGTTTCATTTTATATTTTTACTGGATATTGAACTACTTTTAATCAATTTTATGTTTTTTCTTTTAAAATATAGTTTTTTTGTTATGAAACCAAAATAAGGTTACATAACATAATTTTCAACATTCCTTACAATGATACTTTTGTTTATTATGTTCGCATATTTGTGATCCACCACATTCTTTACAAAAACTTTTTTGCTTGTTATGAAAACATATTTCTGAACCATCGCATAATACACAGTAAGACTTTCTTTTCCTATGAACACATATTTGTGACCCACCGCATTCTTTACAAGAATATTTTTTAATTCCATGTTCACAATAATAATAATAATTATACATTAAATTAGCTTTTAAAAATAACTTATCAATATCCTCATCTGGAAATTTTCTCAACTCATTAATTAAATCAGCTTTAGTCATTTTATGGCGTCCCTTAATGTTCAACTGCCTTGCAATAAATTTTAGTTGCGGTACTTTTAATCCTCGTAATTGTTGTTCCATTTAGTATTGTATTTCACTAATTTTTCTTTTAAACCGTAATTATTTTCAAATTTTTCGCAGAGAGACTTGGTAACCCCCTCCCAAACCTAAAACGTACTTATAAACTTTGCAGAGACTTGCCCCTCCCTAGGCTCCCAAACCTAAAACGTACTTATGACCTTTGCAGAGACTTGGTAACCTCCCAAACCTAAAACGTACTTATGAACTTTGCAGAGACTTGATACCCCTCCCAAACCTAAAACGTACTTATAAGCTTTACAGAGACTTGGGAACCTCCCAAACCTAAAACGTACTTATGAACTTTGCAGAGACTTGGTAACCCCTCCCTAGGCTCCCAAACCTAAAACGTACTTATGAGCCTTAAGCTAAAAAGGACAGAGATTTTTCAGTCAAATTTGAAAATAACCCATAAGCTAAAAAAGGACAGAGATTTTTCAGTCAAATTTGAAAATAACCTAAAAACGTACTTATAAAGCCGCTTACATAGTAGTGTATGTGACTTTCTGAAAGCATATTAAATAAATGGGTGGAGAGGTTGGTTGTGAGAGGAGGTTGGAGGTCACTACCGGGACTAATTTGTGACTTTTCTAATTTAGTTGGTAAGGGAAATTTTACATTTGTCAGGGAAAAGTCAGGAAATTTAAAGATCTTATGGCTGTGGCAACCATGACTAGATTCTAAGCTTAAAAGAAGAAATGGTATTGTTCAGAGTTGAGTAATTTTTACTTCCTATGATACAAACCCTATTCACAAGAAAAACAGAATTGCATGTAGTTGTAGAGGAACAATACCTTTTCCCAGATTAGGACATACACCCCAACCCAATAACAGTATATTGTGTTAAACATAAAAAATAACAATACTAATAATAATATCAATACCAGTAATAATATTAAAAATGATAATGATAATAATATGATAATAATAATCATGATAATTGCAAAAAATGAGAAAGTACAAAAAGTAAAAATAATATAATAATAAGTAAATACGTAAATTGGGGTTTTATACCTCATAGGAAAAACCATTAGGAGTCCTTTACAAACTAGCTTCGCGAGGTTTTGCGGGAGTCGTATTTCTAGTTATTATTATTACTATTATACGGGTGTGCCACCCAAATGCGGAATCGAACAAGGACCTCACCCCTCAGCAAATATATCGCCAGCATGAAAATGAGAAGAAACGTATGTACGCAAGCCGAGTTATGGAGGTGGAACAAGCCACGTTCACGCCGCTGGTGTTCACCACTACTGGTGGCATGGCACCTGAATGTCAAGTCTATCATAAGCGTTTAGCGGAACTCCTGTCAGTCAAGAAAGGCGAGGATTATTCGACTACGATGTCTTGGATTAGAACCAAAATCTCATTTGCCATTCTGAGAACATCCCTCTCATGTTTAAGGGGATCGCGTTCATTGAGGAGAGTAAATCTCAACCTAAAAGAGATGGATTTTGACATTGAAAGAGGACTTTTAGGACGATAAATTTTGATTTTAGTGTTTTTTTTTTAGTGTTTTTTTTAATCATACATTAAATTGACAGAAATTTTAAATAGCGTTTTGAATTATTACTTTTTTATTTTAGTGCTAGATACAGTTGACCCTCAAATAAAGGTTGTTATTACATAAATTATTATTATCATTATTATATTGATACTATTTTTCTTTTAGAATGTGTGTATATAGGATTTTTGGAAAATGAATAAAGTTCTTATTTTTTATTATTATTATTATTATTATTATTATTATTATCAAATTCTGTTTTCCTCAAGCTTCGATCCCGTAAAATTGATGACTTTTAGAGGCATTATTTCCTTAATAATTGGGCGAAAGAATTACTTGTTTAAACAACAAATTTTATGTGCTCTCTGAAATTTTGCTGAGACAAGTAATAGAATTCTAATAGCACACTAAGAATTTCTTTGCAGGATTGCTTGCAAGTGCTGTAAGGCCACAAAAAAGGTGTAGTGCTTACCATTTAACAGAGCAAAGCAAACACTCTGTGTTACGCTCTCATCCACTGTCTTCAAAGCAGTAATGAGAGACCAAAAAAATTCATCTTGAGCTGGCTTCCCTTTCTCCGCGAGCCTGCTGAAGAACTCTCTTACAACAAGGTCTGTGTTACAAGAAATCCATCTCTCGCCTAATTCCGACATTCCGATATAACTAAGGAATTGTCGACAATGGGGCAGCACATCTCTAACGCGAAGCTTGAGAAACTCGCTCAGACCAACGCCCAAGAATTCCACGGGAACGTACTGCAACTGTAAACAAAATAGGGAGTTCCATAACGCCTTCAACCATTGCTACTGTACAGTTTGCAAGAGTGTTAGGAATAAGGCCAATCCAATTAATTAACAAACAGTAAACGGTTCAGCGTGTACTATCGAGTTATAGTTGCACGGGGGAGGTTGCTAAGCACGAGAGAAGCGTAAGAGTCTGCGACTCTAGCTACTTGAGTGCTCAGTAAACCTCCCAAGTGCAACTATAACTCGATAGTACACGCTGAACCGTATACTATTTGTTTTATAAAATAATCAAAAGAGGAAAACACTTAAATTTGCCCAGAGAAAGGAGGGAATGACGAGAGCATTTCATGAGCGCACACTATGGCCTAAGCGAATCATTCTTCTCACTAATGCTCTCTAAAAACAGTATGTAAAGTACTTTTTGTCTAAAATCTCTTTTGTTTAAATTTGTTATCCGATCTGAGTGACTTTTGTGTACCTGTTCTCAATATAAAAAAGGATTTTCCCGACATTCTGTTGTAAAAGGTAAAAAAATAACACTCGCGTAATTATTGACGCGAACTCCTTTGAGCGCACGCTTGCTTTCGTCACAAGCGTACACCCATGGGAAAATAGTAAACGCTGAATTGACCAATGAGAGGGCGCGCTTTACTTTGGTTATGTTTTACATAATCTAGTTGATCCCGGATTTACAATGTCCGGGTGCTCTCCTCGCTCGATCTCTCAAACTCACCCTGTCGCTCTCGATGGAAATTCTCACTGACTTAACTCACAACAATTTCGTGTTCGCAACAATCGCTCATCCGCTTTTCATTCGTTAACACTACAATGATTGACATTTAATTTAATGACGTAACTATGCTATGAACTATTCCCGTCAAGAGTGTTGCGTCCATATACGCACATACGCCCGTGCGTACAGATGAAATCTGGAAAACATTATCTTTTTATTCCCTAAAAGCATTTTTAATATTAAATCGGGATAACTAATAAAGGTTTCGCAAGATATTTGTCTTTGTGTTCGTCTTTCCTTTATCCTTATTATTGTTCGTCGAAGGCAAAGTGATTATCGGTGAATATTCACCGATAATCACTGAGCCTGAGGCAAATAATTGTTTTGGTATAAATACACAAGTGGTTATTCAAAAACGGAAAAGAAAAAGCATTGTACAAAAAGAAAAAAACTTTATTTCATCAAAAGCGCGCGAACCACTGGCAGCCATTTTGTTCGTCGAGGTGATTATCGGCTGATAATTTGAGATAGCGAACCAATCAGAGCGCCCAATTTTGTATAATCACCTGAGTATTTATACTATCAGTCCATAAACGGACGATAAGAACCGTTATATTTGCATCCCGTACGTACACCTTCAAAATCTAACGCTACACCCCTGGTTTGTGTAGTCTAACAAGCCTATGTACATTCAGAAAAGGAACCATCCCCAGCAAATCGTGCAACTTAAGCGGATAAATATGAAGGTATTTTAAATTCATATAAATTCAAAGGATCCTTAATTCATTTGATGGATTTTCGCATCTCAACAAAATCCTGCTAATTCAAATATCAGCTACCTCCCAGAAGGCAAGAAGCAAAGATCTTGATGAATTGTTTAACAATTAATGTCTGAAATCAAAGTTAACAGCAGCAGAATTAATATTTACCGAGCTGTGAAAGAGCAGAGTAAATATTTTTTTTTTTTTACTATATTCCAATCAAAGGAGCTCGACTTACAGTCTCTTGCACATGGATTTCCTAGAAGCCCCGGCACTATACGCCTCAGGAAAGATGGATAGTGTTGAATATCCCGAGATGGCAAGCCAATCAGATGGCTCAAAATGCTTAGGTTGCTGAGTTGCTATATACTAATGCGTAATATCCCGAGATGGTGATCCAATGGTAGGTAGGTAAAGGCGCACACGAGCCAAAGGCCCACACAGCCGGAGCTTATCCCGGTTTCAATAGCATGAAGCACCTGGGAGTATTATTACTCCCCCCTGGGTGGGATGCTAGTCCATCGCAGGGTCACCCCCAGCATTGTATCGCTGGTACCCATTTATACACCTGGGTGGAGAGAGACAGTGTGGAGTAAAGTTTCTTGTCTAATGAAACAACACAGTGCCAGCACCAGGGCTCGAATTCCAAACCTTCTGCTCGGAATTCAGACACGCAGTAGTTGGAAAAGGCCGGTTCTGGGACAATTTGATTTTTTGGGTGTGGTCGATTTTTTGATGTTACGATTTTTTTGCGAAATCGATGTTTTGGGTGTGGTCGATTTTTTGGGACTTGTGATGTTTTGGGTGTGGCCGATTTTTGGGACTTACGATTTTTTTGCGAAATCGTGGTTTTGGGTGTGGTCGATTTTGTCGGGGGACTGGTTCGGCTCGGTCAGAATTTTTTAGGCGTGGTCCAAAATTTTTATGCATATTTAATTAGTTCGATTTTTTCTGGTCGAGTGATTTTTGGGTCGGGTGTGGTCATGGTCGAGTGATTTTTAGGTCGATGATTTTTTCGTTTGGGCGTGGTCATGGTGGGTCAAAAATGTATCTTTGTGGGGTCGGGGGTGTGTCGTGGTTGGGAGGGGTTGGTCGAGATTAGATCATATTTGTTACTTGAACCGAGTAACAAATACACAAGACTTAGATTCTACAAGTATAATAGATGATTTCCTAAGAACATCTATTTAGATTTTCAATAGAGGATTTGCTTCAAATTTAAATTCTGAACATCCATGACCGCATCAGAAACCAAAAACATATAACATGTAATAATTCCACTTCCTCCTTTTTCACGATCTATTTCAAGTGTTACACCATTATAACTATCATTTGTAGAATAACCATTCCCACGAATTTTATTATCGGGATAGGACCTCAAATCGATCCACAAAGCGAATTTGTCCATGTAGAAATCTTCCTCTTTGATAGAATCATTCAATCCAAAGCGTTTAATAGCCGATCTCCATAAATCGGTTGGATTCATCCCCTTGGAATAGAATTGGTTTGGTATCCCATCCAAGTTAATTTTGATGGATGTGATTCCTGGATTCACAAAAGTCTCAGAATCTCTATTTCCTGGTGTATAGGTATTTGTGAATAGGCAAAGGATACCCGTCATGGATCTTCTGGGCACATTCACATGTTTAAAAATTTTATCATCATTAGGTCTTGAAATTTTAAACGTTTTGTGTAAGAGAATGTCTTCGTAAGTGAATGTTTTCCCCGCTTTGTAGGAAGCTAGCGCCTGAGTCGTCAAATAATCACTTGAGATGCTTGAATACTCCAACTCAATGTTAGTCATTTTATAATTTGGAGGTTCTTCAGCCTTCGAGTAAACGACAATATCATCAACTGAGGCTAGTGTAATTTCAAATTCTAGTGAGTCATTCTTAAACGCTCTACTACAAAACACACCATGATCCTTGAGAATGGGATGATCTAGAGGTATTGCATACTTAGTGTTATGAATCGTAGCAAGATTAACCTCCTTTGTATTTGAAGTGTCTTTATCACCCGCATTTGTTCTAAGTTTACGCATATTTTTAGAAGAGATGCCTTGCCTCAACCTATCTCTACGCTCCTTCTTTGGTAAATGCAAATCATGATACGTCTGGAATACATCAAATCTCTCAATATCTTGTATAGTTTCTCCACCGAATTTAACTATAAGTCTGGAGATGAGATTTCTCCCCACATTATTGACTAGAGTATTGTCCTTATGTCCTGAGACATTCAGATTGAAGGTGAGATATAGACTGCCTGGAACGAACACAAGATCCTTTGTTAATTTCGGAATTTCAATGTATAGTGTTTCACCAGGATTAGCAGATGAAGGATTGAATGTTATTCGATTCAATGATGTTTGTGCGTTCAAACCATTTAATTCTATAGGCAAACGATTTGGTTCAAGAATTTCTGGTATAGTAGTCATTTATGTATATATCAGACTAATCTTTAAAATGTTTAGAACATTACTTATTCGGCCACTCTTATTGGACTTAGATGTACTAGGAAATCATCTATTAGAATGCTTAGCAAAAAATTAGAATAGTCCACTGATATATCAACAAAAAATCGAGACATTCTAGTATGCAGTCTACGTGAATACTTATAGAATCTAAGAATATTATCTAGAATTGTAGAGTTTCATCTAAGTCTTGGGTATTTGTTACTCAGTTCAAGTAACAAATATGATCTAATCTCGACCTCTTCCACTCTTATTTGACTTTCCGCTGGTATTAGTTGAGTTGCTAGGAAAGCTAAACCTCCGACACTCCTTCCCTCCCAACCACGACACACCCCCGACCCCACAAAGATACATTTTTGACCCACCATGACCACGCCCAAACGAAAAAATCATCGACCTAAAAATCACTCGACCATGACCACACCCGACCCAAAAATCACTCGACCAGAAAAAATCGAACTAATTAAATATGCATAAAAATTTTGGACCACGCCCAAAAAATTCTGACCGAGCCGAACCAGTCCCCCGACAAAATCGACCACACCCAAAACCACGATTTCGCAAAAAAATCGTAAGTCCCAAAAATCGGCCACACCCAAAACATCACAAGTCCCAAAAAATCGACCACACCCAAAACATCGATTTCGCAAAAAAATCGTAACATCAAAAAATCGACCACACCCAAAAAATCAAATTGTCCCAGAACCGGCCTTTTCCAACTACTCACGCTAACCACTACACTGCTGTGCCTCCACTTTGGTGAGCCAATGGGATTACTCGAAATGCCACGGTTACTAAATTGGTATATACTAAACAGTATCATTCTATTTTTAATTCGACCGTTAAGGAGTACAGCAGATTTCTAAAACTGACCTCAAAAGGCCCTTCTGTACTTGTTCCTGGCGGGAAACTGCAACAAAACAGATCACAGTAATGGATAACTTCTTTTGCGAGATAACTTTTTTTGGCCACGAGGGGTATTAAAAAATATTCCAGCCTGATCTTTGGATAGCGTAGTTAAGAAAGGAGTAAAAAGACTAGTACACTATAAACAGTAACTTAAAGAGGCGTTTACAGCATCTACGCTTACTAAGAGGTTGGACACCATTGCCACCCACCTTCTTTTTCAAATTTCTCATAGGTAATGGTAAGAGGACTAGTGGAGTCCAATTTGGTCTGTAATCATACGAGTGATAAACAAAATCGGACGACCGCGTATCGGACGTATCGCAAAATTTGTGAGATTCCAAGATTTTTTTTTGCTAGCACTGAAACAAGAGCCAATCAAGCGCGCGCGTGATGGCGCGTGCAGTCCAATAGGGACTTTAAGATCCGAGACGCGACGGCTTCTAGAACGCGGTAGCTGTTAAAGGACTGGAACTAGAACGTCGCCGTTTGCGCGGAAAAAGTAAAGTTAAGATCCCCGTCGCGATGCAAGACGACGCGGCTGCGAAACGCTCTTTATCAGTGTGATTCTTCAGCAATTCTTTCGCAGAAATAGCCATGGAAATGCTGTTTGTGTCTATTGGAAGAGATCATAAAAACACACAAAGCTTAAATGTGCTAGTTAAGCGACAGATGAACGCAATAAGTCGAGAAATGCAACGGTACAAGAGACGAGGAAAGTATGCAGAAGACTCTTGCATTCACTTTTTGAAGTTGTAGCTCGTGACTTACTTCCAAGCCTTGCTCGAAGAGACTGCCATTTTATAAGCTTAGTAAACGGGAATCGCAAGGAATATATAATGGCAAACCTGAATGTAAATAGCTTACCAAGCAAATTCGAGGAGATCAAGGAGTGGTTAACTGAAGGAGTCTTTGACATTCTATCGATACAAGAAACTAAGATCGATCGAACTTTCTCTAACTCTCAGTTTCATGTGGAAGGGTATAAGCTATTTCGCCGCGACATAACAAAAGGTGGCGGTGGTCTTGCTGTTTTCATTCGTGATAACATCGCTGCAACGCGCAAGAAAATCACTACAACTTCAGTCGAATCTCTTTTATTCGACCTACATATTGGGCAAAGACGTTTCGCTTTAATCAGTGCCTACAAGCCTCCCTCTGTAAACAACGCAACATTTAGTACTGAAATGACAACAGTTCTAGAGCAAGCGATGTCTTTCTGCGAGAATGTTATTTGTCTCGGCGATCTAAACTGCGAAATACTCAATCCGCTAATGAATAATCATCAAGGTAAATGCCTTTTGGATATTTGTGATATTTTTGACCTCGATACACTTATTAAACAACCAACAAGAATATCAACAACTAGAGCTTCCTGCCTGGACGTCATTCTTTCAAATGTACCGATGTTTATGAAAACGTCTGGCGTTGTTGAGACAGGAATTAGCGATCATTTGCTGGTTTACACAGTTCTCAATACTAGAATGCTACATGCTAAGGCAACAGTCACCACGAAACGGACATTTAAGAATTTTAACCGAGATAGTTTTCAGGAAGATCTCAGTTGTGTTCCTTTTCACGCTGCATACGTTTTCGATGATCTGGACGACGTTTATTGGTGCTGGGAGACGTTATATAACCAGGTTTTAGATGATCACGCACCCATGAGATCTTTTAAACGACGACGTTCGGTGGAATCGAAGTTTATCACTCCAGAAATCCGGAGAGAAATAGCAGAACGAAACCGGCTAAAGAAAAAGTTTAACAGATCACGTAACCATAGTGACTGGGAGAGCTATCGCCTTGCGCGAAACAAAGTTGTCAGTATGAGAAGGAAATCTATACGGAAACATTTTGAGAAGCTGTGTTTAGACAAGTATGCAGATCAAAAGAAGTTTTGGTGCGCCATAAAGCCTTATGTTAACTCCCGCAAGAATGTAAACAATAGTGGAGTCACATTAAAGGAGGGCGACAAAATCATTAGGAATCCACAAGAGGTGGCCGAAACATTAAACGAATTTTTCACCAGCTCTACTCAAAGTACAAAGGAACTAAATCTAAATGATCATCCAGCCGATTTGTCGCACATATCAAATAACTTAACAAATAGGCCCAATGTGTTGATAAGCAACACGAATCCAACAGAAGTTTATGAGGTAATGAGGAATCTTAAACCAAATAAGGCTACGGGATGTGACGGGATCCCTCCACGAGCAGTCAAAGAATCGATGGAGGTTTTGTGCTGTCCTCTCAGTACACTGATAAATCATGTTTTAACTTCCACTAAAATACCACAACAGTGGAAACTTGGTGAGGTGACTCCAGTTCTCAAAAAGGATTGCAGCCTAATGAAAACCAACTATCGACCCGTAACGATTCTGCCTGCTTTTTCGAAAGTGTTCGAAAGACTTGTATATTACCGAATAAGCCCACGTTTTGAAGGAATTTATCATAAATATGTGTTTGCTTACAGGAAACATCATGGTTGTGACACAGCACTTCTAAGCTTAACCGAACAATGGAAGAAAGAAATTGATCATAACAAAACGATCGGACTGGTCTCTATGGATTTGTCGAAGGCTTTTGACACCTTACCTCACGAACTTATTGTTTTGAAACTGAAAGAATATGGAGCTGACGAAGCAACAACTGCCCTGATAAGGGATTACTTATCAAATCGATTCCAAAGAGTGAGACTGGGGGACACACTTTCGAATTGGCAATCAATATGTAAGGTGTCCCTCAAGGATCTATTCTCGGCCCTTATTATTCAACATCTTTATGAATGACCTTTCATATGTTATTAAGGAGAGTACGCTGTCTACTTATGCTGACGATACACAAATCTTTTACGCAGATAATGACCTTCCTAGAGTTGAAGAAACCATTAACACTGATCTTGCTAGTGCTGATAAATGGTTCGCGCAAAATGGAATGAAAAGGAACAGTTCAAAATATCAGGCGATGGTGTTGGGAAAAAACAAAGGAGCCGAGCTGGCGTTCAAATGTGACGAGTCACAAGTTCCTATTTCCAAAACAATGGAACTTCTTGGCGTAACAATTGATGACAAATTGAATTTCGAAAACCACATCGCTAAAATATGTAAAAAAGTCAGTCAACAAATTGCTGTACTAAAAAGGATGCAGAAACTGTTGCCTTTCGAGACTAGGAGGGACCTTTACAAGGCTTTCATATTGCCGCACTTTAACTACTGTTCCGAAACGTGGCACTTTTGTAGTAAGAAGTCAGCTGACAAGTTAGAGATGGTAAACAAACGAGCGCTCCGTTTCGTTTTCAGGGAAAAGTCCACGCCTTATGAGGAACTATTAAGGCGTATTGGTCTCCCAAGTCTCCGCGAATAACGGTTAGCGAAAATATTGTCCACAGTTTTTAAGATATTAGCCAGCGATGCCGGACCTGCAAGCTTACGTGATTTCATTACAGTAAGGCGCTCCACTTATAACCTCAGGGGCAACACAATAGAGTACTAAAGTGTGACGTCACAAATATCTCAATTTTTGAAATTATGGGATTTATTAAGATGTTTGCAAAGAGCATGATAACAAATGCCTACAAGCCAAAAATCAGCCTCTCATTTCAATTTTGGAGTGAGATATTGCAACTTTTACGCTCCAATGATTCCATACAAATCCTTCTAATTTTGTCTCTGTTCTAAACGTTTGGAACCGAGACAAAATTAGAAGGATTTGTATGGAATCACTGGAGCGTAAACGTTGCAATATCTCACTCAAAAATTGACATGAGAGGCTGATTTTTGGCCTGTAGGCATTTTTCATCATGCTCCTTTGAAATGTCTCAATAAATCCCATAACTTTAGAAATTTAGTTTTTGTGATGTCATCACTTTAGTACTCTATTGTAGACCTTCCAAAAGTAAAATCAACAACTTATGGCTTAAGATCGTGGAGATATGCTGCATCGAAAATGTGGAACTCTCTACCAGACGAAATAAGAAAGATAAAAACATATACCGTTTTTAAGAACAATTTAAGAACATTAAATCTTACGGGACTTTGACCGAGAAGTGTGATAATTAAATACAATTTTTACTATTTTACTATTTTACTGTTTTTTAATAATGTTTTTTATATTTTTATATTTTATTCTTAGTTAGCTTAAATTAATTTATACACTTCCAAGAAGTTTATATTTTTCTAGTTTGTATTTTTATTTCGTGGCGCACCTGCAAACTAGCTTTTTAGCCAAGCGTGCTGACCACGTTAATAAAGATTGATTGATTGATTGATTGACACCTGAAAGAAATTAAAACTAGAAGGGCACTCGGTAGAGCGCATACCTCCGCCCCGCCACACATTGTTGTCTTAAGAGTTTGGATCCACAAATAAGAGCTATTTGAACAAACGTATATCCGATTAAAGAGTAATATTGTTGTTTTTCCCAAATATCGCTTCTTCGCCTTCGATAACTTGGAATCAGATGAATGGCATCAAGTTTCACAACTGTTTTCTACCGTGGGAACCAAGAAAGCTGATTGGTCAACATTAATTCGATTAGTAAACTAACCCAATTATCACTGAAATTTCTGTAAAACCTTAGAAAAGTTTCTGATAAAATCGCTCAGCTTAAACACGACAAAAATTGCGGTGCGATATACAGCCTGGTAGGTTTTTTGCGGTTGTGGAACCAGCCATATAGTATACAATATATACAAACGTTAGGCATAAACTGACATTGATATTTGTTCGAAGCCGTATCATCAAGTGTAGCCCGAGTGAACGCTCCCGAGAGCGTCTAGTCTGGATCTGAGATCCGGAGTTTAAGCCAGATAAATCCCGAATTTTAATCGATTGAACCTGGGTATATTTGCGACCTTTCCACCAAATTTGGTGCAAATCCGTTGATTAGTTTTTGCGTAAAACGATTAACAGACAGACAAACAGACAAGCGTGAAAACATAACCTCGGAAAACAGAAAAATATTTAGGAGACATGAGGGAGGATAAGATGGGTAAGGACAAAATATGGGGTAGGCCATGGCCCACCCCATGGGGTAGGCCATGGTGTAGACCATGGGGTAGGCCATGGTGTGGGGGTTGTCAATTTTCCAAAAAATAATAAATATTTATGCTATCGATTATTTTAGATTATTGTGCCCTTGTGAATAATGTATTTAGGATTTTAAAATTATCAGCACACCACCCTAGAGGTGGGTGGTAGCGTGGTACATCATTTCGCGCCATTACAAGTCACGTGTCAAGAAAGACATCGGTAAAATGGCGGAAGCAGAAGGAAAGAGTTGAGTCTTTTTTCGAATGAACTTTGCCGCTCTCGTACGACTATGAAGGAGTTCTCTAATGCTAATGATGTTTTTGCTAATAATGTTTTGACATGTGGTCTCATCAATTTTTTTTTTAATTTTTTAACGAGGACTAGTGAGCAGCACAAAGGAGAACTTTGTAGTTGTAACTGTCAGTTTTAATTCCAACGCGTTTCGTCTCAAACGGAGACTTCTTCAGCGCTAATCGTATGGCCCCCAAAATATAAACACGCAATTCCGCAATTTAGGCGTTTTTCGTAACGTACGCCTACAGCATGTATATGCTATTAGTCATTCCCACGGGAAGTTTCACGCTAACACGTGTGTATTACGTAGCGTTATTTTTGCGTTCGACGAAGGAGAATGCATTCCTAATGCAGGCGCGCGAATTTGAAATATATGTATTTATTGCGTTCGACGAAGGAGAACGCATTCCTAATGCAGGCGAATTTGAAATATATGTATGTATGGACACGCTTTTCACCCCCCGCGAACTTGAAAGGTTCTGTCATTGGAGTCATGACGTCATGGATTCGGTCGTACAGGTTTTCACCAGTATCGCGATTCAGAGGACCTTTCGCTAACATTTTGAGACGTCTCACACCTTCAAATTTGCTTTATTTTCGCACGAATAGCGGAAGAATCGCGATAAAAAACTAACTTTGATTTTGAGGCAAATCCCGCATTATATTGACGGCGTTGGGAGAAAATTTATTCTTCGTATTGGGCTCCGTCGCTACGTGACTCCGCCAAATACGGAATATATTTTCTTCCAACTAGCCCTCAATATCATGCGGTATTGACGCCTCAAGACCAAAATTAGTTTATATTAGCGAGCGTAAGGGACGGCGAACGGTAAGTGTTCACATTATTTTCTGAGAGTTTCCCAAAGCAGAGATAATGGTGTTAAAAGTGTTTTAGGCAGTATTTATGGGTGTCTTAAAGAAGCGTGTACGAATTCTTTTGTGACTGTGAAGGCAAATTTGGGATCTGTTTTGTCAAGTCGGCCACGTTCGAGAAGAAAGAGCTACTGCGTCATGTTGAATACCGAGGAAGAATTCCGTCATCGCACTCCGGTTTTACTTCGCAAGGAATGTTACCTACCAAGTTGTGTAGCTCGGCCGGCCAGGATTTGTGGCCGTAAAACAAAATTACTGAGTTGTGTAGCTCAGGCGGCCATGATTTGTGGCCGTAAAACAAACTTTACGAGCTGTGTAGCTCGGCCGGCCATGATTCGTGGCCGTAAAACGAAGTTACTGAGTTGTGTAGCTCAGGCGGCCATGATTTGTGGCGGAAAAACAAACTTTACGAGCTGTGTATATGGAACGCCATAACTGCCTTAAGTTGCCTTTGGTCATTATATTTAGTGCTTAAATGATTATATTGGGTACAGTAGTCATTATATTCGGTGGTCAACTAATTGTATTGAGTGCTTTATTCATTATATTCGGTACTTAAACCATGTTCTTCGGTACTTAAATCATGTTATTCGGTGATTTTGTCATTATGTTCGGTGCTTCAGTCATTATATTCGGTGCTTAAAGCATTGTATTCGGTGCTTTTGTTATCATGTTTGGTGCTTCAGTCATTATATTCGGTGCTTCAGTCATTATAGTCGGTGCTTAAATTATTATATTCGGTACTTAAAGCAGGCTATTAGGTGCTTTTGTTCTTATGTTCGGTGCTTAAATTAATAAATTAGGTGCTTCAGTCATTATATTCGGAACTTAAGTAATGATATTCGGTTCTTAAACCATGCTGTTCGGTGCTTAAAGTAATATATCCGGTGCTGGAGGCATTATATTCGGTAGTTTCGCCATTATACGCGGTGCTTTTCTCGTTATCATCACGGAACCTCGTTGTCGTTTGATTTGAAACGAGGCCAAAAACAAAAAGAAACCTGGGTAGGAGTCATCAGCGGGGGAAAAATGGAGGCTTCACTGGACTCCATGGCAAAGGTTCTGAAGAAACTCAGTCTTGGTCATTTGACTGACCGGTTCCAAACGGAAAAAATAACACCGGACATAATCTGTATGCTATCTTCTCATGAAATGAATGTGTTGGGGATAACCGACAAGGTAGACATGATGAATTTACGTCTTGAATGTTGCACATAACATGGTGGACACAAACCAAAGAGAAAACGTGCAGGATGCGGTGGACCAGAATTTGACATTCCTAAATCAGTACTTGAAGGTCATCTAGAAGAGGGCTTCACCATGATCAAGGATATTTCCTCTACGCTGTCTGTTAGCGAAAGAACCGTTTACCGTAGAACACAGGCGGCTCAAGCTCACAATGCGAGGAATTTTTTTTTTTAATCTTTATGCGAACGTCGAGCGCGCGAAACGTGACACGGGTTGTTTACCATTTACCACAAATTCCCGGAAATTCCGGTTGGGATGTAAATGGAAACGTTTTTTCGGTTCGTCCCACTGGAAGTTTCCCGGGACAAACGGACATTCTGAAAATACGGACTCAGATCATTAAATTTCTGCAACATTGCTGACTATGACCTCGATTGCAACGTGAGGCAGTTATCTGTATAATAATTTCTCATTATTTGTAATTTCTTTCAACATTTCAAGTAATTTCAAATATAGAGCCCCCTCCACATGAGCAATTTTTATTTGCTCACCTCTTTGAGAAAGTTGAAAATGTTTGATGTTCGTAAAAAGAATTGGAGTAGTAACCATGTTCACAATAGAAGTACAAAGAATATTATGTATTTGGTTGACTGTTGCCACTCCATCACTGGACAGAGGTCAAGGTATGAATAACAGGAAACTAGCCAAATATAGAATATGTCTTTGTCAAATAATATGATTTGCCAGAATCCAAATGTAAGGCTTGTAAGACAGCAGGGCCACATCTATGAAACCTAATTAAGACTTATCCTGGGTTACATTTGCCCAAAAACGATATGTCGACTGCGGTTGCTCATGTTGCATTGACTAAAGGTAATTGAGATTTGAATTATGTGACCCTTGTTAATGACTTACAAAAAAACAGACAAGGTAAATACTGAAAATAATCCAGCAATAGACAACGGTAGACAATAGCAGGGTGTCAAGCAGCATATCAGCTCAAGAAACTACGAACATATGAAATTGGAACACAAAAAATATGAGAAAATAGGAAATTTGACATCTTGTAATAGACTGACATTTAAGAGTAAGGGCATCAAGACCTGGCTGACCATCTTACAGAAAAAAAACAGTAATATTCCAAAAAAGTATGTTCCCATTAAAAAAAACACTCAACCTTTTAATATTCCTTGGTTAAAAGCACATACAAAATGAGAAACTCATTCCAGTTTTGCCTCACAGTATTATATGTGACCAAAATGAGTATTTGAAAAAGCAAGATCATACATGTAGAGGAAGATATGTAGATCCATGTGGGATACATAACTTAAGAACCTTTGCCATGGAGTCCAGTGAAGCCTCCATTTTTCCCCCGCTGATGACTCCTACCCAGGTTTCTTTTTGTTTTTGGCCTCGTTTCAAATCAAACGACAACGAGGTTCCGTGATGATAACGAGAAAAGCACCGCGTATAATGGCGAAACTACCGAATATAATGCCTCCAGCACCGGATATATTACTTTAAGCACCGAACAGCATGGTTTAAGAACCGAATATCATTACTTAAGTTCCGAATATAATGACTGAAGCACCTAATTTATTAATTTAAGCACCGAACATAATAACAAAAGCACCTAATAGACTACTTAAGTACCGAATATAATAATTTAAGCACCGACTATAATGACTGAAGCACCGAATATAATGACTGAAGCACCAAACATGATAACAAAAGCACCGAATACAATGCTTTAAGCACCGAATATAATGACTGAAGCACCGAACATAATGACAAAATCACCGAATAACATGATTTAAGTACCGAAGAACATGGTTTAAGTACCGAATATAATGAATAAAGCACTCAATACAATTAGTTGACCACCGAATATAATGACTACTGTACCCAATGCCTTAAGTTGCAACTGCCTTAAGTTGCCTTTGGTCATTATATTTAGTGCTTAAATGATTATATTGGGTACAGTAGTCATTATATTCGGTGGTCAACTAATTGTATTGAGTGCTTTATTCATTATATTCGGTACTTAAACCATGTTCTTCGGTACTTAAATCATGTTATTCGGTGATTTTGTCATTATGTTCGGTGCTTCAGTCATTATATTCGGTGCTTAAAGCATTGTATTCGGTGCTTTTGTTATCATGTTTGGTGCTTCAGTCATTATATTCGGTGCTTCAGTCATTATAGTCGGTGCTTAAATTATTATATTCGGTACTTAAAGCAGGCTATTAGGTGCTTTTGTTCTTATGTTCGGTGCTTAAATTAATAAATTAGGTGCTTCAGTCATTATATTCGGAACTTAAGTAATGATATTCGGTTCTTAAACCATGCTGTTCGGTGCTTAAAGTAATATATCCGGTGCTGGAGGCATTATATTCGGTAGTTTCGCCATTATACGCGGTGCTTTTCTCGTTATCATCACGGAACCTCGTTGTCGTTTGATTTGAAACGAGGCCAAAAACAAAAAGAAACCTGGGTAGGAGTCATCAGCGGGGGAAAAATGGAGGCTTCACTGGACTCCATGGCAAAGGTTCTGAAGAAACTCAGTCTTGGTCATTTGACTGACCGGTTCCAAACGGAAAAAATAACACCGGACATAATCTGTATGCTATCTTCTCATGAAATGAATGTGTTGGGGATAACCGACAAGGTAGACATGATGAATTTACGTCTTGAATGTTGCACATAACATGGTGGACACAAACCAAAGAGAAAACGTGCAGGATGCGGTGGACCAGAATTTGACATTCCTAAATCAGTACTTGAAGGTCATCTAGAAGAGGGCTTCACCATGATCAAGGATATTTCCTCTACGCTGTCTGTTAGCGAAAGAACCGTTTACCGTAGAACACAGGCGGCTCAAGCTCACAATGCGAGGAATTTTTTTTTTAATCTTTATGCGAACGTCGAGCGCGCGAAACGTGACACGGGTTGTTTACCATTTACCACAAATTCCCGGAAATTCCGGTTGGGATGTAAATGGAAACGTTTTTTCGGTTCGTCCCACTGGAAGTTTCCCGGGACAAACGGACATTCTGAAAATACGGACTCAGATCATTAAATTTCTGCAACATTGCTGACTATGACCTCGATTGCAACGTGAGGCAGTTATCTGTATAATAATTTCTCATTATTTGTAATTTCTTTCAACATTTCAAGTAATTTCAAATATAGAGCCCCCTCCACATGAGCAATTTTTATTTGCTCACCTCTTTGAGAAAGTTGAAAATGTTTGATGTTCGTAAAAAGAATTGGAGTAGTAACCATGTTCACAATAGAAGTACAAAGAATATTATGTATTTGGTTGACTGTTGCCACTCCATCACTGGACAGAGGTCAAGGTATGAATAACAGGAAACTAGCCAAATATAGAATATGTCTTTGTCAAATAATATGATTTGCCAGAATCCAAATGTAAGGCTTGTAAGACAGCAGGGCCACATCTATGAAACCTAATTAAGACTTATCCTGGGTTACATTTGCCCAAAAACGATATGTCGACTGCGGTTGCTCATGTTGCATTGACTAAAGGTAATTGAGATTTGAATTATGTGACCCTTGTTAATGACTTACAAAAAAACAGACAAGGTAAATACTGAAAATAATCCAGCAATAGACAACGGTAGACAATAGCAGGGTGTCAAGCAGCATATCAGCTCAAGAAACTACGAACATATGAAATTGGAACACAAAAAATATGAGAAAATAGGAAATTTGACATCTTGTAATAGACCGACATTTAAGAGTAAGGGCATCAAGACCTGGCTGACCATCTTACAGAAAAAAAACAGTAATATTCCAAAAAAGTATGTTCCCATTAAAAAAAACACTCAACCTTTTAATATTCCTTGGTTAAAAGCACATACAAAATGAGAAACTCATTCCAGTTTTGCCTCACAGTATTATATGTGACCAAAATGAGTATTTGAAAAAGCAAGATCATACATGTAGAGGAAGATATGTAGATCCATGTGGGATACATAACTTAAGAACCTTTGCCATGGAGTCCAGTGAAGCCTCCATTTTTCCCCCGCTGATGACTCCTACCCAGGTTTCTTTTTGTTTTTGGCCTCGTTTCAAATCAAACGACAACGAGGTTCCGTGATGATAACGAGAAAAGCACCGCGTATAATGGCGAAACTACCGAATATAATGCCTCCAGCACCGGATATATTACTTTAAGCACCGAACAGCATGGTTTAAGAACCGAATATCATTACTTAAGTTCCGAATATAATGACTGAAGCACCTAATTTATTAATTTAAGCACCGAACATAATAACAAAAGCACCTAATAGACTACTTAAGTACCGAATATAATAATTTAAGCACCGACTATAATGACTGAAGCACCGAATATAATGACTGAAGCACCAAACATGATAACAAAAGCACCGAATACAATGCTTTAAGCACCGAATATAATGACTGAAGCACCGAACATAATGACAAAATCACCGAATAACATGATTTAAGTACCGAAGAACATGGTTTAAGTACCGAATATAATGAATAAAGCACTCAATACAATTAGTTGACCACCGAATATAATGACTACTGTACCCAATATAATCATTTAAGCACTAAATATAATGACCAAAGGCATCTTAAGGCAGTTATGGCGTTCCATATGTGTAGCTCGGTCGATTTGTGTTCAAGAAATAAACTTATGGAGCTCAAGCTCATTATGCTTTGTAGCATCTGCTCATTACCGTTATTGTATTATCGCTTGTTAAACAGTCTGTGGTAGTATTCATCCTGCTATGTGACATAGCATGACTGTAGAATAATCGGCAGGTTTCGTTTACAGGTCACATTCCACAGGTAAAAGCACATGTCGCCGCTCTACAGATAAATAAACAAGCTCAAAATAGTCTCCTAGCCCTAATGACTATACAAAAATTTGTTCTAGATCGGTGTGCAACTGTTTTGCTTAGTTACCAATCGATAAAACAGTGACCTGTACCACTGACCTGTGGAATGTGACCTGTAAAAGAAACCTGCCGTAAAATAATTCGTGAGAATTAATAATTGGTATCAAATTTCAACGTCTCTTTCAAGGTCGATCGCATTTCACTGATCACTGATTATTGCTAGTTATATCTCTCAGTTAGTACGCGCGCTGTGATTGGTCAATTTAGCGGGCCGTACTTCACTGTACGGCCCGCTAAAGTTTGTTTTGGTCGCCAAAATGACTCCAGAGATATAATAAATATCTTATTAACCTCGTTTTCTCGGAAAAAAACGAGGATCCGTATTTTACAGTACGGACCTCGAACTCGATTAATAAGAGGTATATATGTATGGACAAAATATTTATTCAACCCGGGGAACTTGAATTGTGTGGGCTTCCTCACAGGCAGAAGAAAACGCTTTATTTTTCCGCAAAACAACGACGAAACTCCTCAAAACTTTGAGATTCGACAGGAAAAAATTAGAGCAACCTTTCTCCTGATCAAAAGTTGATAATAATCTAGGTTTCAAGACTTTTTTTCGCATATTTGAAAGTTTGTTTACAAACAGAATTTGCCGTGCGCGCGCTAGTTTTGCCACCAAAACAGGTTCAAAAGTAAAGAAAGGTTTTGGCCTAAATCCTGGTTATTTCGTGCTTTTTCTCAATTCTGTCATACAAATCATTTGTTGGGTTTGTTTGGTCTCATTCGGCAATTTATGACAAAAACAAGCGGTATTTTGAAAACTTTATCAAAACAAATTTTGATCACGCGTAAAATCTTAGTATGCGTCAGATGAACAGGAGACAGAATCCGTTTTTTTGATCAGGGTCTAACAACTTCAAATTTGCTTTATTTTCGCACGAATAGCGGAGGAATCGCGATAAAAAAAACTAATTTTGGTCTTGAGGCGTCAATACCGCATTATATTGACGGCGTTGGGAGAAAATATATTCTTCGTATTGGGCTCCGTCGCTACGTGACTCCGCCAAATACGGAATATATTTTCTTCCAACTAGCCGTCAATATCATGGGGTATTGACGCCTCAAGACCAAAATTAGTTTATATTAGCGAGTGTAAAGCAGAGATAATGGTGTTAAAATGTGTTTTAGGCAGTATTTATGGATGTCTTAAAGAAGCGTGTACGAATTCTTTTGTGACTATGAAGGCAAATTTGGGATCTGTTTTGTCAAGTCGGCCACGTTCGAGAAGAAAGAACTACTGCGTCATGTTGAATACCGTCATCGCACTTCGGTTTTACTTCGCAAGGAATGTTACCTACCGGGTTGTGTAGTTCATCTGCTCATTATTGTCTATCGAAGGGCCGATTCAGCCAGATCAGAGTCCTTACGTCTCTCAGGGAAATCAGCGAATTAGTTAGCTCAATCGGCAGTAGAGATTCCACTGCTGCAAATTGTAGTAATGAAAAATGGGGATCACCAAGCTCGTTTTTGAGTTATTACAGCTTAAAGCTAAATTTAAAGGTGTTTTCGACAGGTCATATTGTTGCTATGGTAACCTGTTATATAAAAAGGATGACCGTAACCTGTTTACCAATGATTAGGCATTTGTATTATACCGTTATTATATTATCGCTTGTTAAACAGTCTGTGGTAGTATTCATCCTTCTATGTGACACAGCATGACTGTAGAATAATTCGTGTGGATTAATAATATTGGTATCAAAATTCAACGTCTCTATCAAAGTCGAACGCATTTCAATGTTCACTGATTATTGCTAGTATGTATATATATATGCTATCCTAAGTTGTAACATTCATTCCTTGAAGAAGTCTCCGTTTGAGACGAAACGCGTTGGAATTGAAACTGACAGTTACAACTACAAAGTTCTCCTTTGTGCTGCTCACTAGTCCTCGTTAAAAAATTTAAAAAAAAAATTGATGAGACCACATGTCAAAACATCATTAGCAAAAACATCATTAGCATTAGAGAATTCCTTCATAGTCGTACGAGAGCGGCAAAGTTCATTCGAAAAAAGACTCAACTCTTTCCTTCTGCTTTCGCTATTTTACCGATGCCTTTCTTGACACGTGACTTGTAATGGCGCGAAATTATGTACCACGCTACCACCCACCTCTAGGGTGGTGTGCTGATAATTTTAAAATCCTAAATACATTATTCACAAGGGCACAATAATCTAAATTATTATATCTCTCAGTTAGTACGCGCGCTGTGATTGGTCAATTTAGCGGGCCGTACTTCACTGTACGGCCCGCTAAAGTTTGTTTTGGTCGCCAAAATGACTCCAGAGATATAATAAATATCTTATTAACCTCGTTTTCTCGGTCTGTATTTTACAGTACGGACCTCGAACTCGATTAATAAGAGGTATATAATCGATAGCATAAATATTTATTATTTTTTGGAAAATTGACCACCCCCACACCATGGCCTACCCCATGGTCTCCACCATGCTCTACACCATGGCCTACCCCATGGTCCACACCATGGCCTACACCATGGCCTACCCCATGGGGTGGGCCATAACCTACCCCATATTTTGTCCTTACCCGGATAAGATGGGTGGTGCTATGTTGTCGCTCATGTTTCATACTGATAACCAAAGTTTTTACTAATTACTGCTCATAAAAAGTGCTAAAAAAAACGGGATGGAGGAATAGAAAATACGTTATGGGAATGAAACCATGAAACAATGTTTAGTGCAGCTATTATGATAGATACACATCATGCAATTCAATGTTCACCAACTCCTGCAGCTGTTATGCTTAGCAAAAGCACAGGTTTGAGAAATGGGGGGAGGGTACTTTGTGTAAATTTGTTAGCCATGTTTCACAGAGTACATAGTTCAAAGTACTGTACTTCTCCTTTACTGGTGTTGTGCGTAACAGAAAGTCAGTAGACAAAAGGATGATGGAAGGACAGGGGCAGGGTATGGCTGGTGTTAAGATATGATCTACCCGTAGTTTTATCATAACTTAATTTTACTGGGAGCCATGCCATCCCTGATTGTCGCTTTTGGCAGGCAACCAGGAGCCTGTTGAAGTTCACAGCTGTGAGCAACTCAACTAAAACTTAAGAAAATAATTGCAATTATTTTTTTTTTAACTTTTTAAACCGCACAATTAGAGAGATAATAATCGTAGTTACTAAAACAAGGAATGACCTACAATGACCTACAATGGTCTACAATGACCTACAATGATCTACAATGACCTACAATGATCTACAATGACCTACAATGATCTACAATGACCTACAATGATCTACAATGACCTACAATGATCTACAATGATCTACAATGACCTACAATGATCTACAATGATCTACAATGACCTACAATGAGCTACTATGAGCTGCTATACGAGCTAAAATGAGTTAACATAAGCCCTACAATGATCTACAATGACCTGAATGACCGAACGAGGGGACCTGAAAATACGCTTAAGATCCCTCTAATAAGCTAAAATGAAGATTTTAGAAAAAGACAAAAAAGATCAGGGGACATGTGTGCATAAACGTAACGCGTTTAGTCTACTGCATGACAGACCAAATGACGACAGCATCTCTAATTATTACGCTTGGAGATAAATTTACAGTGTAATAATACATGTATGATGATAATGCAGAAAAATAAATCGCACAAAAAACCTTTGGATTATATTCCCGTGTTACAAACTAATCCAACAAATTTGCTTGACAACAATGAAGTTTGGATTTGAGTCATTTTCCACCCTTTTTGATGGGTTTTTTCTAGGCAGGAAAACACAAAAAAACCTGAGATCAGGCTTTATTTTTGTTTTGCCTTTTTCAAAATGTGCTTGGCAATTTGTCACGTCCAAGCGTGACACACGGCAAACATCATTGTCTGTCATTTTGTAGCTCATTGTAGGGCTTATTTTAACTCATTTCAGCTCGTATAGCAGCTCACAGTCGCTCACTGTAGATCATTGTAGGTCATTGTAGGGCATATTTTAACTCATTTTAGCTCGTATAGCAGCTCATAGTAGCTCGTTGTAGGTCATTGTAGATCATTGTAGGTCATTGTAGATCATTGTACATCATTGTAGGTCATTCCTTGTTTTAGTAACTACGAGATAATAATATTATATCGTATAAAACCCCTGATCCATGTGCTGCACAATAGACCGGAGAGAAAGCTTCAACTGCCTGCTAGCAAAGTATTATTTTATATACTGTGCCAGCAACTTAAACTGAATGGTCATGTGAACAGTATACAGTAATTCATGTACAGTATTCCTCATTTCCCACAGTATCTGATTTTATCATCATTATGCTAAAGCATAATTATGGTTACCACCTTTTACTATGCTGCTGTGATCAATTCATTCAATCACTCAATCATCAATTTAATCTTATATTTACTTCATGATGAGAATTTTGTTTTCTTCACCATCATCAGCAGTAATACATACAGTAATACATACCTCTTATTAATCGAGTTCGAGGTCCGTACTGTAAAATACGGACCGAGTTTTTCCCCATCGATCTTCGCGCTTGGGCCACAAATCGACGGGAAAAAACGAGGATCCGTATTTTACAGTACGGACCGAGAAAACGAGGTTAATAAGATATTTATTATATCTCTGGAGTCATTTTGGCGACCAAAACAAACTTTAGCGGGCCGTACAGTGAAGTACGGCCCGCTAAATTGACCAATCACAGCGCGCGTACTAACTGAGAGATATAATAAATGTACACTATTCCTCATTTCCCACAGTATCTGATTTTATCATCATTATGCTAAAGCATAATTATGGTTACCACCTTTACTATGCTGCTGTGATCAATTCATTCAATCACTCAATCATCAATTTAATCTTATATTTACTTCATGATGAGAATTTTGTTTTCTTCACCATCATCAGCAGCAGCACCAATTTCTACCTCTATTTCAGTCTCTTCTTGCATTTTTGAAACTGGAATGTCTACTGTAAAGAAAATAAATATGCTAATACTAAAATGATGAGCAAACAAATCAAGCAAAGGATGGATGTCAAAGCCAGAAGCACGTAGTTGATATATATTGACACTGACAAATTAGTGTTACTTGTTCTAATAACTTGCAAAGCTTCCATGTACATGTAGTTTAATACTTCGCTTTGTAATAATCAATCAGTGTAATTCACTCTAACCAAGATGATGTGCTTTTCAAATTCTGACCAACTGGTGTGCTTTTAACAGACCGAATTTTACTGTGCATAAGTGAAGCATGCTACAATGACATTGAACCACCCATGAAAAAAAATAATATTATAAAACAATAAATTAATCAACCAATATGATTAAATTCTGCTACTAAATTAATGTGACCAACTAATGTGCAAATTATATAGACCATTACACTACACTGTGCACTGTATTCTATATGTATAGTGTAGTGTCTTTGTATTAGTAAAATACCATTGAGTTGTATCGGCATGCATTGTGGGTAAAAAACCGGAGGATCCTGGTTGAATAAAGATGGCGTGTTGCTGGAAACAGTTGTTATAGGTTTCTCAATCCGTACTAATCCGTTGAGATAGTACAATTTGGCGACGAGGATTATCATCAGAAAGCATGACGACAGCAATACAGACAGATCTGGGAGGGATACCTTCATTTGACTGCAATGGAAAACCCACGACAGTCGGAGCACGATGGAGGAAATGGGGTCGAGCATTTGAGTTTTTTGTAGAAGGAAAATGAGTTAAGGATCAATGGTGAATTTTGAAACTAAATCTTGGCACAGCCCAGCCTCAAACAAATTCATCAACACCTCTGAGAAATGTTGAACTTCTTCAGCAGGAAGTCTTGGATGCTCGAAATCCCTGAAAGCAATAAGGCAAGTGTTAAAAAGCTTATTTTCGTAGTGTCCACGAAAGTAAGCTTTTGACCACATATATAAGCTTATAGAAATTGCTTGATGTTCAGCTTAAAGCTCTAATATCAGTGCATGACTTTTACATTTACCTGATAATTGCTGCGTTTAAAAAGTGTTCCTCAGGCTCCCAAGAACTGAATCCAGAGTTACTTTCCCAAGGGGTTTGACTTCAAAATTATCTGGACGTTTAAATTGATTTCTTGACGTCAGAAGTATTTTAAACTCTCCCATTTTGCCCAAACTGACTTCTTGTGAAAGCTTCTCCAAAAACTGCAAAAATGCAATGTGTAAATTCTTGGCTTCCTTGCTCGTTCCTTCAGCAAACTGGTCCACATTGTCAAGGAACAGAAGAAAAAATTCCGTCTTGTTTCGCTGTTCCTGAAGTTTTTCTCGAACAGATTTAACGATAAAATTTATATCAATATCACTTATGAGAACGTTGGCCGTCGGATCAAGCTCATGCATGACCTTCAAGTAAACGTCTCTCATTTCTTTGACGCCTTTTAAGTCAACGGTAATGTGTTCTCCACGCCACTGTGTGCAAACTTCCTTTGCCAGTGTTGTCTTTCCTACCCCAGCAGAGCCATGCAAGTCGACAACTCGCTTACCACCTTTTTATAGTTTCTCCATAATTTTCTGCAGATCGCTACCTCTGCTTTGCAATTTATCCTTCCCGACCCTTTCTGGCGGACGAGAAGCCTTGAAATCGTCGATTTTTTCTTTGATTTGCACAGGGTTGTTCGATTTTTGAGCCACGAAGTCTTCAATTAGCGTTAACCTATTGTCAGACACATGCCCTTGCTTTGCAAGAAGTCGCAAACATGCCAATAAATCCTCATTTTCAAGAAGCTCATATTTCCCATGAAGGGTTCCTTTCGTTGATTTTACGACGTCCATGCGTTCTTTGGGGCTCAAGTCTGAGGTGATGTCTTGAAACAATCGATCCAACAGCGGTGGAAAGACATCTGTGGACGCCATGTTGAAAAGATACCGCTTGCCAAAATAATCGACGAAGGGCTAATGCTCGAAACGTCAGCACCTCCCATTCACCTTACGGTGGTATAACTTACTTAATCAACTCGTTTGATTTATCCAATTTCTTGTGTAATCGATTTTTTGCTTCCTCGTTTCCAGGGTCCTAGGAAAAAGGCGGGAAGCCTGTTTTCTTTTCTTTTCTTTCGTTTTTATTAATTTTTTTTTGCGTGGAGTATGGGGACGGTAGAAACATGCTTACCATCGAAGGTGCACACATCGAAGGTTGATGCGGTTAAGTTTCTAATTAAAGATGAAGATTATTCTGATTGTCACAAAACGGAATTAATTACTTGCTTCGTTACACCTCCCTATTTAACTCACGAACTCGAGTAAAAGCTTGAAAAACCATCTACAATTTATAGTTCCGAGGTATGACCAAAACCAGTGCCAGCTCATGAATGTCTCTTTGCTTCTGTTTAATTCTGATGTTCTGTTGAACATTCATGGACTATTTTTTCCTTCTATCGACTCCGTTTTCTTCACCCCACAGATTTACTTCTGTTGGTGGATATTTGCACTGCATAACGTTTACGTACGGGAAGCAACGAAAGGGAAGCGCACTCGATATGATAATATCAAAGAGCCTCTCCTGGTGGTGGGAGAGGGAGGGGGCGTTCCCAATAATTTATATTTTTCCTTTTTTACCCGTGTTAGCCATTAATAAAACCACTTCCCTAATTATTGTTGCCTTGTCCCTAGCAAATTAATCAAAGGTTCCCTAATTCCCTGAAAATAATTCGAAGATATCCCCTGTTCCCTAAGAATAAATGCTTTAGTTATATACCTAGACTTTCACTCAACATAACGAGCACTGTGATTGGTTAACGAACACTGTGATTGAAGTCTGTGGACATCACGGCAAACGTTTGTGGACATCGCGGCAAAAATTGGTGAATACCACGGCAAAAGTTTGAAAACACCACGGAAAATGTTTGAAAACTCCACTCAAATAGTTTGAAAACGCCACGGCGGATGTGAAATTTTAGAGAGGAACTGAACATCCCTGGCGCCAGTCTGGATGCTGAACGTATACACAAAATGACGGACAGAGGTGCACAGTAACTCTGGATGCAATTGCTTCCTCTTCTGCATGTGCATCGCTATCCGCCATTTTGTGTATTTGGAACTATATTATGCATCAGTCAATTCCAGCAGTGCCCATCCCCCCCCCGGACTAACCCCCGGGCATTAGCATTTTTTAAAAAAAAATGGGCAAATTCCCCGGGGTGGGGACACAGAAGCTGTCTAAATGCCCCGGGGTGGGGACGAAGAATGAGGGCAAATGCCCTGCCCCCGGGATCGTCGCCTTCCAACACCTCTGCAGTTTTTTTTATTGATCAGTGAATAAAATGTTCAACTGTTCAGTATGTTAATGCAGTGGTAAGACTTGTAGGACAACAGTACGTGTTAGTTGATTCTAATTATATTGATTCCTTTATATTTTGTTTTTAACATAAAATATTTTGTTGCATAAAAAGCATTTGTTTTGAATATTTCGACTAGAATAACGACAATCCCGTTAACAATGTTTACAATAAAGCAAGTATCGTTGTATTATATTTATATGCTTACAAATAATGAAGAAACATCCAAAATTGAGAAAACATACTGTGATGTTTATACGGGAGTTTGAAGGTGAATCAAAACCAAACTTCAGAGGTTAGAACCGCTCGCTTTATTGTCTTTCTCTTAACCCCCTTTGCTACACCAAATATGGTGCTTACATCGAGTTGCCATAGTAACAACATTACATCCCTCCCCTTTTAGGAGAAAACCTAACTACGAAAAAAAAAAAACAATTTACAAGCTAAGGCGGTTATAATTACCAAATAAACAAATGAAACAAAAGTGTTCAAGATCAATTATCAGTCCTTAAAACGAAAACAGTTCGCACGACTAAGCTGGGTCGCGTCTCGTAACTTGTACTATACGTGCTTATGAACAGACATAATCCTGAAACTTGACAGGAGGCTTGCGTATGCGCAGCGGGTACCGTCTTGGCGGTGTATTGTCAGCCGGAGGATGTGCTTCCGCTCCAAGGGAGTCGTCTAGTTCCTCCGAGGGTGCACTATCTTCCTCCGCCGTGGGCGCCGCTTTGAAGAAGGATGAATTCCTAGTGATCTGGGCGCCATCTTCTGTTTCTGCGGTAACCATCGTTCCTTTCTTGTCTACCACAACTCGGGGTGTTGGGTCGTAGGGCGTGTCACTCTTCTTCATTCTCTCATCCCGTTTGACCAGTACCTTGTCTCCTTCTTTGATAACAGACGGTTTAACGTACGATTTGCTGTCAGCATGCTTCTTCATCTTTGCCTTTGCTTTCTGATCGCGCTGTCTCATCTCGTGATCAGCAGTGGACTTTATCACTTCAGGTAACTTGGTCTTCACGGGCCTTCCAAACAAGGCCGTTGCCGGGGGTACGCGTGTTGTTGTGTGTGGCGTACTACGATAGTTCCGGAGAAACTTATTCAACTCCTGTTGTCGATTCTTGCGCTTGAGCTTCGCTACTCTCACTGTCTTCTTTACTGTACGTACGAACCTTTCTACTTCTCCATTGGCTCTAGGCCATTTTGGTGTGATCTTGCGGTGCTTGAAACCGAGATCCTTCGCAAAGGACTTGAAATCCTTTCCGTTGAAAGGGGGACCGTTGTCAGACTTCACTATCTCTGGAATGCCGAACTCGGCGAACACAGTGTCGAGTTTCGGAAAGAACAGTGCTCGCTGCTGTTGACCTTACTCTCTTTACCACCGGATACCTGGAATAGTCATCGGTGATCAGAAGTAGATAGTCCTTTTCCGGCATCTCAGCAAAGTCCACGCTAACTTGCGTCCAGGGTGCGTCCGGAAGTGGCGACATTTGAAGAGGTTCTCTCTTGCATTCGGGAGTTGCGACTAGACAATCAGCACAAGTCTTCACCTTGCTTTCCGCGAGCTTGTCGATGTTGGGGAACCAAACCTTCTCTCGTAGTAGCGACTAGGTTTTCACAAGACCCTGATGGCCTTCGTGTGCTAGCTCGACTACGTGTTCCTGCAGGCTCTTTGGGATGACTATACGCGTGCCCCGGAGGATCAGATTGCCAGGGGCATTAAGCGTTAGTTCCTCTTTCACTCGCTCTAGCAGATGAAAATCGGCTACGTTAATGGATGGGTACTTGCTTACGTGGTGCCAGTTTCCTTTCTGGATCGCCTCTGCTACGGCTTGCAAGGTCGGATCGCTCTGCGTCGCTGATTCTATGTCTTCCGTCTTTAAGGCCTTTGGGGTTGATGTGGTAGCGAGATAGTTTACGTACTCTTCAGCCACTTTCTGTTGACGGCTGGCTCTTGTGGTTAACTTGTTGGGATGCCGTGACAGATAGTCTGCTGGATTTGCCTTGCCTTTCCGGTACTTGACGGTGATTTGATATGGCTGGAGCCTTAAAGCCCAACGCTCTATCCTCGCCGGCGGCTTTGAGCTTGCATTGTCATAGATCGATACAAGGGGTTTGTGGTCCGTATAGACTGTTACCGGCTTGCCATAGATGTAGAGGTGCAGGTGTTCACACGCCCAAACGACTGCGAGAGCTTCACGCTCGGTCTGGCTGTATCGCTGTTCCACGTCGGTGAGTGAACGACTTGCATAGGTGACCACGTGTCGTTCGTTTGTCTTTGTGTCTACTTGTGATAGGATGGCTGCTAGGCCAACGGGGCTGGCATCTACAGAGATCTCGGTGTCTTTCTCAGGATCGAAGTATGCGGTAACTGGCGCGCTGACCAGAGCTTCTTTCAACTGACCGACTGCACGGTCATGCTCGGCTGTCCAGTGCCATGGCTGTTCCTTGTGCGTAAGCTTGCGCAAGGGCTCTGTCTTGGTCGCGTAGTCTGGGATGAACCTTGAGCAGTAGTTTGTCATACCCAGTAGGCTCCGTACTTCGGATGCGCTTGTAGGTGTTTGAAGATTGACCACGTCTTCGACCTTTTTGGGGTCAGGTGATATGCCGTCTTCAGAGAAAACATATCCGAAGAACTCGAGCTTGTTCTTGCTGTATTCGCACTTGTTCTTGTTGAGGGTCAGGCCTTTCTCTCTTAATCGCGTGAATACTGCCCTCAGATTTCGGTCATGCTCTTCTTGATTCTTGCCAAAGACCAAGATGTCATCGCTGATGTTGATTGCGCCGTCGATTCCTTCCAGTGTCTCGCGGATTACATTCTGGAAGATCTCAGCTGCACTTGAGATTCCAAAGTTAAGGCGCTTATAACGCATAAGGCCTAGATGACTGCTGAAGGTGGTGATGTACCTCGACTCTGGCGCTAGGACAAGTTGGTTGTATCCTTGGTTGAGATCCAGTTTACTGAAGACTTTGGCGCCATTCAAGTCACCGATTATCTCTTTGATCGTCGGGGTGACGTGACGCTCACGTTTAATTGCTGTGTTGGCTTGACGCATGTCGACGCAAACGCGAATCTTTCCTGGTGACTTCGGTTTCGGCGCGACTACGATTGGGGATACCCAGGGCGTGGGACCTTCGATGCTTTCTACGACTCCCAACTCTATATCGTGGCGTAACTGCTCCTCGAGTTGCTTGCGCACATGAAATGGGACCCTGCGATGTGGCTGCGCAACGGGTGGTACGTTCTCATCGATGTGCAGTTTCACTTGATATCCCTTTAGCTTGCCTAGGCCGTGGAAGAGGTCATCATACTCTTCAAGTAGGCTTGGGACAGTGTCGGTCTTGTTCTTTAGTGTTGACGGCTTTGTTGTGACTTGCTGTACTATCTGGAGGAGGTTTAACTCTTGAGAGGTCTTCCAGCTTAATAACGAGCCACCAGAACCTTTCACCACGTAGAACCTGGTGTTCACCTTCTTTGTGTCCGACTCCACGATTGCACTAAATTTTCCGATGACGTGAAGAGGGCTGTTCGACTGGTAGGCAAAAATCTTCACAGCGGTGTGCTCCAATTCGGTGCCATTGGGTAGCCTGTGGAAATCCTTTTCGTCCAGGACATTAATGCTCGCCCCAGAGTCCGCCATGATGACCACGGGTGTTCCTTGAACCTTGACTTCAAATAAAGGCTGGTCCTTTGAGACCTGATTCGTGCTCAGTGAAAATGTGTACACTTCATCGTCGTCGCTGGATTCACCTGAAGACGCCTCATCCGCATGTAAGCGATGCATGCTTCGGCCTTCTCCTCTACAAACGGCTTGGAAATGATTCATCTTTCCACAACCTCGGCAGGCTTTTCCGTATGCTGGACAAGCTGTTTTTCCGCCTTGATGGGGGTATTCTCTCCCGCAATTCCGGCATTTTTCGCTTGATTTCCGCTTGTCGTGACTGATGTTGCGAGACTTCCGGTCACGTGACCGCTGGGCTTCGCCGGGACGTCCGCCATCTTGTTTTGCTTTTCTACTTTTATTTTGCCTACGCTGGCTTCGATTGCCACAGTTTGACGACATCGTATGAACAACTTGCTTATCCTCAATTGAAGCGGCCTGGATTTTCGATAGTTCCATGGCCTTTCCAGCATCCAAGAGCTGTGTGAGGGTGTACTGGGGATTTTCGAGTGCTTTCATTCGCAGTTTGTGCGAACTGCAGCTCTGCACGACCTGCGTTTTGATTTCGCGGTCTACGTTTTCGAATTCACAGGTGAGTGACAACTGCCTGAGCCTAGTGTGGAAAGCTGTAATGGATTCATCAGCCTCTTGTTTTGCTTGACGGAATATATAAATCTCGTACTCACGATTTTGCTTCGGGGTGAAGTAATTGGTCAAAGCTAGGACGGCCTTCTCGAGCGGGTCTTCAGTTTCAGTGGCTTGCGTGTTTGGCAAAGTGTCGAAGATCTCATTCACCGCTTCTCCTGCATAGTGGAGAAGAAGGGCTCTTTGTCGTTGTTTGTTTGTTACGTCCAAGGCGATTAGTAGATTTTTGAATCTCGAAAGCCATTTCTTCCAACGAGTAGCTTGCGTCCCTTGGTCGGTGAGGTCAAATTCCGGGAAGCTTGGGAGCGCTGCGGCTGCCATTTTCACGCGCTTTTCGGGTGAATAATGTGTTCCCACGTCTTGATTATGATTTTTTGGATTCTTGTGTTGATCCTCGTCGCCAGTGTGATGTTTATACGGGAGTTTGAAGGTGAATCAAAACCAAACTTCAGAGGTTAGAACCGCTCGCTTTATTGTCTTTCTCTTAACCCCCTTTGCTACACCAAATATGGTGCTTACATCGAGTTGCCATAGTAACAACATTACACATACCTTTAAAAACATCGACCAGTTTTTCTAGTCCCTGACGGACAAGCCATTGCTCGACAAACGCCTCGTCTTTTCCGCTGAATTCACTGCTGAATGGCACTTTAAAAAACACGTGTGTCAAATGCCCGGGGGTCGCCCCGGGGTACGCAAATTGCCCAGCCCCCGGGCCACGAGAAAGTTGCGAATGCCCCACCCCCGGGACTGACAACGTGAAAAAAAGGCCCCGCGGTTGCCCGGGGGGCGATGGCCACTGCTGGAATTGACTGATGCATTACGACTTCTGCAAGGGGTGTTCATTTCCTCTCAAGTATTTCACTTCCGCCGTGGCGTTTCAACTTTTTGCTGTGATGTTCACAAAATTTTGCCGTGATGTTCACCAACGTTTGCCGTGATGTTCACAAACTGTTGCCGTGATGTTCACAAACTGTTGCCGTGATGTTCACAAACTGTTGCCGTGATGTTCACAAACTGTTGCCGTGATGTTTACAACCTTTTGCCGTGGTGTTCACAAACCTTTTCCATGATGTTTACAAACTCTGTCCGCGCTAAACAAATTCATTTTTCGTCAATTTTAAAATAAATCTTTTTCTCCAGAACTTAAGGGATGAACGCAAAAGTAGTTGTTGACATAATTTTTTTAAGTATGCGGTATTGTCAAGAAAGTTTTGCCGTGATACTTGTGGGCAACCGTAATGAGCTCATATGGTTGACATGTTGTCAAACGGGATGAAAAATGGGCCCGCAATTTGTACGTGCTACAAAGAAGACACTAGAATGGTTCATATACAACTAGAAAGCTTACATACATGCAAGATAGCGTCTGGTGGATTTACGTTCGTACATGTGCTGCGTTTTGGAAATGATATTAATGAGGAACTTTAAATTTGCTGTAGATTTATCCTTACAAATCTTCAACAATCACTAGATCTCAAGGTAAGATGTGATTAGAAATTCTAGTCGCCAATTTGGCGACTGACTTTCAGGATTTAGTCACCAAAGTGAAAAATTTAGTCGCATTGGCGCCTGTATTGGGCGCAATTTGACGCCCTGGAGAAAGTCTAAATATATAACAAAACACTTAATGTATGGTCCCTCGAAAAACTAGTTACTGTTGTTTTCCCTCGACTCGTGATGTTTCCCTCGACGAACATCAGGACTCTCGGGAAAACAAAACTAACCTTTCCCTTGGGTCCATACATTAAGTGTACATTGTTCTTCTCTAAAACCCTCTCTGCGAGGACCCCATCACGCTCTGCGGTCATGCAAGACATGTCTACTCGTGATGTTGATTGAACTTGACATGATTATGATAATCTGTGGGTATGACGTATTGTAGTAACTAAGGGTGTTAAGTAAGAACGCTCTTCAATCAGAAAAAGGTAGTGAGTCATAGATAATAACAGCAACCGGGAGCCAATTACCAGGAGCGATGCTCTCCCATATTAGCCCTTTGCCCCAGCACAGTAGTAGATGGTGCTATTTTTAACTTTAATTTCGGGGCATAGAAAACAAATATATTATGTTATTACAACGACCAATCAAATTGCGCTACTTACGTAATAATTTCTGATGCGAATTTCTACTTTCATAATGGCGGATGATAGCTACGGATCGTGCGGAAATTTTTGGCGGGAAATATGACTTCTAAAAATAACCACATCTGCTACTGTGCTGGCGACACCACCCAACACATGGGAACGCTCCTGGTGACGCGCTCCTGCAACAGCTAAGCAACAGTTCGATCGAGAAGGGTGGTACCGAGTAACGGCAGAGACGATTTATATGGAAACTAGACGCTCTCGGGAGCGTTCACTCGGGCTACACTTGATAATACGGCTTCGAACAAACGTGAATGTCAGTTTACGCCTAAGTTTTGTATATGTTGTATACTACATGGCTGGTTCCACGACCGAAAAAACCTACCAGACTGTATATCGCACCGCAATTCTTGTCGACTTCGTGTTTAAGCTGAGCGATTTTATCAGAAAGTTTTCTAAGGTTTTACAGAAATTTCAGTGATATTTGGGTTTGTTTACTAATGGAATTAATGTTGACCAATCAGCTTTCTTGGTTCCCACGGTAGAAAACAGTTGTGAAACTTGATGCCATTCATCTGATTCCAAGTTATCGAAGGCAAAGAATCGAGGACGTATACAAAACATGGACCCGGGTCCATGGACCACCCCTGTGGACCCGGTCCATGGACCACCCCTGTGGACCCGGTCCATGGACCACCTCTGTGGACCCGGTCCATGGACCACCCCACGTGGACGCCATGGAGGAAGGTGAGATAAGTCATTGCTTTTTGAATTTTTGGAAACGTTCCTTTGTTAATGTACTCAGATCTGTTCGAGGTCAATATATTTTACTTTCTTTTATGTTTCTAGATATGTATGGCGACAATGAACGCTGCGATTCACACAATGAATGCTCTGATTCAGACAGGTAAGAACTGTTTTGACATATCTGTTGATAAGCGTAAATAATTTATTCAACTGAATATTTTATGTGCTTTCTTTTAGTGATAGTGTGGAGGTGTACGAGGAGATTAATGAGAAAGACAATAAACCGACAATACTGTATGGCATGTGGAAAATTGATCGCTTGCTGAGCTTATTTTATGAACTGCGACGGAAAACCGATCGAGAGAACCCGTGCGTGTGAAATTTTTTTTTCCTTGTTTTCTGCCAGTCCAAATTAATTGTGAAGGCTTTGATAACTATGTTAACCCTTGTATAAACCTTGTTAAAGCAGATTACATACTCTACTTGACCTTTTCGCGGTAAGATGCATTGCACTGAATGTAGAACAAACGAAGCGTGAAAAAGTTATTTTTAGATCGTATGAGAATCTCAAGAATTCAACATAAAATTCAGTTTCTGTAATATCCGTGAGTCACAAAACTTGAGCGCCCAAGTAAAAGATTTTTTGTTGAATTTAGGAGGCGGAAGGGATGTAGGAAAGGTGTAAATGAAACCTATAATCGCATTTTCATAAATTCACGAGAACACTAAACCGTGCCGGCTCATCACTACCGGAGAAAGCCATGAATATCGAATGCAACCGTGAGTCATTTTATACCCTGTCCCCATTCTTATCTAGACTTCGATTTGCTTTCGAAAATTAGTGGTGGTCCATGGACCGGGTCCATGGGGTGGTCCATGGACCGGGTCCACAGGGGTGGTCCATGGACCCGGGTCCATGTTTTGTATACGTCCAAGAATCGATATGTGGGAAAAACAACAATATTACTCTTCAATCGGATATACTATTCTTCCGATTTAGCCTTATTGGCCCTGTTCCCGCTAACGTCTTTCCACACGACCACGTAGAAAAAAACTTGAGTTTGAATAAGATCCAGAGATGATTTTGAAAAGAGGCCCGAGGGAATTCGGTCTGACAAACAGTCACCGAGTTAATTGCTTTGTTAGCCGTTTTGCGGTCATAATTACCAAGAACTTTATTATAAACAAACAACAAGTTCAATAGATTTTAGAAACAGTCTCTAGCAATCCTTTGTAACGTCAACCGTTTCACCTGCAAGCGCAATCAAACTTTGAGCGTTATCACGCTTTTGTTGTCAAGTCTTTGTCTTGCAACTACTTTCTACGCGACCACGCATGAGAGTTACCGCAACTAAGAAAACTTAATCCAAAAATGCTACCGAAATTTAAATTAGATGAAAAAATCCTTATAACCTCCTTTATTCGCGTATTGTTGTCTTGCACAAATTGTTGACTCGAGGCATCCAACGACGCGTGTCTTGTCGCTGTATAAAATTCGTGTATTAACTTCAGCTTTTGGATCCCAATGACAACAGTAGCTGACAATACAAGAGTTAGTAGTATTCATGTGCATAACATTGACTTTCAAAGATAGTTCAGAGTACACATCTTTCGCATCCAACATCGATGGTGCAATAACTTGTTGAAGCCTCGTTTTCACAATAGCAATACCCAAGGGCCTCTGCGGGTAGTCCGATTTGCGACGTTGTCGATAGACTGATAGACTGAAAAGGTAAACCTAGGCTCGGGCTACCTGTGGTAGTAGCCCGAGTAATCAGGCTTTACTTAGACGAACAGATGGTGATCGCTTATGTGTGTTGCATTGGCCCAGGTCCTTCTCGCTTGAATAAAACTTTCCTCAGTCGATTCTATTGCGCCGTAATGCACAGCGCATAGCAAGACAACACAACACAGCTTGATGGGAAAATGATATTTAATTTTTACTTGTGATCAATAATTTCCTTGATGTCTTGCATACTGTGTATTTATCAGGCATCAAACCGCATTGATTTAAACGAAACCCCAAGACATCATAGACCATTTGGTTAGACCAAAAACAATTTACTATATTGAAACCGTGGCAAGGAGCTGGCGCTTCTTTCCCACCTTCACGAACAAACGCACACCCTCCCCCCACCCCACCAATTCAATACGACTCCCTTGAAATACCCCCTCCCCCCTCTCCCTTACACCATGAACTTATACACAACCCCCTCCCCTGGAAATAAGACTTACTCGTAAATCTTCTTTTGTGCCGAGTTGCCTTCGTCTTCCTGACCCAAATGTGAGGCTTCCTGATACCATTGCACTTGATGTGACAGCTCAAAATCTCCACTGTTATCGCTTTCTTGGTTGTCCCCGTGTTCTGGTGCTGAAATTTGACAAGAAGTGTGAATCTGTGAAAGATTTATATTCCCGTACGTCACAGGCAAACTCGTAAAAAGGAAATCTCCCAACAGCAGTTAAACCATCGACCTTCCAATTACTAGTTCGTACACTCTACCTCTGAGCTATAGAAAACTCACGTGAGTAAGGCCATTAAACTAGGTTCATGGGACAAACATCCTGCATACTGCTAGGATTTCAATGTCAAAGTGAAAGAGCTGTGAAATAATGAAGATAGTCTATTCTGATCCTGGAATCTCGATGTGTCTTTTCGAAGGAGATGGCACCGAAACGAAGTTACGTTTAGTTCAACGGATTTAACACAAGTCTTATTATTTTTGACTTGAACCGAACTGAATGCAGTTTGCTCTGGCCCTTCCCAAACGTATTAATCACTACATGTGATTTAGAATTACTTAAATTATTGGAAAACGCATCATTTCACCTGTAGGACAGGTATTCGAAGAATAAAGGGGGCTCTATGGGGGTAGAAATTGAATTTCCAGCGTATTTCACCGGTTGGGACGTTGTTGGTAACTACACTGTCACAGTCTTCGTTCATTCTGTAGCATAGCCTTTGTCAATCACCTACACCTGTTAAATCATATTGAAAATAATAATGATACCAATAATAATAACAATAATAATAACTAGTGGTAACCACAGGTTAGAAAGTGCGGGCCTATAGATGCACTTACCGTAATCTCCGGCCGTTTACCCGCGCGGCAGATTACCCACATCAGTCGATTTTTACAATAGTGAGAAAAAAATTTCAACAGATTACCCGCACTGGCAGATAACCCGCACCCCAAAACAACTGTAATTTTAAAATAAACTAGCGAAAAGCGCCTTTCAAAATCATCTTGAAACTCTAGAAATTGGCTAAATCAAACGAGTTGATTAAGTAAGTTATACCACCGTAAGGTGAATGGGAGGTGCTGACGTTTCGAGCGTTAGCCCTTCGTCGGAGCGAATGAGAGGATTGTGGGTTACGTACAATTTATATAGAGAAGTTTGGAGCCATGCTATTGGTTGAACCATAGCAGTGTGTGAATGGAAGTGAATAAATTAGATGAATGATTAAATGAATGAGAAACGTTCGTTGATACCGTGGGGATTAAGAGAGCCGAGTTGGAAGATAAACTTCTGTTCTAGGTTTTTACGGCTCTCCGTGTTGCCCTGATGCACGGAAAGGCCACATACCGCCATGTTGTGAGTTGAGTGGTTAGGTAGATTAAAGTGTCGCGCTACAGGTTTAGATGCATCTTTGTCATTTCGTTCGACGTCACGCAGATGTTCGCGGAAACGGTCACCTAATCTTCTTCCGGTCTCGCCGATGTATATCTTCTTGAATAAGGTGCATTTTATGCAATAGATAACATTGGCGGAAATGCATGTGAAACGGTCGGTGATTTTAAACGATCGTTTAGGTCCTGCTATTTTGTCTGTGTTATTGATGAAAGGGCAAGTTTTGCATCTTTTGCGAGTGCAGTTGAATGTGCCAGGTGATTCGTCTGATTTTAGTGTACTTCTAATTAAAAAATCGCTAACGTTTTTGTTACGTTTAAATGAGATGAGTGGTGGTAGTGAGAAGATGCTGCCTGTTTCGTTGTCATTCTGAAGTAACTTGAAGTTCTTCAGAATGATGTTCTTAACAGGTAGGTTGAGTGGGTGAAAAGTTCACACTCACTTTTCACCCACTCAACCTACCTGTTAAGAACATCATTCTGAAGAACTTCAAGTTACTTCAGAATGACAACGAAACAGGCAGCATCTTCTCACTACCACCACTCATCTCATTTAAACGTAACAAAAACGTTAGCGATTTTTTAATTAGAAGTACACTAAAATCAGACGAATCACCTGGCACATTCAACTGCACTCGCAAAAGATGCAAAACTTGCCCTTTCATCAATAACACAGACAAAATAGCAGGACCTAAACGATCGTTTAAAATCACCGACCGTTTCACATGCATTTCCGCCAATGTTATCTATTGCATAAAATGCACCTTATGCAAGAAGATATACATCGGCGAGACCGGAAGAAGATTAGGTGACCGTTTCCGCGAACATCTGCGTGACGTCGAACGAAATGACAAAGATGCATCTAAACCTGTAGCGCGACACTTTAATCTACCTAACCACTCAACTCACAACATGGCGGTATGTGGCCTTTCCGTGCATCAGGGCAACACGGAGAGCCGTAAAAACCTAGAACAGAAGTTTATCTTCCAACTCGGCTCTCTTAATCCCCACGGTATCAACGAACGTTTCTCATTCATTTAATCATTCATCTAATTTATTCACTTCCATTCACACACTGCTATGGTTCAACCAATAGCATGGCTCCAAACTTCTCTATATAAATTGTACGTAACCCACAATCCTCTCATTCGCTCCGACGAAGGGCTAACGCTCGAAACGTCAGCACCTCCCATTCACCTTACGGTGGTATAACTTACTTAATCAACTCGTTTGATTTAGCCAATTTCTTGTGTTTCAATTTCCCACTGACGCAGCACCAGTTTCTTTAGAAACTATCCCCACATCTTGAAACTCTGACGTGCTCGTTTTACACCGGGCATATTGACTCAAAACTGCACGTGGTTACACTTATCGTAAATGATCGGAGATTGTAAATTGTTGTCAGTTACCTTTTTATAACGTTTTGAATCTAGTAAAAACTTTATCCATTGTCTTTGTTGACATGGTATCCTTTTGCGTGCAATTAGTAAGTTTTCACAACCATTGTTTTCGATATTTCATTGAGAATAATGGCGCTTGTAAAAATCTGTCTTCAAAAAAATCGATATCTCAGGACCTACTGAGTCTAAGAAATCGCTTGAAACGGGAATATACTCTTTAACTCAAGGCAGTGCTAGCAAAGAATATTTCACTGATGCGTCGAATATTCCGGTCTGGTAAAATTTTGTGCTGCGAATGTTTGTTTACGCGCGTGCCGACAATCACCTTTCCTTGTCGCGCCTTTAATTATGCGGAGTCATGAAATGAACATGTCGGCATCACTTTTTGTGTGCTTTTGAAGCCTGCTTTTTCACGTTTAAATTCTTATTTTCAAGTTCAATACCCGTGTAAGTGAGACATGTTTTTTTAATAAACGAAAACGAGCTGTGAAATAGACAAGGTAGGAAAATAATAGCACAAACACGATAAAGGATTTGTTTATTTTTCGATTTTGAAGATATGTTTTCAATTTGTTCAGCTTTCATCAATAGCATCAATAGGAAAGGTACTGGAACGAGAGTGTATAATTTTAGATTACAAAATGTACATTCGTGTGGACGTTTTTTGGGAAGTTTGCATTGAGTTGTAGTAGATCAGCTCCGTAAATCGAAACATGTCAAACAGATCCTTCAAAAAGTGAAAGTGGTTTACCAGAAAAATTAACCGTCCAAAAACTGAACAGTATAAAATATAACGCAACTCACCTTATCTTCACGGCAATATGAATTTAAATAGATCGTAAAAAACCTTCACAATCACAGCAAATCGTCTCAAAAGCAACACCTATAAAACAACTTCTCCAAAACGTAACGTTTGTAATCTTCCATACCTCGATTTTATGTGACAAACTGTTGAGATTGATTCATTTTTCGCATTGTGAGATTGACTCATTTTTCGCATTCTTATCGTTCTTGGAGAACAGATTTTTCTCTTCCGATGTTACGACAATCTGTCGTGATTGACACATTATTTGCATTCCGATCGTTCTTAGTGGAAGAACAAAATTTTGAACTTCCGCTTTGTGCTTGCCTGTTATTAACGTGGCGCGCACGCGTAAAACGCAATCCGCTGGTCACTGTCAAGATTAGGGTTGCGGGCCTCTCTTGGGCCCGCAATTAGTATAAATACTCGGGTGATTTTACAAAATCGGGCCCTCTGATTGGTTCGCTATCTCGGATTATCAGCCGATAATCACCTCGACGAACAAAATGACTACCAGTCGTTCCCGCGCTTTTAATGAAATAAAATTTTTTCGTGTTGTACAATACTTTTTCTTTTCTTTTTTGAAATAATCACCATGTACATGTAGTTTAATACTTCGCTTTGTAATAATCAATCAGTGTAATTCGCTTTAACCAAGATGATGTGCTTTTCAAATTCTGACCAACTGGTGGGCTTTTAATAGACCGAATTTTACTGTGCATAAGTGAAGCATGCTACAATGACATTGAACCACCCATGAAAAAAAAAAATATTATAAAACAATAAATTAATCAACCAATATGATTAAATTCTGCTACTAAATTAATGTGACCAACTAATGTTCAAATTATATAGACCATTACATTACACTGTGCACTGTATTCTATATGTATAGGTATCTCACACAGTTAGTTTGATAAGTACCTTGCAAATCATGTGATAGGCTCTCTCAGGGGGGTTATTAAGGGCTGGTCACCGGGGCAAATTGACCGTCTTGGAACGAAGCTTAGCTATGACTTTTCCCGGCTGTCTTCTTATTCTCTACTTACCGGTACTTCCTTTTATAAGAAAAACTAAAAAGGGCCAGCTGAAAAACCCCACTGACCTGCTGTGCAAAAACTACATGAAACCCCTGCTCTCTGTCAATTAAAATGCACAAGGAAAAGCCTTGAATGATACATGAAAAATCTAATGTAAAATAATTGTCGTCATTTTAAGCATTATGGGTACAGTCTTAGAAAACGAAATACAGTGAAAAGGGAAACGTTCTCTTACCTTGAGGTTCAGAACTCAGAAAATGTTCAGAACTCAGAGAACTTTCAGACAATTGACCAGTATTCCTCAGTTTCTGAAAAATGATATAATTATGTGTAAAGGTCTTTCACCAGTAATATTGAAGTAACCTGTAGAACTTCCAAATACTCAATTAAGCTACTGTGCCATAATTGAGTTTTGCTGTAACATCTTTAAAATGGTGACTTGGGTAAGTAAAAAAAATTTTCTGCACAAAACACACCTATAAATCCTGATATTTACCCCTTTAAGTCCCAGCGGTGACCAGCATCCAGTTTCTCACTACAATATTCACTATTCATCAACCATTCAGGTTATGAGAATAATGAAAATGATCACCAAAAAAGAGTTGTATTGATATTTAAACAAATTCTCCTCACTAGTACCATAACAAATATATGAGAACAGTTAGGAGAAAATGAACATTGATATCAGGGCTTAAAGGGTTAAGACAGAGACAGATCTCTTTTAGTATTGGTTCTGCACAGCAAATTACTCATAGAAAGAAAATCTTGTTATCTACAATGTACGAAGTTCCTGTAGTTGCCTGTAGCCACTTTTCATACAGGTGTACATGTAGATGTTACAGGTTAAATTTGATTTCAGTTTAAAGTGATTTGAGCCCTGAACTCCCAATAGTTAACAGTGTCCAATTTCTCACTACAATATTCCCTGTTTATCAACCATTCAGGTGATAAGAATAACAAAACTGATCACCAAAAAAGACTTGTATTGATATTTAAACAAATTGTCCTCACTAGTACCATAACAAATACATAAGAACAGTTAAGAGAAAATAAATATTGATATTTGGGGGCTTTAAGGGTTGACCTAAATTGTAGGTTGGTTTGTACTTTTTTGTCTATATTTATAATGGTAATTGAACTAAGTGGAGTGCAATTTGTATAGGTAATAGCATGATTTGTAGTGATATTTGGCATAAATACCACGAGTGATATTTCAAAATTGTTATACGTAATTTCACGAGCCGTCAGGCGAGTGAAATTTGAGACAATTTTGAAATATCACGAGTGGTATTTATGCCAAATATCTCGTACAAATCATGCTATTATTTGTTTATACTGCTACATGAGAAATATTTTGTAATGCCATCGTTTATTTTGTGCCGCGTATTTTGATTGACAGTATACAACATGTGATCTGAAAGTCATGTGATCCAAACACAAAACTTACAACAAGGTCGATTGCAAAAACGTGTAAAGAAAGATCGCCAAAGTTAATCAAAGTTTGAGATTTCAAAACTTTGTCTCAATGAAAGTCGCTCAGAATTAGATTCTAACATCTATTGCTGCTGATCAGCGTTTCCCAACTTGCTTGCGATGTTATAATTTATAGTAACTTGACAGCCATGGAAATGGTTAACGGTCGCCGGCCTTTCATCATTCATGAGGAAAGTGTTCGCCACAGCTGTGTTTACAGCATCTAATCTTTCAAGCGGTTGACGAACTCTGCTGGATTGTGCCGTTGCACACTCTGCACTGATGATGGAAGAAATGAGTCGCTGTTGTTTCTCATCGCCTTCTTCATAATCTGCAAGGGACCTTTCATTGGTATGCCCTGTCACGCCGATAATCGTTGACCGCGGTTGATTTGCAGCTTTCAGCTTCTTCACCAAGGTTTTGCGAGCACTGTGGTTTGTGAGCTTTTTGCCTTGTATGCCTGCTTGACTTGCCATAATCTTCATGAAGGAATTAATGCTGTTGACGCCCATTCTTTGACGCTTATACCACACTTGTGTCTTGGGTCACTCATTCACGGCAAGATAGAATGGACCACCGTTTCGCATTTCCTCGGGTCTTCGTTCCAAATATGATTTGAACAATTTTACAGGGCATCTCTGTCCACCGGTAGCAAACATCTTGGGTTGAACGACTCTTCGTTTCTTGCGAAGTCCACCTTGGCGCGTTTTTGTGGGGTTTTCCTCATAAGTCACGAATTCAATAGAGTACCGAAGCGCTGACGTCACGTTACCATGGAAGCATAGAGTACTAAAGTGATGACATCACAAAAACTAAATTTCTAAAGTTATGGGATTTATTGAGACATTTCAAAGAAGCATGATGAAAAATGCCTACAGGCCAAAAATCAGCCTCTCATTTCAATTTTTGAGTGAGATATTGCAACGTTTACGCTCCAGTGATTCCATACAAATCCTTCCAATTTTGTCTCGGTTCCAAACGTTTAGAACAGAGACAAAATTAGAAGGATTTGTATGGAATCATTGGAGCGTAAAAGTTGCAATATCTCACTCCAAAATTGAAATGAGAGGCTGATTTTTGGCCTGTAGGCATTTTTCATCATGCTCTTTGCAAACATCTTAATAAATCCCATAATTTCAAAAATTGAGATATTTGTGACGTCACACTTTAGTACTCTATTTTTGCTGGTTCTAAACAAAAGATCAACATAGCGTCTCTCTTTGGGTAACGTAACGTGGACAAGTCGAAAATGGTTCAATGTTTTGCCCCAGATTGTAATCATCAATCAGAAAGGGAGACATGTAAATTTTTCAGGTTTCCGAAGGATCCTGTGGAGTTCAATTGGTGGAAAAAGCTCCTAAGGTAAGGTAAAACACGCTAGAAATACCGGCGCTAGGTAGTGGCGTGACGACTCGAACAATTGAACTTTGACTCTTTGAATTCTTATTATTGTTCTTAATCTTCGATATCCCTCATCAGTTACTCTTTAAAACAACGGTTTTTAATATGTATTAATGTTCGTTTGAAATGAATCTGCTTTTAATAGACGAGAAGACCGAAGTCCGGGAAGCAATTCTCGAGTTTGTAGCTGTCATTTTCGTGAAGGACTGAAAGTAAATGGCCCTGAGATATTTAAAAGAAATGCCGATAAACTCTTTCCAAATGCTGAAACACGTATGCCAAAGCGAGCTAAGACGAAGAAGACAAGTTCAGAAGACTCGGTTCCGGTTTCTGATATAATCAAGCAGTTAAACGATTCGTACTCATCAAGTGGGGAAGCCTCAAAGTGTGAAACCAGCAATGCCTCTAAGCAAAATATCCTTCTTGAAGTCGAACTGGAAAACTTGAGAAAGGAATTGCAGGAC
>OX453276.1:8494876-8787376 GCA_949710005.1 Ricordea florida | reverse complement strand
CACTGTTTTGTGGAGCGACAGGTATTTTTAATCAAAGCGACCAACTAAAGCTCTTGTATTGCTTCACTCGAAACCACAGGAAACCTGGAAACATCGATCTACGTCTGTGGTTGGCACAGGGCTTGTTGCTGTCTAGTTTTCATTTGTTTCTATCATGCTGGACTCGGGACCAGACGAATTTTGGGCCGACGTTGAGGAAGAATAGCCAAAATATTCATCAAAATAAACACTGAAAGTTGGAAACTCACCAAAATGTAGCTTTTCAGCCAATAGGAGCTCATTGTCATCATTTAGGAACTGTAAGTAATTTAATTCATCCATTTTTGTAACAAAAACCAAACTCTTTTTAACAAAAGTTGCAAAATTTGCCACAAAGGGTCTTTCTGTCCTTTATTTTGCAGCAATTTGATTGGTTCATTTTAGCAGGCCTGTAAATTTGATTGGCTGCTTTACTTTTGTGTTTATTCTCATTGGCTGAAAAAGAGATGCGATTTAGAGCCTAAGATAGTGCGATTCGTGAATAAATCACACTGCTATGGGCGAATCAAATTGCAGGGTCAGTTGTGATTTCAAAATGGATGTAATAAATGATAATAAATACCAGACACACATTACAAACCAACCTACCTTTAAATCATTTTGACCTGAAATCAAATTTAACCTGCAACATAGATAATGTAAACCTAATAATAATTATTTAGGACAAATTATTAGGATTTAGGACAAACTATTTTAAGAACTCTTTTATACTGCGAATGACCTTGAATGACTAGTATGTAATACATTTTCAATTTTTACGAGATATCATTATAATTATATTTTCAACACATTAATTTATAAAATTGCTTGTAAATACTGTAGGTTTCCATTTTCCATTTTCGTCTTTTATCATTTGTAAATAACGCAATTTAGTCTTATGGCTGCAATGTTATTCTTCAATTCATCTATCTACCTATCTAAAAACTTGGGTATCAAATGTCATGCTAAATTGTAACACGAGAATATAACTTAGTACATTTGTTATTACACAACCAAAGTGACGAGAGGGGTAATAACCAAAATTATGTTAATTAATACATGAATGTGTTTACATGACTGTATTCTACATGTAAGTGACAGCATACTGACCTCAAAAGCCTTGCGATATTTCATCTCTCTACTAGAATCCCCAATGAATGAGGCTAAGTTTGCAATATGGCGGAGGAATTTCTTCATCTCTGAGACTTTCATTTGTGAGTATTTCTTCTTCCACAATTTTTCATGAACCTCTAGAGCTTCTTTCCCATTTTTTTCTTCCACTGGCATGTCAAACTGTAATTCTGAACAAGAAAGTGCCTTTCTCATGTCATATGCTTGCTGAAAATATTCAAGAGCTTTCCTAGGTCGTCCAAGAGAGAAATGGCAGTTCCCAATAGAGTTAATGCATCGGGCTAGAGTTGTGTGCGCCTTTAAAATTTCCAAAAGTCTCAAAGCTGACTCAAAGCTATCAAGTGCTTTAGTGTAGTTTTTGTTAGAGTAAAATACTTCCCCTTCTGTAAAGAAAAACAGTCCTTGGCTGAGACAATATTCCTCACTATCTTTGTCCAACACATGACTCAATGAGGTAGTTGCCTCGTCTAATAATATTGATGCCACGTGAGGACCATCAACATTTAAAACCTGCAAAGCTTCCCAGCACTTGAATTTTGCACGGTTTAGGGATCCTGCAATTGAAATAGAATTTGATTTTACAAAATGAGTTACTTAGAGTGAGAATACAATTTCAGCAAATTTTTATGTCAACCTTCCTTTCCCAGCCTACCCATGATTATAATAATAACAATAGAAACCAGCCTACCCATGATTGCAATAATAACAATAGGAATAATAATAATAATAATAATAATTACACATATTGTACAGATCCCATGAAATACACTTATGTCCAGGATCGATCTTGTTAGCAAAAATTTGCGATTTTTGCGATATTTGCGGACATTTCGGGGCCCTTCTTGGCTTCTTTTTTTTCTTAGTCCTTCTTGGCTTCTTTTTTTTCTAAGTCTTGATTCTTGTTAGATTTGTTATTCTTATGATTTTTGCGATATTTGTTAGTGATTTTCTGACATAATGTTTTCTCAATTATTTCTTTTGTGACAATTGCGAAAAACATTTGCTAACAAATTTTTGCTAACAAGATCGATTCTGGACATATCTGATGAAATAGTCATATGCAAATAACTATCTTACAAAGAAAAATATTAGCAATAACTAATTGATTTCAATATGATTATATTGTACATGTTAAAATATTTCAAAAATCGTTTTGTCTATTAGTGCATATAAATAATTCCTTCATAAGTGTTATAATTCAGTCATGTAAGCTAAACCACTTAAGATGTCCATAGAATAGACATCTTTCTTCAATACAGGGTTGTCTAAACATTTGGAGAATAATAGAGAGTAGGCAACATAGGGGGGTGGGGAGTGGGGGGGTCTTAATACTTTCTTTCTTAATCCTTTAAGTCCCAGAAGTGACCAGCATCCAATCTCTCATTACAATTCTCACTGTTCATCAACCATTCATGTTAAGAGAATGATGAAAGTGATCACCAAAAAAGAGTTGTCTTGATAATTATTGAAACAAATTCTCCTCATTAGTACCATAAAAAAATTAATTATGAGAACAGTTACAAGAAAACAAATATTGATATTGGGGCTTAAAGAGTGAATGCCTCATTTTTTAGTTATTTTTTTTGTTTTGGAAAAGTGTCAAACCCGACAAATCACAGCTGGAGCAAACATGAGAGGATCCAACAGCCCTTCTTCACAAACCCTGTTTAATACATGTAGGTGTCTTCTGAAAAAAATAAATCCATTCTAAACACTTCAGTCTTGGTGGGTGTTTGTATGTGAAAGCTAGCCGTGGGACAGTACGTTCATACTGGGATGACTATTTGAGTTTGTGTGGTGTTTATAATTTGTAATGACTTTGAACTACAAGTGAGAATTGAATTGGGTTAAATTGCCTGTGTACTATGTGTTTCAGTATGCTAAAATGTTGCTTATATACAACATAAGAATATCATACAGATTGAGTGGTTGTTCTTTGTTTAGATAAACTCGATGCAAGAATTCATGCTGGATGAAATTTCTGCTCAGGCATGGAAACTGGAGTGAACTTGCACCGGTAAGACTTGCATGTACTTCATTAAAACTTTGCTGGTGTTATCATGTACAGGGCCACAAGGGAGAACCGGTGTGAACGTGTGCCAGTGTACCCCAATATCTCATAAACACACACTTATTTTCACAGGGTTTAAAATACTTAGAAATTAAACTCACCTGCTTTGCCGTGAGCTGAATCGGAGATGAGAGCCGATCTAACGTTCTGGCGTTTTCGACTACAACCACAAGCAGCTCAAGGCCAACTTTCGGTGTTAACTGATCGAATACGGAAGCTCTCAATCGTCAAACGTTTCTAGGGACTTCGTCACGCATTCTCACTCGTGTTTTGAAGAATGGAGTCAGTTTAGGACTAACGATTCCGTGTTTCAGGGAGATGCTGGGTCGTTTAGGAAACAATGTGGCCTTGGTGCAAAATATTATTGAATGTAGATGCTTTGCAGCCTATCGCTACCTCTTGATGGTGCAAAACGGTATAAAATTTAAATGTTGACGCGAACTGATCAAGTCTGGTCAAGGCAATCAATACTACTACTGGAAACGAATTCTCACCGTCCTTACAACTGCCTCCGAAAGTCAAATACTTAACATCGGCCATAGTTTTCAAAACCCTTCTTTCCTGCTACGAAAATAAATTTTCCGACTTCGCTAAGACCTGCCGGAAGGAGGAAGTTTTAGTCACTGGAACGTGCCATTCCTACCCCAGGCCTGTCCTTCCTGTATCCTCTCCCGCTCGGTGTGCGAGGTTCCCTTAAATGTGAGAATCTTTGCTTTTGGATCAAAAGTTTCGAACTTCAAGGAAGTTAACTCAATGCTTTGTTTTCCTCTTCGAAGCCTTGTACAAAGAGAGCACGATTTCTAGAAATCGACATCCGAAAGTGAATCATGCTTTGAGACATGCCATCACTGACATAATGTCGAAGATATGACATAATGGCCCGGTTTCCTGGTCACGTTCACCTTACAAGACATGTCTTCTCATCGATTTCTTCCAAAATTTTTCAATGGAACAATAGTTGGAAAACTTTCATGTCACTTTGGTTAGCTTTTGCTCAGGAAAGTTGTAAATTTTGAGACCAACGACAACTGTCTTCAATAAAGGATTAAGCCATCGGGGGAAGTCCCTGACCGTAGCAATAGGTAACGCGTCACTGTCAGTAAAGTTCGTTATATTGAATGTCACAGGCGCGCTTTCTACAAACCGTTTCAAGTATTGAAGAAAATGGTCAGCCAATCCGAAAGTTATTCGGATATATTGGAATTCAAAATCTACCGTCGCCGTTGTACCAAGTAATCGGGAGAAAGTAAGTCGAAAACTTTTCTTTTATATCTTAATGGCCAGAGATATATAGCTTCCCTGAATGCAGACTTTCTTCACTAGTTTTCGTATGACCAAAAAGCCAGTTAAGTTTCAAGGTAAATAACAAACTTCAAATTGTTAAATCATTGAAATACACATCAGTCGGTTCACTGTGTACTTCCACTATAAAAACACAGGCAGAAATCATAATGGAGGGAAGAAGTAATAATCAGCGTACCTAGGACATTCACAAAAAAATCAGTTTTTATCAAGAAATTAATTTTGTCTCAGGAATTTATCAGTTTTTATCAAGAAATTAATTTTATCAGAGATTTTATCAGAGATTTTATCAAGAAATTAATTTTGTCTCAGGAATTTATCAGAGATTTTATCAATAAAAAAAAAATTGAATTTATAAACAGATTTAAAAGAATGAATATTAGTAATAAAATATATGGATAAACTCAAAGCCGTAGAATTGAAACAAATTGCTAAAGAGCGAGGTATTAAAGGATATTATCGGTTTCGTAAAGCAGAAATAATCGAAGCGTTGCGTGAAATGGGTATCATTGCACCACTAAACACTTTACCTGAAGATATTACCAACCAACCACAACCTACACCCATCCATACACCTAGAACTAATATTAAAAATCACATTCTTGATGATAAAACAAAAACCAATAAGAAAAAGTGTATTCATGGAAGAATTGGACCGCAATTTAAAGAGTGTAAAGGATCTCAAATATGTGAACACAACAGGTTTAAACCTCGATGTAAGGATTGTAAAGGGTCTCAAATATGTGAGCACAACAGAGATAAGGCAAAATGTAAAGAGTTTAAAGGATCACAAATATGTGAACATGAAAGATTTAAGTTGCAATGTAAAGACTGTAAAGGATCTCAAATATGTGAACATGGAAGACAAATATGGTGGTGTAGGTTATGTATATGTAAACACAATAAAATAAAGTCAAAATGTAAAGAATGTCGCACAACAAAAGAGCCACAACAAAAACATTAAGTTATATAACGCAAGTCAGTGTTACATAACAAAAATTTATCTAAATCTTAAACTTAAAGTTATGGGAGAACCCTTCAGATCAAGTTTTTTCCAATCAATGTCTAAGATGCTTAAATCGAAGTGGTTTATGAGGCTCTCATATTTTTGAACTGGAATTGTTGGATAATCCTGTGAGGGTATGTTAGCAAGTAGGTGTGAGGGTGAGAGTTTCACAAGTTCTCCATATTGAGTGTTATTCATATATGACGACTTATTATCCACTATACTACACATAAGTCTCAGTGGTTCCTTAATCTGTATATTTATGGGGTATAATTTACCAGGATTTATAACTTCAGGCAACCCTAAACCAACTTGTAGCCCTCTCGTAAGTTTAATGTTGGAGATTTTATTGGAATATAGATAGTCAACAGTATCAGTCTCAATGATTGTTATCTTTACCCTATCAGTATCATTAAGAAAGATCGATTGGATATTACGCAGTGAATATGTACCGGGCTGTATTATTATGAGGGGTTGATTCTTATCATTGAACAATATCTGCTGATCCTTGAAATTAATCAATCTTTTAGTTTTTATATTACAATCCAGGAGTTGTATCTCCCGAAGATTTTCTAGTGGAGGATCCAAATACACCCTAGTTTCAGACTCATACATGGTGATGCTCAACATTTTGTTTGATTACTCCATATTCATCTTTAAATTTCTATAATCAGCATCTGAGAGGAATTGATCCTTAACAAAAACAAAATTTGCATTGACGTAATCACATTCCTGAGCGACGTTAGAAACCAGCCTTTTTAAAGTAAACATAAAATCTACTTTTCAACTTCAAATCCACTTTTCAACTTGCTTGTTGCTATGTCGTAAAAGTATGTAATCTATTGTTCTACACGTGAACACTAATTTACAAACAATGATAATCACGTGAAATGGTCATGAACTACCGAAATAGATACCTTGCAAATACACTAGAGACAACTATGAATGCTAATATATTCTTTTCATGCTGCGTTGAGTCAATATTATTTTCGTGTTTCGATGAGTATGTTTGCGTTGAGTCTGTTTTTATTAGTGGTTTTGGTTTCGTTTCAGTTCTATTTGGTAACTTTACCTTTGAAGATCCTAAGTTATGACTTATTCCAACCTGTTTTGCTTCAGTGTTTAGGGAATTATTCACTCCAAAATTCATATCATTACTCGCTTTCATAAGTTTGTTATTAAAACCAGTCACGCTTTCAGTGTTGATTATCATATTACTTGGCATTAACCATACACCAGGAGCAATAGCTAAATCAAGCCGTAATTTCGCTTCCTGTACAGCTAATTGATACCTTTGGATAGAACTAGAAATATCATTCTCAATCACACTACTCTCAAATAAATTTATGAATTCTTGTTGAGTCTCTATCGCTCCACCACCATTACCGTAAATCGAATTTCTAGTGTTGACTTGCGCTCCCAATATGCAGTAAACAAAAGCTTCAGCAGATCTATTCAATCTACCAAGTCCAGCTTTAGTGAGTCCATGACCACTTGTTGGGGTAAACCAGCCATATTTGAAATCAGCAAAGTCATCATTACGGATAAATGAGATAAGATTACCTTTTTCCTTCTTACCACCTTCATCAGCAAATTTACCACCTTCACCAGGCCACTGATCAGCTTCATCATCGTAATTTCTTACTATATGAACATTTTGATTTCCTCCACCTCTTCCATTGTATCCAGCACCATAATCAATGAATATATCTCCCAATCCACCATTTCGACCACCTTTCCATCTAAAGTCTGAGTTTTTTGATATGCTAAATTCAGCGCACAATCGTTGATATGCAACTTTATTATAGGGATTATTATTTATTACAAAAGGTTGCTCATCAGGTAAGGGAAGACTCAATTCATATAATATCCTCCTTATTGTGAAATATATATGAAACTTAATGAAACTACTTACTACTTTAGGGTAATTTAGACTTTCAAAAGGACTTATCCCACAACCAGAGGTCGCACACCAAACTGCAAAGTTAAGTTGTTGAGGCCAATAATTCATATCGGGTGCGTTCAACCATTTTCTACTTTGTTTACCAAATTTGAAAGTCACAACTTGGGATGTAAATATGTTTCTCATCTTTGCTGTGAATTTCTTAGTATTAGAAACGTATATATCCAGCGAGGTTAGCATTTTTGTTATGTCGCTTGTAAAGTCATCAAAATCAATTGCAGGTATTGGATAAGATCGATTAGTCATAGTTAAACTCTTTGGGAATGAACTCAATGCATCATCATCCAATCCTAAATCTTTCCATAAAAGTCTTTTCAAACGAGGTGACAGGTCATCAGTCCATGTTTTTCCAGTGGGGTCATCATGAGACATGATTGTTGTTCCATTGAATCTCCACTTAATGTAACCACCATACGGATCAGCTACAACTTCGAATTGACCTGTATCAGCCTTTGGATATTTATTTCTGAAATCATTTAGTAAACCCATCTTATTATTTACGTTGATAATAGGATGCTTTTAAATCAACTCCGTTCTTTTCTAATACCAGCATAACAATTCCATCCTACAGGCGTTCTTTCAAACGAAATTTTCAACGAACGGGAGCTGTTAACTCCTTTAATATTTCCGCTCGAACCTCTGTTCTTATCTGATTCATATTTAAGTTTTTTTCTGTATCTTTCCTGTTTTTTTGGCGGATTTCGAGTTTTAGTTTTTCAAACTTGTCCACCTCTGATAAAATTAACGAAAATTCTTGGTCAGAGATAGCGTTATCTTTTAGTGCCTTTGAAACCAAGTCGTGAATGGTATTTACTTTTGCTTTTGCCAGAGAAACTGTCTGTTCATGTTTACTAACTTTATGTGAAAGTCGTTTAGAAGCCGCACCGAATCCAACCGATATTCCCCCACAAATACCTCCCACCGCTCCTAATGGGATACCAACAACAGCACCAAAACCAGTAAGGGAGGTTCCAAGTCCACAAGTTGCAGATAAAATAACTGAAAGCACCCCACTACCAACACTTATTTTTGTAAATATTCCCCTTGCTCTATTGTATTTTTTCCTAACATCCTCGTAATGTTTAATTTCCTTCTCAAGATTATGTAGTACTTCGCATGACTTTTGTAGTCTGAAATTATTTGGATCACCATTCATAGGTAATTGTGGATAAATTCTATTGTAGTCTTCCATATTTTACTGATCAACACGATATCTTTAAATAAATTCGAACAGGTTTGTTATTCAAGTCAACCTTTTTTCCATTTTCATCTAAAAGCAATAAAGTAAAGTAGTTGACTGGATTTTTGTGTTTTGGAACTCTTAAACATGTATTATTTGGAGATGGAATAACAGATAGTAGTTGTGAGGGTTTAAGTTCTATATTTTCACCGCTGGGGATTATATTGGAATATGAAGACTTTGAATCTATAAGATCACACATTAAGTAGAAAGGTGAGTCATACCTCGCTATATTCGTGTAGATAAATATCAATTGTATCTCTTTTACATTGGTTAAGGGTGGATCCAGATAAATTCTTGTTTCAGGAGTTAGCATAGTGATATATAGAAAAATTGTATCATTCTTCATGTTTTTTTTTTACTTAGCGCCTCTTCTTTTTAAACTGTTCCACAAAATATAGAACTACAGCCACTATCAGCAGCCAAGCGTTCTTACCTAAAAATCCAATAACTTCCCCAGCTGTTTTGAAAAGAAAGCTCACGATAGCTCCAACCATTCCAGGCAATATTTCACCGAGTTTCTTACCAATAGTTTTCAACCCATTACCAACACCTTTACCTAATTTGGTTAGACCTTTAGAAAGATTAGAAACGATAACACCAATGACTACACCTACAGCACTCACAACGGCAAAGACTGTAAAACCATACTTTTTGAAGATTGCCTTCACACGATCACGTAATGTCATTCCTTCCTGTATCCCTTCAGTCTCACGCTCCAGATTGTCTTTATATTTCTTCAGCTCAGCATTTTCTCTCTTTAGAGCCTCTGTTCGGCTACGTGTTTCTGGGGTCGGCAGTGGATTATCATCATGGAATTTTATTTCCTTATTATTTTTGGTGATTGTTTCATCTACCTTGGTCATCTCACGATAATTATCTTCCACAACTTTTTCTGCTCTAGGTCCTAGACTGTCAATTATAGTATTTGGGAGTTTATCATTCACTTCACCATCCCACCTGAAAAAAGGGTGGGGCCTACCTCCTATTCTTTTTAGTGTAACAACCACCCGACCATATTCATCAAGGCTAGCTATAAATGGAGATTTGGCAGGATCAGCCTTGGGAAATTTACGTCTAATCTCATACCATGCTTCATCTTGATTAATTTCGTTATCTATCAAATCTTTTGGTGAAATGGGACCAGCTTCACCACTAAAAGAGGTTTCCGCCTCCCCATCATCAGGGTTAATTAGACGAGTGGCGGATGATATTGGATCCATTTCCATATTTCCAGCATCAACATCACCACCTAGATCAGCTGGTTCAAAGTCTGGTATTTCTTTGTTTGGTAATTCTTCATATTTAGACATGATTTTTTACTCATCAGTAAGAAACCTTTAAACTGCTCACACATTTAGCTAAAATATTTTACTAACCATATAACCCAATGCCAGCATACCACCACCCACATATGCCATCTCACCCATTTTTTGATTGTCACTGGGTCTATAATAATCAGAGAATTTTGGTTCATGTGTCTGACTATAAAATTTCAAAGCTTCATTGGTATTCGAAATATTTTGTGAAGCCTGATATTTTGCATCCTTCTGTTGAGAGTACCAATCAATTAGATTCTGTCTATTTTCCTGGTATGTAGCATAATCTTTTTGATATTTTTCTATTGCCTTGTCGTGTCGTATTCGCTCTGCATCTGTGTTATCACCTGATAGATATTTTGCAAGATATGATCCGCCAACGAAAGTAGTAGCATTCAATATAGCTCCACCAACCATCATTGCTATTGCTGCCATAAATCTTTAATTTGGTAAAATCTTTTGATCCTCTAAATATGTTTTTAGGTACATACTACCGGATAGGACAGCGACCCATTTAGCATAGTTTGTAATACTTGATGATGGATCGTTCATAAATGATTCTTTCAGAGCCTTTTTAGTTACATATCCAACTCCAGCTGCTAATCCGATAAGGACTGCTGAATCAGTAACAGTTTTCACAAGTTTGTTTTCAGTTGACATAATTTTTATTGATGATATAGAAAACCTTTAAACTACTTTCCTCATATCATTGCTATTTTCGGAGTTGGTTGAGGTGGTGGGTGGGAGGGTTGTGTGGGAATATTTGAGGGTGGAACTTTGGTTGGAACGTGAGATAAATCTACTATTCTGTTTTTATAATACCTCATAAACATGTCAACTGCAGTAAACCCTATTCCAACAATAGATAATACAGTAGTAAAAGATAGCTCTGGAATCCATGCTTTTGTGGTTTCTTCTTCATTGGAATTTTCTTCATTTTTGGTCTCCGCTTGTTCCTTTTCTCGTTTCATTTCCCTGGCTAACGCTTCTTTAGCTTTTCTGTTATGTTCTGCTAGTTTCTTACCAGCTGCAACTTTTTTAGGATCTTTTTCTTTCTTTTTAGTATCTTTCTTTTCAGGTATAGGATCCATTGTAATTTGTTCAACAACTTGATCAGACATTATTATTTTATTTCACAAAGTAAAGAATCTTTAAATCAGTTGTGCTTAGTGACCTGCTCAGTTTTGTTGAAATCCTCTTGTATTTTGGTGATTTTAATGCGCTTTGCTTTAGCTTTTTTGTTATATTCTACTAGTTTCTTAGCAGCAACAACCTTAGGATCCATTATAATTTCTTCAACAACTTGATCAGACATTATTATTTTTTTCAAATAGTAAAGAATCTTTAAATCAGTTGTGCTCAGTGACCTGCTCAGTTTTGTTAGAATTATCTGTAATTGTCCTTGCAACTTCTTGTATTTTGTTGATTTTAATGTGCTTAGCAACCTGGAATAGTCCGCTAGCAAGTGCTACCAATCTTCCACCTTTTAATGCTAAGAGACCTGCAAAGTTTTTCAGTTCACGATTAACCAACTCATCATTCTTCAAATCTTTACAAAGTGCATCAATATCATCTACAGGAACCATGTAAGAAATGGCATGAGAAACTAATTGAAGAGATGAATCTACCAATCCATCATTAATTTTCTTACCTAATACTGCCTGATATCTATTATAATATTTTTCAACATCTTTTTCTGTTAGTCTCTTTATATCACCTAGACTCATATCAACACCTAAATATTCCTTTGTAGTTCCAAGAACTGCGATAATAGCTAGTGATTCTTGTTTTATTTCAATATCATCATTATATTTTACCACATCTTTTACCTCTGGCTGTTCTTCTATATAATCTTCAACTTCTGTCATATTTTAATTTTTTAATAAAACATAGATTCTTTTAAATCACTGCAGGAATCTCTAAATAACATTGGAATGGGTAGCGTAAACACAAACATAGTCTAGAATATTTTTCAGTTTTCAGTAGTTCTACAAATTTTTTACATGTTTCAGAGTCTAAATCACCTCCATAATCTTCGAAAAGCATCTTCATACCTTTCTGTGATGGATTATGGAATGCAACAACACAAGCCACATTTTCACGGAATGGTTTTGCTATGGATGTTAATTGCGGAGTGAGAACCCACACTGATAATCCATGATGTCTTCCAGAGAATGCTAGATCTATAAACTTGTTCGATCGTTTCTTTAGATCATTCGAAACAGCACAATCGTCTAAAATTATTAGTGTATTAGTACCGGAGAACAAAGTTTGACAATCAGTTAACAATTCATTAATCTCATCAATGTTACTAGCATCTGGTGATAATACATAGAAATGTTTATCTTTGTTAGCAAAATTATGATAGGTTTTATTTTTAGAAAAAGTTGGACATATTAGAACAATACATTCAAAAACTTTTCTAAATGGTCCTCGGAGCTGATCTATGATGTACTTTGTCTTTCCACAATTTGTTGGTCCAGTTATAATGCAATGAAAAGGAACTTTATCTCGTAATTCTTCCATCTTTTAACTAATACATGATTGATCTTAAGTTTGAATTCATTATCTCCATCAACGCATCGGCTACCACAAACATGTAACAGGTCATAATACCAGATCCACTAAGATTTCTTTTAATTTCTATTTTTACACCATCTTGTGCATTGTTTAAGACCAGACCCCCTCCGTGAATACCATTATCAGGGTGAGTTCTCAAATCTATCCACAGAGCAAACTTATTAGCATAAAAATCCTTTTCCTTTACACCATCTCTTCCGAAACGTTTCTTTACCGAATCCCAGAGGTCTGACGGCACCATTCCCTTAGAGTAGAAACGGTTTGGTATACCATTAACATCGATATTTATTGAGGTGATACCTGGATTGAAAAAATTCTCAGAATCTCGTGCTCCTCCACCGTATGGTATTGTAAACAAACATAATATCCCCGTAATTGACCTTCTAGGTAGATTAATATGCTGGTTTATAACGCTGTCAGAAGGTCTGGATATTGTAAAAGTTTTGTGTAGAGTGACATTCTCGTAAAAGAATCCTTTACCAACCTGATAAGCTGACTGTGCCTCACGAGCTAAGTATTCGCTTGATATGCAAGAATATTCCAACTCAAGGTTTGTGATTTTGTAAGTTGGAGGCTTGGTCGTGTCAGAATAAACAACAATATCGTAAACTGGAGCTAGTGTAATCTCAAAGATTAGTTAATGATCTAACGCCTTTGGGTAGAAAGCTCCATGATCGTTGAGAATAGGATGATTTAGTGGGATATGGTACTTGGTGTTGTGTACTACTGCAAGAGCTACTTCCTTAGCATCTGTGTCTACCTTATCACCCGCATTTGTCCTAAGCTTCCTAATATTTTCAGAAGAAATACCTTGTTTTAATCTATCCTCACGTTCTTCATCTGTTAAGAATAAGTCATGGTAGGTTTGAAATAGATCGTATCTTTGAGTATCCTGTAGTGTTTCACCTCCAAAAAGAACCCTGAGTCTGGATACAAGGTTACTACCTACATTATTCACGAGGGTGTTATCAGCATGACCATCAACAGTCAAGTTAAATAGTAGAGATAAACTTCCAGGTACAAGAACTAAATTCTCGGTAAGTTTTGGAATATTTATATATAGTGTTTCTCCAGGATTAGCTGATGATGGATTTAGTGTAATTCTATTCAATGTAGATTCCGCTTTCAAACCGAGTGGGTCTCTTGGAATCCTGTTTGGGTTAATTTTTTCAGATATAGCTTGTGACATAATGTTTTATTTTAAAGATAGGTAGAGTATTCTTTTAAATTAGTACTTAACGAAAACATGTTATCAAAAATATATTATTCAACTTATGGATATTGGAAAGGATATTCTGCAATTCCTAAATTAGCTGAGAAAGCAAAAGTTAGTGAAGATGAGGCTAAAAGATGGCTTGAGAAACAGGCTCTATGGCAAATCTATCTACCAGCTCCAAAATATATCCCTAGACCCCACTGGACTGTGGATAAACCTAATCAGATTCACCAAGCAGATTTATTATTTTTACCACATGATAGAGTTGGAAGAAAGACTTATCGATATGCTCTGGTTGTGATTGATATAGCTAGTCGATACAAAGATGCTGAACCATTAATATCAAAAGAAAGTCATGAGATTTCAAAAGCTTTTACAAAAATATATTCCAGAAATTTAAAATATCCTAAAACATTAATTGTTGATCCAGGAAGAGAATTTATGGGTGATGTGACAAAACTTATGAACATACATAATGTAAACATCCAGAGAAGCGAAGCTGGAAACCATAGAGCTCAAGCATTTGTTGAAAGAGCAAATAGAACATTAAGTGAACGATTATTTAGTCATCAATATGCACAAGAAATGATTAGTGATGATAGGTCTAGAGTATGGGTGAAACGATTGCCAGATATTTTGAAAACTTTGAATAGTATACCAACTAGAATAACTGGTAAAGAATCTGATAAAGCTATAAGAATGAAAGAGATTGATATTGATCCTCCAAAATATAAGCGAGTTGTTGGTCATGATGAGGTTAGGTTACCGCCTGGTGTTAAAGTTAGATATTTACTTGCTCCTGGTGAACTTGAAGGTGGTGAACGAAGACGAGCTACGGATCCCATTTGGAGTATTCAAGTTTATGATATATCACGTAGTGTTGTTTCATATAATCAACCAGTTTTGTATTATTTAATAGATGGACCGAGACGAGGTTTTGTGAGGGAAGAAATTCAGTTTGTGCCAGACGATACTGAGCTGCCACCTAATTCTGTGTTGCAACGATAATGTCCGTATGCGAAAGTATGTATTCTATCTTCACAAATTATTCTCTTGTCATCATCGGCAGATAATGCAACTTTATTTACAGTTTCAGTATAAACATCATGTAAGTAGCTTCTTATTACGTTCATCTGTCTGTATTGTTTTTCACCCTTGAATAGACAATCCTTATAATCTTCATGTTTTATGGTCTTTTTTACAACTGATGACTTTACTCCTTTATCCTTTTTTATCTCTTCACCATTATCCATAATGTATGAGTATAGCTTGGGTCGTAGACCTACAAATTCAACTATCTGTTTACCTCCAGCTTCATCTTTGAACATACCAATTAATTTTTTGTTTACACCAGTCTCAATACCTGATGGGTGGTTTTTAGGATAATTACTAGTATCAAACATTTCTCTCACATCTGGACTGATATCCTTATAGAAATCTTCCGTTTCAATCTCATATACAAGACTATCCGTATCTGTAAACAACAATTTTGCTTTTTCACCATATTTAGGTTTGATATAATTATAGTGAAAATTATACATTATTGTTTTACTTAGATCCAGAATGCACATACCTAAGTAAACAGGCTTATTGAATAGTAACTTTTTTTTCTTCATTTGAATTCCTACCAGATTTTCACAAAAGATAGTACGATGTTGAAAGTTGGGTTTTGATATTAATTTTTTAGCATCTTTTTCATTTGTAACCAATTGTACATCCACCCTTTTTCTTATGTTTTCCATGGTTTTACCAAATACAGAGTTATTCATAAGTTTGAAGAAATCTTTCTCAAAGTCGTTTTTTGCTTCAGCTCTGAGTTTGGTATTCAAGTCGATGTAAGGTTTTAACCATGCAGACTCTTTGAATGAAATACCTCTATGAATTTTTGTTACTTTTAATCCTAGACTTTCGTAAAGTTTTAGGGTTTCGCGGTGAACTACATACTTTACCTTATTGTTTAGGTTTGGGATCAATTTCTCAACCTTGTTAACCTCAATTCTCTCTGGAGCCAGCGGGTAATCGTTGTGTAAATCATGAAGGTTATGAGGATATTCTAAATCAACCTCTAGTATGCATGGGATATTTTTCCAGTTTTTAATCTCTTTATCAGTCATCCATCTAAAACCATGAGTAGGTAGTGGTTTACTCATTCCCTCACCATATAAGTTATTTCTGTCAAGATATATAATATACTTTTTTGGTTTGTTAGGATCATAGTAGGTCATGTATGGATTATTAGCTTTACCATATCTATTAGAGATCATAGAAACACCACCTCGAATACCTTTCTCAAACATAAGTAACATGTTGTGCTCAATTAAAAGCTCCAAATTCACTTTCGTTAACTTTAATGCTGCATCCCAAGCTAGTCCGGGTGCTGTATAATACCAAGCAGGATCTAGATTATAATTCTTTTGACAAACATCTCTAAAGTTCTCAAATACATCCCCTAAAAATAGTACATCTGACTTATGATATTTGTTGTGGTATTCTCTCATTGTTTTCATATTGAAAATTTCCCATACTTTTTTAGCATGTTGATAGTCATCTTCTGTTATATCTTCATCGTTTAGTTTTGAATAGAATGCATCCTTTGGTGGAAGTTGGGTTTCGTTTAGTTTATCAAAGCTATCAAACCAGTCATATGGAAATACACCCTTTCTCAACATCATATTCGTCTTATCTCTAAAATACTTTTTCGTTAAACTTATGTTCTTATCTGTTGGAGAAAGACACTTACTTTCAGATAACACACCTCTACAAGCATCACACTTTCCACATTTAGTAAGATTATCAACTAAACTGTCAAGACTGGCTGCCATAAATTTAAATGAATCTATGAATCTGATATCTCGCTTAACATATTTCAGCTTACCACTTTTTTTGTCTTTAAAGGTATCAACTACACTCTGTTTTGTGAAAGAAATATATTTTTCCTCATTATTAGGTATGCAGTTTATTTTACCTTCTGTTATACCAAGATTCTTGATAAAAAGATGAGAGTCATAACCAGATAGGTTGTGAAAGATGACTGGGAAGAACTTTGGAATCCTATAATTTAAGTTGCATTTATTATGAGCTGCTCCTCTATACTTTCCTGTAAGGTGACAGTGGTCTAATACCTTATCTTCTCCTAATTTACCCTCACATATATGACAGTGAGTAGCATTTTTATAGTCTTTTTTATCCATTTCTGACATATTCTTCTCATCAAAATAATTGAAATCTAACCTATTGGGTTTTATAATCTTATTATAAATTTTCTTAATATCTTTCTCCAATTTATCTACAAAAATCTGTGCAATATCATTGTCTGGAGATTTAGCAGTGTATTGTACAAGCTTGGGTTTATATATGTTATCATCAAAACACTTTATAAGATAACAGAATCCAGATGGTTTGTGCTTTTGGTATTGTTTAGTAAAGCTTTTAATTTCATCTGGAGAACATGTGTGTATTTTTTTTTGTATAACACTCAAAGTCAGCATATACAACAAATGGTACTCGCATTTTTTTGTTATAATTATTGAAATTAATATACATAGGATTTCCATCTTTATCTTTAGGCATAACAATCTTAACTGCTTCGTTTGAGTTACAGTATTCCATATGTTCTTCCAATGATTTTTCTGTGGGGAAAGAGTTGTAACATCTACGACAAAATTTGCGATTGTGATGATTTTTATCAACTTGAGAGGATACAAGTTTATTAAAATTCTTTATCCAGCAGTAGTGGTGATTTCCTTCATCGTTCGATATTAGAAGTAATTCAATCAAATAACCTCTTTGTTTCTTACTTATTCTTAGAGGGTATACTTCACCTTTATCTTTATCAAATCCGTGGACGTTAATCGTATAATAGGGATTTTGCTTTTCAAACTTATCAATATGTTTCCATTCAACAGGGAACTCTATTCCTAACCATTCAAACTTTTCAGAGTTTTCTCTCATTTGTTTATTTAGTCTCTCTGGATGAACATCTTTTGTATATACAGCTGAGGTTACTGCCCACTTGAAACACTCTTGATCATTCTCATTCTTAACATTTATAATTGCTTTCTTGGATGCCAATATTTTTGGTAATGGAATATAGGATCCACCAGAAAGAGGTTCAAAGGGGTCAATGTGTATATCAAAGTATTCCACATGGTCGAATTTCCAACCGGATTTATTTCTTTTAAATTTCTCAAATTTCACAAGTTGGCAATCTGTCATTATATTGAATAAGTCTGATAAATCAGTTGATTCAGTAATAGTTTCTTCTTCGGATTGAAAGTAACCTGATGTTTCATCAATCTTTTGAGTATCTGGATTTTCTTTTATGAACTTACACGTTAAGATAAATTTCACCTTGAGCGGTTTCTTTTTCTGATTAATAAGATCAATAACTTTTGGTTTTATATTAGCGATTAACATCTTTTCATCATGGCCTTTATTTCCTTCAATCCTGTAGGTTTTCAGATACCCCCTCATCGCTGTTTCTCTTTCTTTTGGAGTATAAGTATTAGGTGGAGGAGTAGTAGTTGTAGTAGTATCAGTAGGAGTAGGAGGAGGAGTAGTAGTGGGAGTAGAAACAGTAGGAGTAGGAGGAGGAGTAGTAGTGGGAGTAGTAGTAGGAGTAGGAGGATGAATTAATAATTTTTTAAAATTTTCCTTCAGACTTTTAGCTTGTTTGTTTACATTCTTTTTGACTGGTTCTGGAATATAAGGTTTTACCAAATCTACCAACTTGTCAATCTTTTTATTTATCGGTTTGGCAACTTTGCTTGCAAACTTGTTAATCTTTTTATTTATAGGTTTGATAAAACTGCTTGCAAACTTGTTAATCTTTTTATTTATAGGTTTGATAAAACTGCTTGCAAAATTTTTAACTAATTTTAGTTTGGATTTGGGCTTAGAAGGTTTGAGAATGGGAAGATTAATATCTTTTATCATTTTATGTGGTGGGTTAGGGATATTTTTTCTAGTTGTTGTAATGGGTGGGGGTTTTGGTTGGTTTGTGATAGGTGTAGGTTCATCAATAAATATTAGATTAGGTCTTTGTCGATAATTTTCTAAATCTTCAAGTGTAATGATACCCATTTCACGCAACGCTTCGATTATTTCTGCTTTTTTACTCATTTTAGATCGTCCATTAATACGCAGCTCTTTAGCAATTTGTTTCAATTCTACGGCTTTGAGTTTATCCATATATTTTATTACTAATATTCATTCTTTTAAATCTGTTTATAAATTCAATTTTTTTTTTATTGATAAAATCTCTGATAAATTCCTGAGACAAAATTAATTTCTTGATAAAATCTCTGATAAAATCTCTGATAAAATTAATTTCTTGATAAAAACTGATAAATTCCTGAGACAAAATTAATTTCTTGATAAAAACTGATTTTTTTGTGAATGTCCTAGGTACGCTGATTATTACTTCTAGGGAACAGGAAAACAGAATGAAATAAAACCACACTGTTGAAGTTTCGTAAACAGGCATGACCACAGGTGGCCTAAGCTCTCGATTTGAAAGGGCTAGCTTCGGAAAGTGCAACAGCAGGTACATCTGGCCGGTTGCAGGTTGGAATTTAATCATGGACAATCCCTGGCACCAAAAACACTCAATAACCTAGATACTCGTTAAGGGTTCTTACATAATGTAGTTGGCGTCTTTCGGGTAGTGAAAACAAGTGGAACTTCAGCCTTTGATAAGTACGCTTTCATATTTCGTCTTTTAAATTGTCATTGTTTAGTTCCATAAATGTGTCTCAGGCTTAAAAATATAAAAATATACTCTCCTCTCATTGCTTCTGTCGGTTTGGCATCCCTTTGGCATTCACGTGGAAGCCATGTCACTGATAGCGGAGCTCCACAGCGGCTCGAAGAGCCGCAGAGCGGAGCCCCATAACTACCGTGCGAGGATAGAAATTGAGAAAACCATGCGTTTGAGTTTTCATGGTCATCGAGGCTAGCGGCATGGCTCGCGGGCGCGTGCGCCTAGCGACGACGACGACGACGACGATGTTGCCCCAACATGGCGGCCGTAGTCATCCGGGATATTTAGAAGGTCTTAAACCGAAACGAGGCTTTGTTTTTCGCGCGCTTTTCGCGGCTACACAACCGACAGCCAGCAGTCTACAGCAGTCTACAATGTTTTGCTGAAGAAACGGATTATTCATAGCGGTTTTGGAGGAAAAATTTTCTTCCTACAAGTTTTCAAGCGTTTTTGGAGGGACATAAGCATAATGCTGAGTTCTTTCTACAAGTTTTCAAGCATTTTTGGAGGGACTGTGTGAGGAGCTCCGCTTTTAGGTTTGCCTAAATCTATTTAATAGTCTCCTTCGCAGCCGCTTTTTGGGAGATTGTAAACAGCGTCATGTAACAGTCACGGTGAGTCTACCACCTGTAACTTTCTTTTAAGTACCAGCGGTTTTTACATTATAAATGCATTTCAACCAGCGACCAGCAAAATATACCTGCCGTTGCACTTCCCAAAGCAAACCCTTTCTATTAGGGGGAGGCGATTCCATGACGAGCCAGATAGCGGTTGCGAAGGAGGCTGGCTGTGATGATATGATCTTGGATTCTAGAGCGCAAAACCGGGTCGCTTGCCTCGATCTAGCTAAGTCATTTTGAAACTTGGATACAAAATTTTTGTCAAATTATACGTGATGTCAGTAGTTTTCTTAAATGTAGTCGTCATAAACACCCCGGCCCCTCCCCCCCCCCCCCCCAAAAAAAAAAAAAAAAAAAACCTAGAAACAGAATTAAACCATGGACGTTGCCCCAGTCCACTCTCGTGGACAGACGATTACATTTCTTAGAAAATTATACGATTTCTTGGAATTTCGAAACAAAAGAACTAAACTTGATGAAGTCATCACTTCCTTGTTTAAATTAACTGAGCTGCAATCGACGACTTAAGCATCGAGGAATACCTTTTGCAGTGCAAAAAGCATTGCAAGGAATAGGAAATCGGTACGGTACGAAGTTCGTAACAGGTTAGATTTTTGGATTTAAGTTGCGCTTTAGGGCTGGTTCACACTTTGACATAAGCATAAGCATAAACATAAGCATAAGAAAAATATGTGTGAACCGGGGTTACATAAGCATAAGCACAAGCATAAGCATAAGCACAAGGAATGGAACGTTTTCCATTTCCTTATGCTTCTGCTTATGCTTATGTAACCCCAGTTCACACATATTTTTTTATGCTTATGCTTATGCTTATGCTTATGTCAAAGTGTGAACCAGCCCTAATAGGCATCTTTGCGTATTTGGTTTCTGCGTGGTCTGCTATTAGCTAGTCTCAAATGATCACAGTATCGTACCTCAAATTCTGCAAAGCGCTTTTGTAGTTGATGCAACCATACGAGCTTTAGCTGTAAATTTTACCGTGGAATGAAATTTAATTTAAAATTACTGTTATGATACGATGAATATTTCCAGATACACCAATTGTTCTGTAATCTGCAAATTCAGGGATTTACTAAGGCTGGTTTTGACTAGCGACGGAGTCGGAGCCGTAGTCAGAAGCTTAGAGTGATACGATCTCGTGATCTCTTTGTCACTAATTCTCGGCTTTGACGTCGCTGTCGACATTTTTTAATAGAATGGCAGTCGTTTGTCGCTATTTCATTTGGTCGCTGTCGCTACTTTTCGGCCCGTGTCGCTTGTCGGAATTTACCCTGGCAGGGCCTCATGTTAGCTCAATGTAACAGTGTTCTGATAGCTGCCTTTTTGTGCCGCATTGGGTTGTGCGATTTGAAGTCGAGATTGTTATTGTTGTCGGCGTTAGTGATGGGGTTTTGTCGAGGCTGTACTTTTGGCCGGATTACTTTAGGATTTTAACCTTTTCAGAATAAGTAGTCTCGGTGAATCGGTACATCGCACCTATGTTGCAGACATTTCATCGTGTTTGGGCAACGACCGGTAAATGATGAGCGATTTTCGTGAAGGAAAAAAAGTCAAAATTCATCTCTACTTCTTGTAAGATCTTACCTCTCTTTGATCCAAGGTAGTGCCTACGCTCAAGCGAGCCGGATGCCGCGAGAAACGTCTCTTAATTGTATCACAACACAAATTCCTCGCTTTGCCAGTTTTTTAACTGAAACAGAACATCAACTTTATACATTATGCAGAAACCGTAGTTGCTAAAATAATTCTGATTGGCCAAGACTTTGTGCCCTTGTTGACACCAACCAATCAAAGCTGTTCGGGGAATCCCCAGATCGAGTATGGAGAGTCCTTGTACAAGAGACCCGCCATTTTGGACCTCGGCCAGTTTTGTCGAGAACCCGTAAGGCTTTGTTAGCGGTACATTGCCTCACTCAGCGAGCTTTTTGGGACACATTTTTCATGTCAAAAAGAAAATTGTGTCTCAAACAGACTATCTGTGCCGTGTTCGTTGAAATTTTGGGCTAGTATCACAGCGCTTTCACTACCAAACGGGCTGCGACGAATTGTTCAAAATGGCTGATGGCTGCGAAGCTGTTTACCCGTAAGTTCTGTTGCAAGAAACTAAGCACTGTTTGAAGGTGAAAGCTTTATGGGAGCAGATATATATTGCGAAACCAGGAATGATTTCCGCACAGGTCCCTACTTCATTATGCATGCTGTAGCCGTAGGTTTCGTTCTCAGACATGTTTGCACGCGCACTTCCCAAGACAATTCAACTTCGGCATGCATAATGAGTAGGGACCTGTGAGGAAATCTTACCCGAAACCATTTTTAAGCGCTGCAGCTTTTTGGTCAGTTCAGAAGCTGTTATTCCGAACTTGTCTTTGCAGAACTTGAGCTTGTTTATTCGTGCGTGCAATTTTTGAATCTACGGCCGGAGGGTCGTAGATTCTATGTCATCGAGCGTGTCCGTTAACCAAAAACGCGTAACAAAAGAATATTCGTACTTAATCAAATTTCGGAAATGCGAAGATCGCTTCCCGATTAATGACCGAATGTGCGATTGAGAGGAACAAAACTGTGATTGATTTGACGGTAGAGTTTCGTTAGTACTCGTTAGTCAGACCTGTCAATGTTCGGAAGAGGGAGTTGGTTGCAAAACATTCAAGGAGTATCTCGGAAGGAACTGAAGGAAGATTGCGGTGTTTTGATGAGTAGAGTTCGCCTTGTTGTAAGCTGAGTTTGTTCAATTTGCCTTTTACAGCTAGGGATAGCTTTAAGTGGATGTGTTTGAAGAAAGTTTATTTCAGTTCTTGTGTATCTGTACGAGGAATCGCCATAAAATCGACGAGTAGATTAGCAAGTGACCATGGCGGGCAGTCTTTGCTGCGTAGAGCGATGTCGAGTATGTTTAGCAAATATCCATCTTTGTTTTTTGAAATATTGTTAAGGAATGTACAACAGCATCTACAATCAGGGCAGCTACATCCTCTGCCGACTTCAAATGGCGCAGAAATCACGACTTTACTGTTCGTGGGACTTCATTCCTCTCAAGGAATCTCGAATCTCTATCGAGGGATTATTCAACCCTTTCGAGGGATTGTTCAGCCCTTTCCAGGGATTGTTCAGCCCTTTCCAGGGATTATTCAGCCCTTTCAAGGGATTATTCAACCCTTTCGAGGGAGCACGCATCCCATGCGAAGAATTACATGTACATGTATGCAGAATACGGTATGTTGTCAGCGCACAACGCAGTCGATTCCACCGCGATTACATGAGCGCTCCTCTTACAGAGTATTGACTCTCCTAGTAGAGTGGAAACAAAAAACTTTATTTAACGAAATCATGACCATGGAAAACACATCCACAGAAGCTATGCCTGGGCAATACGTAACTTATAGTACTTTTTCTGCAAATGGTCGGAGTGGAAGACAATCTTTCCGGTGTTTACACCTAAATAAGGCAAGGTAGATGTAAGCGTGTAGTTACTGCATGCAGGAAAAGAGACAGAGAACCATCTAGATTACCATGTAAAGTTTCAAAGTTAGTTAAACGCAGAAAACCAAGAGTCAGAATTAAACATATCTTGAAGAAAAGTGTTCCCGTTTCATCTGTTTTATTTAGTGTGGCTACCAGTGGTAAACTGTGGATTGTTGAGCTTGCTCATAAACAAGAGTCATTTTTTACTCGATATTTTTTAAGGAAATTCGAACAACGAAAGTGTTTGACTTCTGAGAGGAATTATAGATGTTATCCAGAATTTTTGTTCGAGTTGTTTGATAATAACAACTACCTCTTGTCAGAAAAGGAGCTTTTGTTATCGGGAGACATTGAATTAAACCCAGGGTCCTGCAGAGATTCCTATTCTACTTAACATACGGTTAATAAGACATGGATTAATACCTCTTGATGTTGGTGGAAGTGGTGATTGTTTTTTAGATCTGTTTCACATCAGTTGTATGGGAACTGCAGTCATCATTTAGAAATTAGAACTGCAGGTGTTGAGTACTTAAGAGCAAATCCTGAGAGGTTTATTGAAAGCTATGTTGGTAGTTCATGGCTGCAATATTTAAGCAGTATGTCCATGACTCAAACTTGAGCTGATAACATCATTATACAGGCAGTAGCTGACTCAATGAATTTAAATATTCGTATAATAGAATCTAGTAAAAATTTTGCTGAAATCACTGTAATTCGTGGAGCAAGTTCTTTGTCACATGAAAGATCCATATATGTTGGACATATAGGTGAGCTGCATTATGTTTCTACTTTACCAGCTGGTCAACAAACAATTGAAAATCAAATGGTGCATGAGAGTTCTCATGTAAGCACCATGTTTAACTGTGCTGCACATTATTCTGAAAGTGATGGGAAAAACCATAATGCATATATGAAAGAGTATAGGTTGAAAAGAAAGTTAGACAAAGGTGACCAAGAAAACAATAAAAGTGCAGATAAAAAGAAAAAGAAACATGAATATATGAAAGAGTACATGAAACAATATAGAGCAGAGAAGGTGTCAGGTGCAACAAACGAGCTATATAATAACTGCAAGAAAAATTACGGAGCAGTTAAAAAATTGCAAATTTGTGACATGGAATTCCATATAGCAAAGTTCCATGAAGCAGTCTCAAAGGGTCCACTCTACATATGTAGTTGTTGTGATCAATTGTGGTATAAGCATAGTGTAGTTCATGCTGATACATTTAAAAAGGTTAAACCTGAAATTTGTTAACATCTTGGTGGTAAAGTAAGTGTTGATGGTATAGAATGGCTTTGTAAGTCATGCAAAAAGTTCTTGAGTAAAGACAAAATGCCAGCATGTGCTGTTGTCAATGGCATGGTATTTCCACAAAAACCATCTTTCTTTGATCTCAATGAACTAGAATGCAGATTATTAGCTCCAAGAATTGCTTTTCAAAAACTTATGCAAGCACCAAGGGGAAAACAGCTCAAAATCCATGGTAGTATTGTTCAGAGCTGAGAAGATCTGATAGGAGAGCTGCCATGAATGTTGAAAATATTTTTTTTTAAGCCAAAAAGTTACAAATGAAAATTCTTTTGGGAAAGTCAAATGTTGCTCTTTGAAAATGCAAGAATAGAAAGAATGATTCTTTGCGGGCAGGAAATTTGAAGCAAGAAGGAGCACTAGAAAGATTGATACACCACGATGAAGGTTTTAAATTCTTAAGAGCTTTGAGAGGATCACCTCCCTATTTTGAGAAAGCCAAAAAAGATCTGTGTGCAATGATCAGGCAATTAGGTCCAGCTTCATTGTTTTGTAGTTTCTCATCTGTAGAAACACAATGGATGCATCTTCTAAGAATACTTGGGCAACTTGTTGATCAAAAGGAATACTCTGATGGTGAAATAGAGAACCTAAACTGGGATGAAAAGTGTAGACTAATTCAAACTGATCCAGTTACATGTGCTAGACATTTTGACTACCAGATAAGTCAATTTCTTGGACAATTTCTATTAAGAGGTGCTGAACCATTAGGAAAAATTTCAGACTGGTTTTACAGAGTTGAATACCAACAAAGAGGTTCCCCTCACATTCACATGTTGATATGGTTAGAAAATTCGCCCACTTTCGGAGAAGATAGTGATGAAGAGGTAACATTATTTATTGACAAAATAATCACTTGCAAAAAGCCAGAAAGTGATGCTGATCTTTTAAAATTGGTTAACAGGCAAATCCATAGACATTCTCATACATGTCACAAGAAATGGAGAAATGCTTGTAGATTCAATTACCCACCACCTCCAATGAAGGAGACAACAATTCTCTATCCTCTAGATAAAGACATTGCCCAAAGTCAAAGAGGGTTGTATGTCGATACATGGAAAAATATAAAACAGTATTTAAATGATATGAAGGAAGGGCTAGATATCACTTTTAACAAGTTGTTGTCAAATTTGAATATCACTGAAGACATTTATATTTCCGCCATACAGTCATCATTAAATACCCCAACTGTTTTCTTGAAACGAAGTCCAAATGAGTTGAGGATTAATAACTACAATCCTGCTTGCGTGAAGGCATGGAGAGCAAATATGGATATACAGTTTTTGTTAGATGTATATGGTTGTGCTGTCTATATGGCGAATTATATTTCAAACACAGTGGGATGAGTGATCTTCTACGTCAAGCTTGTGTCGAGGCAAGAAAACAAAATTCAACAATTAAGCAGCAAGTAAGGGATATTGGCAGTACGTTTTTAAATAATGTTGAAATTAGTGCCCAAGAGGCAGTTTATATCATATTACAGCTTCCCATGCGAAAGGCATCTCGCCAGATTGTTTTTATAAATACCTCTCCCAAGGATGAGCATGTAGAGGTATTAAAGCCAGTAAGTTATATTAACGAGCTTGATGATGACTCTGAGGATATTTTTGCTTCTGGCTTGATAAAAAGATATGCAAAACGTCCAGCTAGTCTGGAAAATCTAACACTAGCAGATGACTCAAGTGGAAGCTATGTGAGACAATCAAATGAGTTAGACACTGATAACCTTTCATTAGAAACAGCTGCTGATGATGTAAATGATGACGATATTGAGGCTTCTTCTTATTGTGTTTCCAACAAGTTAGTGTTCTCTGAGAAAAACTGTCTGTTCACTTTAACTTACACTTGTTCAATAAAAGTTCATTATTTCATGCCCGACTCGTACTTCATCAAGTTACCAGTACCATTAACGAAGCTACAGTCCTACAGTGAAGTACTTTCACTCAAAACATAGTCCAGTCATGCCAATCACTTGCCTCACTGAATCTCCTAAACATTCCTTGAGGTGAAACTACTTATGGCCGTAGATTCATGTGCTCATGGAGCACCTATTTTTTGTTTTTATCGTCGAGGCCCTGTTAGGGGGGTTCTTTATGTCGCCCGTCTGAGTTTCAAACCTTGACACGTCGCAATTTCGGAAGGTTCGAAGGTTGCTGTCGTAATTTCGTGTGAGCGGCTTGTCATTCGTCATCATTTCAGCTCCTTCGTTTCGCCGTTTCAAGGCCATGTCGCTTGTCGGAATTTACCCCTAACAGGGCCTCTAATAATCGATATCTGTGCTGTTATCGTGTTCATAAAGTTAACTTGAAATTTCTTAGAGAGAGCGCTGTAAAAAAGGTGGACGATAAATAATTAAGTATGCAGTTTCTTTATCCTTCGGTGCAACTTCCTTGGAGGCGCAAAGAGGGCCTTTTTGTGGATTTAATCTTAATCCTGACGATTTGTATAACATGTCATTGAATTCTTGCAGTATAGCACATTACACACATATCAACTATCTTTTTTAATCGAACCAAGCGTTTTTTTCCCTTAAAAATGGACAGGAACTTCGACTTTTGTTCTCATAAAGGAACTGGACCACTGAGGGGGTTTTCCCCGGTACTTCGAGGTTTGATTTTTGTTTTCTCTGTTTCCTGTTCTTATCACGAAACCGGTATCCGTTATCTTCGCACCATTCAAACCAGAGTAAGACTATTTTTGACTTTGTGTCTTTCTTTTTATGTAACCCTCGATTGATACTTCAGTGCATAATTACCCGGAAATGCAAATAGTTTGCTTCCTGTGTTCTCTTTATATTCATCAGGTTTTCAGGGCAATCTATAAATCCATCCGACGTAAAAAAATTTCTCCAATCATTGTGACAGCAGGCTTTAGGTGCTGTGTTATATTGTAATATTTCGGCTTTTGCGCACCCTTTGTCTTCCTAAAATCATTTCCTTAGAGAAGATGTTGTCAAGGAAACTTGACCCACAAGGAAACTGTCATTAACACTGAAATAAAAGATGACATAATTATAATGTCCTTTGCTGAAGAGTTTTCCACAAATTAATAGTCATTCCTTTAGTTTTTTAGAAGGAACACTGAAGCAAATTACGTGCTATATGTAGGTATAACTACATAGTTAATAATAGTCGGTTAAGTATAAAGATTGAAAGGCTTCTAAGTTTTACTTAACCAAAAATGCAGATGTGAAGAATTACAAATCTCAAGAAACCTTTCTCTGTAAATGTTTTGAACCCAGGAGTCTGAGTAGTTGTTTGCCGAGTTTGATTGTCTGGGTGTATTATGTACCTGTAGTGCTGAAAAGAACTGTTGTTGCTGATGTTGACTGACGTTTCCTTTCTTTGGATCTCATTTATGTCAGAAAGTTGAAACACTTAATTCAAGAAAGTTTTAAGTGACTTGAAAACCATCCTTAAGACTGACTTAGCTGACTTGCGGGTTTCTTGGGTTTTAAAAGCGTGGTCTGTGTAGGAAGTTTTTGGTGTTCTGAAATTAGTAAAAAATACTTGACTTGAAATATTCCTTAGGTTATTTGAATTGAAAAACTTCCAATGTTTATTAAGTTTCATTGACTTTGGGTTGTTCTATCCATAAAGCTTTCCAAATGCCAAACTCGGTTCTGTAAAAAAAGTGAATGTTGCTGTATTACTTTCTCTAAGTTTAATAAACTAAATATCCTGCTTGTAGAATAACTTCCATTCCATAAAATAATGTATGTTACACGTATATATAATTGTACTTCAAAGTGCTCAACATTAGCAAATTCCTCTATGGTCCTTAAATCTCTTTATGCTTCGCAGATAAAAAAAAATTGTTAAGCCGTTTCCATTCATGTGAAGTTATCTTACTATGAGCACAAGTGAAGACTTGGCAAATGCAGAGATACAGCGTCTACAGAAACAAATAGAGCAGATCCAGCAGGAGAACAAAGTGCTCAATATCCGTGCACAAGCACTGCAAGTGTTGGGTATGTATGCTGTAGGACATAAACATGAATTTTCACTGGTTCTCTCAGCTGTTTAAATCTACATGTACCATATTTACTGGTATATAAGACGCACCTGTATATAACACGCATCTGGAATTGGGAGGTCATTTTCGCAAAACAATCAAAGATTTTCAATTTCCATTGTGTGCTTCAGCACTTCCAGAAAGACATGTAACACTGAAAAACAGATTCGCAGTAAGTGGACAATGACAAGAAAAACAGAACAAAAGTTTCTCTACAACTGATTTATTTCTCCTGTCTTCTATCCAGGCCATGAGGTCAACTTCAAGTTCAGGCCACGCAGCTTTGCGTCCTCATGCAGCACACTTCATTTGTGGCATTTCTTTTAAGTTTTCTTTGCTTTTCTTCCAACGTTGCATGTTGCATTCAGTAGTTGTGAATATGGGGGAACCAGCACAATTTAATAAAAATAAAAAAATATTACAAAAATTGCGAGGGGAACCAGCACAAATTAATAAAAATAAAAAATATTACTAAAATTGTGCGAGCCGACACAAAAGATTTAATAAGTCTTTGCAAAGTTTCGGCCAAGCCCGCCTCGTCAAGAGGGGCCGACGGGCGGAGCGAGCAACGCGAGCGGAGGGCGATTCTTTCCTTAGCAGGCCAAGTCTCTGCAAAGACCACCAAGTCCAGAGATGACTTACCGACACAAAATTTTTCAAGGAGAATGGAACCAGCACAAAAAAAATAATTTTTAATTCCTATTTAAAAACAAAAGAAAATATTGTAAATGGAACAACAGTTAAATGGATTAAAAGCCGAGCAATTAAAAAAATTGGTCTACTGGTATAACCCGCCAAGAAAGTCATATTATAATACTAAAGCGAAACGCATTGAATTTTTGATTAATATTCCCGAAATAGTTAATAATGTTCAAGAAATCATTGATAATATTCGGGAAATTAGTGAATCATTAAATGAAACGCCGCTCAGGCCTGATCAGAATACTCCTTTACCAATTCCACTTCCACCCCCGCCTCAAGAAAATTTACCAACCCCGCAGCCAAGCACATCCCAAGATTTATCTAATGTATTTATTCCAGAAGTTATGGAAGAGAAACAAACTACCACACCTACTTCTGAACTTAAAATTAATATGTATAATTATTATTGTATTCATAAAAGGCAGAAATTAAGATGCAAAGAGTGTGGTGGTGCACAAATATGCGAACATAATAGAAATAAAGCTTATTGTAGAGATTGTGGAGGATCGCAAATATGTGAGCATAAAAAACAAAGGAATCAATGCAGAGATTGTGGAGGATCACAAATATGTATACATAAAAAACAGAAGGCGCGCTGCAAAGAATGCGGTGGTAAAGGAATATGTATTCATGGAAAACAAAGAAATTTTTGCAAGTTATGCGGAGGATCACAAATTTGTGAACACAATAGACAGAAGGCATTTTGTAAAGAATGTTTTGAAAAAAATTATGTTATATAATCACTCCTTTTTTCGGATTACATAACAAAAAAATTTATCTAAATCTTAAACTAAAAGTTATTGGAAATCCTCTTAAATCAAGTTTTTCCCAATCATTGTCTAAGATAGTTAAATCGAAGTGGTTTATGAGGCTCTCATATTTTTGAACCGGAATTGCCGGATAATCCTTTGAGGGTATGTTTGCAAGTAGGTTTGATGGCGTGAGTTTCACAAGTTCACCATATTTGGTGTTATTCATATATGACGACTTATTATCCACTAAACTACACATAAGTCTCAACGGTTCCTTAAACTGAATATTTATGGGGTATAATTTACCAGGATTTATAATTTCAGGTACCCCTAAAGCAATCGACAATCCTCTAGCAAGTCTAATTTTGAAGTTCTTATTTGAATAAAGATAGTCAACAGTATCACTCTCAATTATTGTTATCTTTTCCACATCAGGATCATTAAGAAAGATTGATTGAATATTACAAAGAGAATATGTGCCGGGTTGAATTTTTATGATGACTTGATTCTTATCATTGTATAATGACTGTTGGTCCTTGAAATTAATCAACTTTTTGTTCTTTAAATTGCAATCTAGGAGTTGTATCTCACGAAGATTTTTCAGAGGAGGATCTAAATAAATTCTAGTTTTTGAATCGTTCATTGTTATGCTAAACATTTTTTGTTTTGATTACATTAAACTCATCTTTAAATTGATCATAATCAAAACATTAACGAAATAAAAACCAGGATAATAATCCTCCGGCAATCATTAAAACAATAAGATTATTTTGGTGAGAAGATGTTTCTTCTATGTTACTAATTTCTTCTTCTTCATTTTTTGATTCAACGACTTTGTTTTGTTTAGGTTTTTCCGGTTGAGGATTGGTATTTAATAAAACCTTTGAGGTTCCTAAACTATGCCTTATTCCGACATTTTTTGTCTGCGCATTTATTGCATTATTTATCCCAAAAGTCATATCTTCTGTTACCCTTTTCAAATCATTATTATACCCAATAACGCTTTCTGTATTTATAATTAAATTGCTTGGCATTAGCCAAACACCAGGAGCCACAGCTAAATCAAGTCGGGATTTTGATTCTTGAACCGCCGTTTGATATCTTTGAATTGATTGGGATACATCATTTTCAATCACCGAACTTTCAAATAAATCTATAAAGTTTTGCTGGGTTTCAAAACCACCACCTCCTTTACTAACAATTGAAGTTCTGGTATTAACTTGTGCACCTAAAACGCAATAAACAAAAGCTTCAATCGATCTATTTATTCTTCCCAATCCCGCCTTTGTTAATCCATGACCCGATTCTGGTATAAACCAAGCATATTGAAAATCAACAAAATGATCATTTCTGAGCATTGAAACTAAATTCCCCATATTTTTTCTTCCTCCATCGTCGTAAAATTTATGATCGCGGCTTGGCCAAATATTAGCTTCTGTATCATAATTTCTTATGACCCTCACATTTTGAAATCCGCCGCCCTTTGCTTGCGCAGCTTCACTTCCCGGAATGGCGTCATGGACTGTATATCCTCTCCCATAATCAATGAATATATCACCAACCCCATGGTTTGCGCCTCCTTTGAATCTAAAATCCGCTAAAGTTTTATTCCACCCCTTGTAATCCTGATCATTACTTAACCCAAATTCTGCGCATAATCTATTATAAGCATTTTTGTCGTACTGATTATTTTTCAAAGAAAAAGTTTCTCCCCCGGGTAATGGCACTTTTAATTCCTGTATTATTCTTCTTATGGTAAAGTAAATGTGAAATACGAAAAAACTTCTAATAACTTTGGGATATCCAAAAATATCACTTAAACTTACTCCGCATCCAGATGATGCACACCAAACTGCCATGTTTAATTGTTGCGGCCACTGATAAATATTTGGTTTACTCAACCAGGCTCTAGTTTCTTTTCCGCTGGTAAATCCCACAGTTTGATTTTTAAAAATATTCTTCATTGTCGCGGTGAAACTATCTTTTTCTGAAACATATATTTTCAGATTGGTTAATAATTTTGTAACATCAAGAGCAAATTCGTTGAATTTAATCCCGGGTATTGGATATGGTTGTTTTGTAAATGTTAAACTTGGGGGAAAAGAACTTACCTTTACTTTATTTTCTAAACCCAAATCTTCCCGCAATAACTTTTTCAAATTATCGGAAAGATCATCAGTCCATGTTTTTCCAGTGGGATCATCATCGGACATAATTGTTGTTCCATTAACTTTCCATTTAACATATCCACCATATAAATCATGCACATAACTGAATTTTGAAATATTTGCTTTTGGGTAGCGGTTAATGAAATCGCTAAATAACATCTTATTCTTTGTTTTCCAATTTATCTGATCTTTAGATCTTTTAAGAATAAGATGTAAAATCAATTAACCTCTTTTCTAATACCTGCAAAAAAATTCCATCCTACTTCGGTTTTTTCGTATGAAATTTTCAACGTTCTCGATTGTTCAGATCTTTTAATATATCCGCAATAACCGCGGTCCTTATCTGTTTTATGTTCATGTTTTTTTCCGTATGATTTTTTTGACGTATTTCTAGTTTTAGTTTTTCAAACTTTTCTGACTCTGATAAAATTAGAGAAAATTCTTGGTCAGATATATTTTTATCTTTCAATGCTTTTGAAACTAAATCGTTAATGGTGTTTACTTTTGCCTTTGCCAGAGAAACTGTTTGTTCATGTTTACTAACATTATGAGAAAGTCTTTTTGATATGGCGGCACAACCAACCGATACCCCACCGCATACACCGCCCACAACACCTAACGGTATGCCAATAATAGCTCCAAAACCAGTAAGAGATGTGCCCAAACCACTTGCAGAAAGGATAACTGAAAACACGCCACTTCCAACACTGATTTTTGTAAATATTCCTCTTGCCCTATTGTATTTCTTTCTTACATGCTCGTAATGAATAATTTCCTTATTAAGATTATTTAATAATTCACATGACTTTAAAATCCTGAAATTTTTTGGTTCATCAGGTAATTGAGGATAAATTCCGTTGTATTGTTCCATATTGTATTTTACTGGTCAGTGAAATATCTTTAGACCTATTTGAGGCTGCGAAGCAGATCTACTTTCTCTTCTTTTTTATACTTTCCACAAAATATAGAACTACGGCCATTATCAAAAGCCAAGCGTTCTCACCTAAAAATCCAATAACCTGGCCGGCGGTTTTGAAAAGAAAGCTAACTATTGCACCAACCATTCCTGGTAATATTTCACCCAGTTTTTTACCTATAGTTTTCAAACCATTTCCAACTCCCCTTCCCAAAGCAGATAAACCCTTTGAAAGATTAGAAACTATTACCCCAATGATTACGCCTACCGCACTTAAAATACCAAAAACTGTAAAACCGTACTTTTTGAAGATATACTTTAGTTTCTCCCGCAAAGGTAAATTTTTAAATATTTCATCTTTTCGACCCTCAATATCTGATAATTGTTCTTCACTTGAAATTATTTTATTACTAAGTCGTTCTTTTAATTTATCTACCTCGGATTTTAATCGTTCATTACTTTGTTTTAATTTTGATTCATTTGATTTACCCTTCTTATATTTATCTATTTCTTCTTTGTATAATTTTACTTCTTCCAAAAGTTTTTCCGCTTGTATTTTTAATTCTACATTCTGTTTTGCGGTTTGATCGAAAAGACTTTTAGTCTCTGCTTTTTGTACTTGCTGTCTCTCAATGAATTCCCTAAGTTCTTTTTCTCTTTCCGCGTATCGTTCAATCTCCAGCGGATATACTTCTTCTGTTGCTTTCAATCCTTCCAAAGCATTATCTAATTCTTTATTTACTTCAATATATTTCCTCAATTCTAACTGGGTATTATTATATTTTTCAAACATGCTTTCATAATCAGCGCCTAGAGCTTTTCTAAATGTTTTTGGTAAATTTTCTGTGTTACGAACGCCATTTTCATCAACTATTGTGTGCCAAACATTATTACTAGCGGTACTTAATTGCCCTTCTATGCTGCTATTTTCTCCAAATCGAACATTAAATGGGCTTTCATTTGGCTTGTAATTTGGGTAATATCGTTTGAGTTTTTGCCTAGCTTCTCTCATTCTATCATATCCCCCATCTCTTTCTCCCAGGTTCATTGGTTCTGGTGGCCTTTCCCATTGGGCCCTGTCTCTTGATTGGTTATAATCATCATAACCATGATAATCTTGATCAAGGGTTGAAGATGTGTTTGTGGTTTGTAAAGCTGTATCATCCCTATCATAATTATCATCATCACCATCATTATCTCTTGAAAAATCTTCCATTGGTATTTCTTCCGCCATGATTTTTTACTCATCAGTAAGAAATCTTTAGACCCCTTAGAACCTAAGAAAAATTGATTTAAAAAAGAAAAACAAAAAAAATATAAAATGAGTAAGGAAGAACAAAAATATAAAACTGTCACAATTAGTGATAATAATTTTTTAAATTATGCTAAAAAACAGGGGATAATTATTTCACGCCGAGATGCTAATAAGATTTTAAGTAAAATGCATAAAGAACACGATCCAGATAGAAACGTTGAAGAATATAAAAGAGAAATGAGAGCAAAAGTAACTGAAAGATATGGAATAGAAAATGATAATAGTATTAGTGATGATGAAATGTTAAAAAAAATAGCTTCGAAATTTAATAAAAAATAAAACATTTATGTTATATAACTTATTTTGATTGGTGTATTACAAGTTATATAATAATTTATAATAATTTACTTACCGCGTAACCCAAACCTAACATTCCGGCTCCGACATATATCATTTCTCCGGTCTTTTGGTCATCGCTTGGTTTGTAATAATCAGAGAATTTCGGTTCTTGCATTTGTCCGTACAATTCAAAAGCCTGATTTGTTGCCGAAATGTTTTTTGATGCCTGATATTTTTCATCTTTTTTCTTCATTTTCCAATCAAGCATTTTTTGTCTTTTTTCCTGATATTCTGCGTAATCCCTTTGATATTTTTCCATTGCTTTATCGTGTCGTATTTTTTCTGTATCCACATTGCGCCCCATTATATATTTTGCGAGCATATTTCCTCCGGTAAATGCTCCCGCATTCATTATTGCACCTATCCCCATCATTGCTATTGATGCTAATGCCATTATTTTGGTAAAATCTTTTGATCCTCTAAATATGTTTTTAGATACATACTTCCGGATAATACTGCAACCCATTTTGCGTAATTTGTAATACTTGAGGATGGATCACTCAAAAATGATTCTTTCATTACCTTTTTGGCAACATAACCAACCCCAGCACCTAATCCGATAAGTACCGCCGAATCAGTTACAGTTTTCACAAGTTTGTTTTCTGTCGACATAATTTTTTACTACATCAGTAAGAAACTTTTAAATGACTTTATTCCATTCCTAAAGATTTTGGGGTTGCAGAAAATGGTATCTTTTTTGGTTGCGGTAATTGAGGAACTTGCGATAAATCAGCTATCCTATTGATATACTCATCTCTGGCTTTTTCCTTATATCTCATAAAAAGATCAAATGCTGTAAACCCCAATCCGACAACAGATAAAACAGTAGTAAAAGATAACTCTGGTAACCACGATTTCGCGTCACTATATGTATTTTCATTTGCTCCTCGGTCCGCAGGGTCTTCCTGTTTTATTTTTTCCTCTCGTTTCATCTCCCTAACTAATGCTTCTTTTGCTTTTTTATTATATTCTGCTAATTTCTTACCAGCTGCTACTTTTTTAGGATCTTTCTCCCTCTTTTTTGTATCTGGTTTGGGATCTGCTGTAATTTGCTCCACATCTCCTCCTGCACTTTGTTCAGATTGTTCAGACATTGTTATTTAGATGCTACAAATAAGTTTTTAGATCTGTTAATATACTGTATCAACACCTTCAGCAGATTGCTTAGTTTCCTGATCCAGCTCTGCTGGGGAGGCGCTTGCGCGTCGATCAGTTGTGTTAGAATTTACTGATTCTTCTCTTGGAAATTGTTGATTTTTGTAGAATTTAACGTGTTTAGCTACTTGAAATAGTCCGCTAGCAAGTGCTGCCAATCTTCCTGCTTTCAATGCTAAGAGACCAACAATGTTTGTTAATTCTCGATTAACCAAATCGTCATTCTTCAGATCTTTGCAAAGAGATTCTATATCATCAACTGGAACTAAATATGAAATAAGTTTGGAAACTAATTGAAGGGACGAATCTACTAATCCTCCATTAATTTTCTTACCCATTACCGCTTGGTAACGATTAAAATATTTTTCTACATCTTTTTCCGATAATTTCTTTATATCACCCAGACTCATTTCCGCTCCTAAATATTCCTTTGTTGTTCCTAAGGCTGCGAGAATGGCAAGTGATTCCTGTTTTATTTCAAGATCCTCACTTTGATTAGTATCATTTTTTCCCTCAGTTTTTTCCTGTGGTTGGTCAATATAATCTTCCGGCTTTGTCATCTTTTTGTTAAATCACTTCTGGTATCTCTAAATAGCAATTAAATGGATATCGCAAAGATAAACATAACCTAGAATATTTTTCAGTTTTCAGGAGTTGTACAAACTTTTTCCCCAATTCATGATCCAAATCGCCGCCGTAATCTTCGAAAAACATTTTCATCCCTTTCTGCGACGGATTATGAAAAGTAACAACGCAGGCAACATTTTCCCGGAATGGTTTTGCTATTGAAGTTAATTGCTGGGTTAGAACCCACATTGACAATCCGTGGTGCCTTCCGGAGAATGCCAAATCTATGAACTTATTTGATCTTTTCTTCAGATCGTTTGAAACGGCGCAATCATCTAAAATTATTAAAGTATTTGTTCCGGAGAATAAAGTTTGGCAAACAGTTAGTAACTCATTAATCTCCTCTACGTTACTTGCATCCGGAGATAATACATAAAAACGCTCATCCTTTTTAGCAAAATTATGATAAGTTTTATTTTTAGAATAAGTCGGACAAATTAAAACAATATATTCAAAAACTTTCCGGAATGGACCTCGGAGCTGTTCAATTAAGTACTTTGTTTTTCCGCAATTTGTCGGTCCAGTTATAATACAATGAAATGGTATTTTATCACGCAAATCTTCCATGATTTTTGTATCATAACTAAATGTTTTTAAATTTAGGTTCTTCCCTCTCTTCGTTCGGTCAGTACTTAATTGATCTCAAACTTGAATTCATAATCTCCATCATTGCATCAGCTACAACAAACATATGACAAGTTATTGTTCCAGTTCCTCCCTGTTTCCTTTTAATTTCTATTTTTACACCATCGTGCGTATTATTTAGAGCAAGTCCGCCGCCATGAATACCATTATCTGGATGAGTTCTAGTATCTACCCAAAGAGCAAACTTATCCGCGTAAAATTCTTTTTCTTTCAAAGAAATTTGCAAACCATCATCTCGATGAAATCTTTTCTTCACGGATTCCCAAAGATCGGACGGAATCATTCCCCTAGAGTATATTCTATTTGGAACGCCATCAACATCAATTTCAACGGAAGATATGCCTGGATTATAAAAATTTTCAGAATCCCTTGCTCCCGCAGCTTGAGGTGATAAAAACAAAAACAATATTCCAGTCATTGATCTTCTCGGCAAATTAATATGCTGATTAATAACACCATCACCGCCAATGGAAAATGTAAAAGTTTTGTGTAAAGTAACATTTTCATAAAAGAATCCTTTGCCGACTTGATAAGTTGCTTGGGCCTCGCGGGCTAAGTATTCACTAGAAATTGAAGAATATTCCAACTCTAAGTTTTTGATTGAATATGATGGTGCTTTAGTTGTATCAGAATAAATAAGAATATTGGCGATTGGGGCAAGCGTAATCTCGAATATAAGATGATTTTCCAACGCTTTCGGATAAAAAACTCCATGATCGTTTAGAATAGGATGATTTATTGGTATTCTGTACTTTGTCCCATGGACATTAGCTAAGGCAACTTCTTTTACATCTTGTGTTTTTTTATCTCCCGCTTTTGTTCTAAGTTTTCTCATATTTTCGGAAGAAATACCTTGTTTTAATCTATCTTCTCGCTCTTCTTCGGTTAAGAATAAATCATTATAGGTTTGAAATAAATCATATCTTTGAGTATCTTGCAATGTTTCTCCCCCAAAAAGAACTTTCAGTCTGGTTACAAGATTGCGCCCTAAATTATTCACAACTGTATTATTAACATGGCCTTCGACATCCAAATCAAATAAAAGAGAGACACTTCCGGGCACAATCACTAAATTCTCGGAAAGTTTTGGAATATTTATATATAATGTTTCTCCCGGGCTGGCTGAGGATGGATTTAGAGTAATTCTATTCAGGGTTGATTCTGCTTTCAAACCAAATGGTTCTTTGGGAATTCTATTTGGGTTAATTTTTTCAGACGTCATTGTAAATTTATAAGATACTTTGGTTAATCTTTAAACCTTTTCTAACTTGGAAATATGTTTTAATAAACCTTCTCTCGCCTCAGGAATTAAAATCATAATATTAAAAATTTGATCGCCGTCTTCCATATATAGAATTTTTTTCCTAATAATTTTTTTCATAATGTTGATTTGGTATTCGGTAAATTTTATTTCTTCTTCCTCCTCAACCATTTCAATTTATAAGATACTTGTTTATTTTTAAATGAACAACGTCTCAAAAATATCGGCTACGTCGGCCCCGCTCTTCGAGCGGATATATTATTCAACTGAAGGATATTGGAAAGGATATTCCGCAATTCCTAAATTAGCAAAGAAGGCAAGAGTAAGTGAAAATGACGCAAAACAATGGTTGCAAAAACAAGCAATATGGCAAATCTATCTACCTACCCCAAAGTATATTCCAAGACCACACTGGACTGTAGATAAACCAAATCAGATTCACCAAGCAGATTTATTATTTTTACCACATGATAGAGTTGGAAGAAAAACATATAAATATGCGTTAGTTGTGGTTGATATCGCCTCGAGATATAAAGATGCTGAAGCATTAACCTCAAAAGAAAGTCGAGAGATATCAGAAGCTTTTAAGAAAATATATTCTAGAAGATTGAAATACCCTAAAACATTAATGGTTGATCCTGGGAAAGAATTTATGGGGGAAGTTAGTAAACTCATGAATTATCATAATGTGAGAATGCAAAGAAGTGAAGCTGGCAATCATAGAGCTCAAGCATTTGTGGAAAACGCAAATAGAATATTAGGTGAAAGATTATTTAGTCATCAATATGCGCAAGAAATGGTTAGTGATAAACGATCCGCCGCTGGCGGGGAGGGCTCCGCCCGATCCAGAGTATGGGTGAAAAGATTACCAGCTATTCTAAAAACTTTGAATAATACGCCAACTAGAATAACCGGTAAAGAACCTGTAAAGGCTATAAAAATGAAAGAGGTTGATATTGAAACCAAAAGATATCATCGAGTTGTGGGTCCTGATGAGGTAAGATTATCTCCTTATGTAAAAGTTAGATATCTATTATCTCCTGGCGAACTTGAAGGCGGTGAAAAAAGGCGAGCCACTGATCCTATTTGGAGTATTAAAGTTTATGATATTACACGTAGCGTCGTTTCACCTAATCAGCCAGTTTTGTATTATTTAGTAGATGGACCGAGGCGGGGGTTTGTAAGGGAAGAATTACAGGTTATACCTTATGATACAGAACTTCCTCCTGATTCTGTTTTAGTGTGATCCAGCACTGCTGGGGAGGGCTCCACCCGATAATGTCCAATAGCAAAAGTATGTATTCCATCTTCGCAAATTATTCTCTTATCATCATTAGCGGATAATGCGATTTTATTAACAGTTTCAGAATAAACGTTGTGTAATCGGCTTCTAATTATATTCATCTCTCTCATTTGCGGTTTTCTAGTTTTTAGGCAAACATTATAATCATTATGTGTTATTGTATTTTTTACAACTGATTGCTTAATTCCTTTATCCTTATTTATCTCTTTATTTTTATCTGTTAATATTGAGTATAACTTAGACCTTAGACCCGTAAATTCTTTTATCGGAATTCCACCCATTTCATCTTTGAACTTTCCTATTACTTTTTTGTTTACAAGCTCAATTCTAGAAGGATGATCCTTAGGATAATTACTAGTATCAAACTTTTCTCTAACATCGGGGCTTATATCTTTGTAAAAATCTAGAGTTTCTATTTCATATACGAGTGAATCAGTATCTGTCATAAGTAATTTAACCTTATCCCCATATTTCCTTTTAATATAATTATAATGAAAATCGTACATTACTTTTTTACTTAAATCTAGAATACACATACCCAAGTAAACGGGCTTATTAAATTTTATCCTTTTTCTTTTCATATGAATAGCCGCTAGATTTTTAGAAAAGATGGTGCGGTGTTGATAGTTGGGTTGTTTTATTAGTTTTCTAGCTTCTTTTTTATTTGTAACTAATCTAATGTCAACCCTTTTTCTAATATTTTCCATTGTTTTACCAAACACGGCGTTATTCATTAGCTTGAAAAAGTCCTTTTCAAAATCATTCTTTGCTTCAGCTCTTAGTTCGGTATTAAAATCAATGTAGGGTTTTAACCATTTTGACTCTTCAAATTTAATACCCCTATGAATCTTTGTTATTTTTAATCCTAAACTTTCATATTCTTTCAAAGTTTCACGATGAACAACATACTTTTCCTTGTTGTTTAAGTTTGGGATTAATTTTTCCACCTTATTAACAGTAAGTTTGTCGGGGGCAAGAGGATAATCATTATGTAAATCATGAAGATTTTCAGGATATTCTAGATCAACCTCAACTACGCATGGGATATCTCTCCAGTTTTCATATTCTTCCTCACGCATCCATTCAAAACCGTGAGTAGGTAGCGGTTCACTCATCCCTCCGCCATATAAGTTGTTCGCATCTTGATATGTGATATATATTGTTGGCTGATTTGGATCATATTCTTCTAAATATGGATTATTAGCTTTAGCAAATCTTTTTGATATTTGAGATACGCCCCCTCTAACGCCTTTCTCAAACATAAGTAGCATATTATTATCAGTTAGTAACTCTAATTTCACTTTAGTATACTTTAATGCGGCGTCCCAAGCAAAACCGGGTAATGTATAATAGTGGGCGGGATCTAAACCATAATTCTTCATACAAGTATCCCTAAAATTCTCAAATACATCCATTAAAAATAGTGCGTCTGACAAAAGATAAAGATCATGGTATTCCCTCATTGTTTTCATATTAAAAGTTTTCCATACCTTTTTAGCATATTCATAATCATCTTTTGATATTTGTTTTCCGTTTAATTTTGAGTAAAATGCTTCTATTGGCGGGAGTTGAGTTTCGTTTAATTTATCAAGGTTGTCAAAATAATCATATGGGAATACTCCTTTCCTCAACATTAAATACATCTTATCTCCAAATACTTTTTTCGTTTCTTCTAATCTATCGTCACTTGGTGAAAGACATCTACTTTCAACCAACAAACAATTCTTACATTTTTCGCACCTACCAATACCTTTATACTGAATAATTTTTCCATCTTTTATATATCTCTTAGTACAATCTCCTGGTTTACACGCTTCGCATTTTCCGCATTTTGTAAGATTGGCAACTAATTTATCAATACTTGTTGACATAAATTTAAATGAATCGATGAATCTAATATCCAGCTTATCTTCTTTTTCCTCGCCTTTTTTATTAATATATTTACCAAGTACAATTTGTTTTGTGAAAGAAATATATTTTTCCTCATTATTAGGTATGCAGTCTACTTTACCTTTTGTTAAACCAATATTCTTAATAAAAAGATGTGAGTCATATCCTGATAGATTGTGAAAAATGATTGGTATGAATTTTTTATTCTTATAATTTAAATTACAATCGCTGTGTGCGGCTCCTCTATACTTTCCAGTATAATGACAGTGATCTTTTACCTTATCTTTTTCTAATAATTCTTCTTCACATATATGACAAATTTTGGCTTTTTCATGTTCGTATTTTTCTCTTTGCGTCATCCAATTCATTTTCTTGTTAGGCTTAATTTTTTCGCAAATTTCTCTAATATCCTTTTCCAATTCAACCATGAATATTTTTCCCACATCTTCGTCTGGAGATTTAGCAGTATATCGTCTAATAACGGGTTCATAATTTTCATCAAAAAACTTTATTATATAACAGAAACCGGTCGGTTTATGATTTGCATATTTATTTGTAAAACTTTTACTTTTGTCTGGCGAGCAAGTATCTATTGATTCTCCGCAACACTCGAAGTCGCCGTATACAACAAATGGTACTTTCATTTTTTTGTAAAAATTAATAAATTTAAGATAAATAGGTTTTCCGTCTTTATCCCTTGGCATTTCACCCCTAACAGCTTCATGTTCTTTACAATATTCTAGATGCTTTTGCAATGTTTCCTCTTTATGCGTATGATAAAGGCATCTAGGGCAGAGGAAAATCCTTTCTTTATGTTTAGTAGCATGTGAAACTGCCAACCTGCAAATATTCTTTATCCAACAATAGTGATTTGTTTCACCATTTGATATTAGAAGTAAGTTTATTAAAAGTCCTTTTTCTTTATCACTTATTCTTAGAGGGTATAATTCCTCATTATCATATCCATAGACATTAATCCTGTAGTATAGGTTTTGTTTCTCAAACTTATCAATATCTACCCATTTAGCGGGAAATTCTATTCCTTTCCAATTAAAAATTTTAGAGTTTTCTATTAATTCTCTATTCACTCTTTGCGGATTTTTCTCTCTTTGAAACACCGCTTCAGTTACAGACCACTTAAAACATTCATTATCATTCTCATTCCTGAGGTTTATAATCGCTCCTTTGTTTGCTAATTTTTCTGGTAGGGGGATATAACTACTTCCTGAAATTGGCTCAAACGGATCAATTTTTATGTCGAAGTATTTCACGCCATTAAATTTCCAACCACTTCCATTATTCGTAAAATTTGTAAAAAGTTCGAGTAAATATTTTGTCATCTTATCAAATAAGCTGGATAAATCTGTTGATTCTGTTACAACCACTGGTTTTTCGCTATGAAAAAATGGTTCTGCACTGTCAGTTATTTTACTAAATAGACCACCATTTTCAAAATCAATCTTTACAAATTTACAGACAAAAGTAAATTTCAGCTTTAGTGGTTTCTTTTGCTTATTAATTAAGTCAATAACTTTCTGTTTTATTTCTCTAATAAATGTTAATTCATCTAATCCTAATTCTACGATATGTTCTGGGGGTAAATATGCAAGTTCTTTAAAAATTAAACGATCAGTTTTATATGGTTTTCCATGTATTCTATATGTTTTCAGATATCCATCGAACGCTGTTTCTTGTTCTACGGGTGAAAAATCTTCAACATGTTCTTGATTAGTTGGCACATCTTTTACAGCGGATTTTGTGGTTTTAGGAGTAGATTTTGTTTCATTTTTCCTTTTTCTTAGTGTTGGAATTGGTTTTATGATTTTCTTATTTGCTAGATTTTTTAAAGATTCATAAAACTTTTTTCTATCTTCCACTTTGTAGTTTTTAATTATATTCCTTTGGTTTTTATTAGAACCTTTTTTATTAGTTGTAATTGCAACCTCTTCATAAAAATTTTTTCTATCTTCCACTTTGTAGTTTTTGAATATTTTTTTAGCGGCGGGTTTTTTAGAATGATTGATATCCTTTGCCGCTTCAAAAAACTTTATTTTTTCTGCCACTTTTGATTTTTTGGAGGGGATATTTTTTCTGGGGGCTGGTAAAAGTATTTCCTTCTTTTTTAGAATATCTTTATTTTCATTTTTGATTAAAGTTTGTGTGCGGATGGGCGGCGGTGTGCCTGGCCTAAATCGATCTGGTGAACCGGGCGGCGTTTCTGGAATAAATACATTAGATAAATCTTGGGATGTGCTTGGCTGCGGGGTTGGTAAATTTTCTTGAGGCGGGGGTGGAAGTGGAATTGGTAAAGGAGTATTCTGATCAGGCCTGAGCGGCGTTTCATTTAATGATTCACTAATTTCCCGAATATTATCAATGATTTCTTGAACATTATTAACTATTTCGGGAATATTAATCAAAAATTCAATGCGTTTCGCTTTAGTATTATAATATGACTTTCTTGGCGGGTTATACCAGTAGACCAATTTTTTTAATTGCTCGGCTTTTAATCCATTTAACTGTTGTTCCATTTACAATATTTTCTTTTGTTTTTAAATAGGAATTAAAAATTATTTTTTTTGTGCTGGTTCCATTCTCCTTGAAAAATTTTGTGTCGGTAAGTCATCTCTGGACTTGGTGGTCTTTGCAGAGACTTGGCCTGCTAAGGAAAGAATCGCCCTCCGCTCGCGTTGCTCGCTCCGCCCGTCGGCCCCTCTTGACGAGGCGGGCTTGGCCGAAACTTTGCAAAGACTTATTAAATCTTTTGTGTCGGCTCGCACAATTTTAGTAATATTTTTTATTTTTATTAATTTGTGCTGGTTCCCCTCGCAATTTTTGTAATATTTTTTTATTTTTATTAAATTGTGCTGGTTCCCCCATATTCACAACTACTCATTCTGAAATTCCAAACTCTCGTTCAGCAGCCCTATTACAGTTCTTCTTGGCAAAGGCAATCATTTTTAGCTTTTCGCTCACAGTGTAGCTTTGACGTTTCATTTGAGACATGATCGACTGAAATAGTTTGTTTAAGATAAACCTAGTCCGGCACACAACGTCACACACAATTTAAATTGTTGTGCTAATACATGCACGGATCGAAATCTTAGTTTTTCAATTGGCTACTCAACCACGCGCAACCATGAATCAGCCAATTATAGAGGATCTATAATTACTGCTGACCGTTTATACGAGCAGACTCATTCATTTTTTATTCAAGTTTTGTTATGTACTGTTCGTTACGAAGTTTTCCATAAGAATGCTCTAAAAACTAACTAAACATTCATTTTCCATGGAATATGAACTGATAGAATGAAAGGGCCACTAAAAAACAAAATGACTCCTTTCTGATGGTTCGGTTGTGAATTACTTGCTTTTCAGCTTTGTTTCAGAGTTTGTTTTTAAAGCGCGATACGATCGCAAACAACTTTTTTCAGAATGTACTGTGTGTGATTTAACAGAAATAACTTGCTTATTCAAGTACACAAACTATATCACTATCAAGATGCCTTCTATTATTTTTTATCAAAAGAAACAAAATGAAATAATTTTGTTTAGGTTTAGGCATGCAGTGGATCATGTCATTCCGTGTATAAGACGCATCCCGATTTTGAAGGTCATTTTGGAGTGAAAAAAGGGTGTCTTATATACCGGTAAATACGGTATTTATGCATAAGTGCATTCATCTGTCACTCTCTGATTGATTTTATTTATTTGCAATTTACTAATGAAAAATGAATGTCTGGAAGCAACAGCTGAGTGTTCAGTGGACTCTTTCCAATTCATTTGTAGAGTTAATTTGAACAGAATTTACTCTCTTAATGTGACTCTAGTAGGTTATTTTGGTTTACAGAGATAATCCTTTCTGAAATTTGCCTACATAATTGGCCAAGTTTTAACAAGTGCTTTACTGTTAATTACCACCTTGCAATTGTTCGGTGTGTACTGGGAAATTTTGGTGTCATTCTTTTTTGCAAACTTGCAAATACACTCTATGTGGACCATGCCTTCCAGCTTAATCAGTGAGCTCACAGAATTAATGAACAAAGCCAATATGCTCCTAGAGTGTGAACCTAGCTGAATAGCATCCATTAAAATGATCCTCAAATGGATCCGTAATGTAAATGTTGTGGTTCAATTTTATCCTTGGTTCAAATTTTATTTTCCTTTGTTTCAAACTCATTATCATCAAATTACCTTGACCAAAACAAAAGAAAACTAAGTTTGATCCATGGATAAAATTGAACCACAACATAAACAACTTTGCATTTATCACTGTAGGTCAATGTAGTCACTGTGATGCTATAGCCAAGGTTAAAGGCAGAAGTCATGCAAAGTTGTGTTTTGAAGTTCCACATGTTTTTAGGCAAAACCGTGGAAGCTTATCTGACATAAATGAATTTTGTCTAATTGGTCGCATTCAGGGAATAAGAATGAAAAATGTTTAGACTCCAAAAATGTACACTGGGCAGTTTGTGAAACTAATTGTTACGTATAACTAGTAGGTTTCCTTTGTTTGCAGTTTCTCCAAACTGATATTGTAATGCAAAATAGAAAAGTTCATTATTTTTATTCAGAAGCATGTATGCATGTTCACTCACTCATGTCCACCAAAAATAATTATGAATTCCTTTCAGAAAATGATAAATACTGTACACGATGGGGGTTTATTACAAGGTTTGGGTTTCCTATCGGGTTCAGAAGGAAGAGTCTTAACTTATATGGACCATTTTTTATTTTCAAGTAAATCATCATTCTTCAACCTACAATTATTACATTTAAGTATAAATACTCAGGTGATTACTCAAAATTGCATGCTCTGATTGGTTTGCTATCTTGGATTATCAGCTGATAATCGAACAAAATGGCTCCCAGTTGTTTGCATGCTTTTGGTGAAATAAAATCTTTTCGTGTTGTACAATGGTTTTTCTTTTCTTCTTTTGAAATAATCACCTGTGTACTTATACTAGAACAATGATTTGCCTCAGTCTAAGTGATTACGGAGAATATTCACCGATAATCACTTCGCTTTTGGCAAATAATTAATTAATCAAACCTGTGGCTGTCAATTCCTCATTACCATATTCTAGCAACACGACATGAGCGCAAAGAACTTTTGCATTGATTTGAATGCAATTTGATGCTCTCAACAGCAGGAAGTATTCTGTATCGATTCTCAGGTCACACAACCCTCACAGCCATCAACGAAAACTTGCCCGCTTTCACAGTTACGATCAGTTTTTAGAGCTTATAGCGGTTGCTAATATCAGGTGTACTCACAAAATCGTTGTTGTCCTTCGCTAAACTTCCACATGCAGTGATCTAATTACATCATTAACACAACTAATCGATACTTGGTCAACACGCATTCAAGAAGAATATGGCGAATGTCCGTAGCAAATTCTCCATCAGTCTTGTTAGGTCTGGGTCTGTGAGACACAAGTCATTGTCATTGACTGTTTTCTTTTCAATTTAAGCACTAGTTGTTAATAATTATACATGTAGTAAAAATTATGGTATAAACACCAGTGAATTACCAGGTGAGCTTTCACATGAAGACATGATACCTTTCAAGATACATGAAAATATCATGCTGCTTTGTGTATGGTAACAAAGTAAATAGCACCTTAACTCATGCATAAATTCTCCTTGTAATTCCAATACACTACTGCACAAACAGATTATAAAGATTAAGAACCTGATCACATCAAAGATGCTAAATCAATCAACCACCAAATTCTCCAAACTAGAGCATGAGAAACTGTATAGCACTTGCTCAGGAGAATTTGTACTCAATCCTGGCAGTGAAAGGGTTAGAATGTTAAAGTGAAATGGTTTGGTATTTCACTAGTGTTGGTATAATAAATACAGGGCCTCTAATAGATCATTGAAAATAAGTCAAATTTTGTGGAGTTTTTGGAGACAAATTTGCGGAAAAACCACTGATATTGTGGGAATTTTTTGGGAAAATTGCGCCAAAAACCAATCAGTAAAAATTGGCAGATTTCACTGAAATTTTGCTAGAAATCGATGAGTTTTGCGTTGTTCAATCTGTTCAATTGTTAAACATTTGAAGGGAAAGTACTACAGGATTCCCAAGATGACAATGCCAGACTCCAGCAGGAAGTGGATCAGTTAAAGACACAACTAACAGAAAAAGGAATTGACCCATCACAGGCTCAGCTGTCATTGTTGGGACCAAATAGCAAAGATGGCAGTCTCAGCACTATGCACACCAGTAGAACATGTTCATCAGTGTCACATGGTGCGTCAGGACATGATTATGTGAACGTGACAACTGTTTATGGTCCACAGTCCATCTCCACAGGATTTCCATCATTACTTCCTGGTGGTTTTCACATCAAGGTATAGAATAGAAGTGGCAGTCTATTCGAAATAAAGCAGAATGATTGTAATTTGATTACAGGCAGAAAAAAAAAACATACAAGTCATGTACAAGGAAACAATGCTGATTCCACCGCAATTGTGGACAGTATGGTATGACAAAAAGAACGAAAAAGAAAAAGAAAACAGGAATCAGTTCTAGCAGCAAAAAAGAAAAGAAAAATAAAGAAAGAAAGAAAAAGGAAAACTAAAAATGGAAAGTGAAAAGAAATAGCTAAGGAAGGAGGAGAAAAGAACTAAAAAAAAGCTTAAAAAGAAAAGAAGAAACAAACCTACAAGCAATTGAAAAAAAAAACAAACAATTAAAAAAAATATTAAAAACAAACAATTAAAAAAACACAAACAAAAATGTCAGGATATTTATCATGCATGTAATACCTGTACAGTAAAAGGGGTCACGTATGATTTTGATATCTACGTTATTGACCAAATGTGATGTCAAGTTGGCTGCATATTGACCACAATCTTTTTTGCGTTTTTATCAGGTGGGACATACTAGTAGTCAGGGTCAATAAAATGCTGCAAACAATACATGTAAGTCCAATATCCAACCTTCTGGACTGAATGCTTGGTCAGTAAAGGATTTATTGTATGGCAATAATTATTTTGATTGGTTTCGTTTGAAGGGATAGTGCTGTACGTGTATACTGTATTCAGTGTATTATTTTTGCCTGTTCGGATAGGCAATTAGAACTCAGGATTTGCCTTCTATTACCTGCTCACGGAACAAGTCCTGTTAGAAGATGATAAAAGCACCCTATTAAGGATGATAATTGTCAGTTTGATAATAATTATTTTGACAGTGTGTTCATGTAGATAAAAGTGTATGACACTAGTAATTATGAACAGAACATTTTCAAGACATTATAATTATATGTTGTAGTTTAATTTTTTCCTTGGTTCAGATTTTATTTTTCTTTGTCTTTTTGTATGATAATATATGATAATGAGTTTGAAACAAAGGAAAATAAAATTTGAACCAAGAAAAAAATTGAACTACAACATATACATGTAGACCATTCGTTTCCCTTGTTTTTGCATGGGTTTATATTGAAATAATTGTGACTGACTCAAACTTTTATGGCATAAATTTAACAGTCAGTTAGAAATATTCAACTTGTTTGTGCCTGGTTGATCTGTAGGATTAATTATTACTGACTAGCCACAAAGTTATCAACTGAAAGAGCTCTGTGAACTGTGTTGTTTGAAACTGAAAATTTGAACTTGATTGGCAAAATCCTGTCAGTGGAATTTTTGTTTGAGCTTTGAGTATAAACATTGTCATCCATATTTATTTATGTGCCATTACAGCGGTGTCTTCAGCTTTCAGAGTCTGATCTTTTGTGGGTAGCCATGGTATTTTTGTCTTTTGTTACATGTGAAAACTTTTTTTAAAAATAAATTTCTACTAAATTTTCAGAACTAGACGCACATTTGTGACTTAATAATTAGTTGTGATATTTGTAATGTTAAGCCGTGATATTGAATAGTTGAAGCACCCTGTCCTACTACAGGCATCAATGTCCTCACTTCATTTTGGCAGTGATGGGTTTACAGTAACTTGAGAACTGCTGTTTATGGCATTCTTGGGACCCTGAGTCAATGGAAAGTAGCCAAAGCTACAATAGCATGTTATGCACTTTATTATGACTTGTATAACTGCAATGATTGTAATTGACATCAAGAATGACACACTTACTGGTACCGGTACATGTATCGTGGTCGCAGATGGAGGGAGGTCCACATTGTTGAATTGTGCCAATTCTTGTGTTTCTAAGGAGATACAAGCAGAGTTTCAACATATCAAAACTGAAGTTGATCACCTTATAAGTGACACCAGAGACCTCTGCAAAAAGATTGAGTTGTCTGTTGGGGAGGATGGTGATGCTGAGCTTCAGGTGAAGCTTGCCCAGCTGTCTTTGCGGCTAAAGGAGTATGCCAAGGAGGCAGGAGCAAGAGAAACGCTCTCCAGTGCACTTGTCCATGAGGAAGAACAGATCAGGGACAAACTTCTTGCCATGGAGGCTGAACAGGTGTGATTGATCATTATAGTGCTTCTCTCTAGTCAGTGTCATATACGTACAGTCCCTTGTTACACCATATGCTGCCTCTTTTAGGAACCTTTTGCATACTTTTTTCTCATAGTCACTGGTACTACAGTACTAACCCGTATGCCTAGTATTACCAAAGATTCTGCACGTACTAACGTGATTACGTACTAAGCCTACGACTTGAAGTGTACTAAGTGCCACCAAAACTAGGGAATAGCACTAGTGTACTAACGTACTAAGGGAATGAATAAGAACGTACAAGCTCATCTGTCCTTAGTACTAGCGTAATAACGTACTAAGGGAATAAATAAGAACGTACGACCTCATCGGTCCTCAGTACTAGGGTACTAACGTACTAAGGGAATGAATAAGAACGTACGAGCTCATCTGTCCTTAGTACTAGCGTACTAACGTACTAAGGGAATGAATAAGAACGTACAAGCTCATCTGTCCTTAGTACTAGCGTACTAACGTACTAAGGGAATAACTAAGAACGTACGAGCTGCTCTGTCCTTAGTACTACCGTACTAACGTACTAAGGAAATGAAGAAGAACGTACGAGGTCATCTGTCCTTAGTACTAGCGTACTAACGTACTAAGGGGATAAATAAGAACGTACGAGCCCATGTGTCCTTAGTACTAGCGTACTAACGTACTAAGGGAATAAATAAGAACGTACGAGCTAATCTGTCCTTAGTACTAGCGTAATAACGTACTAAGGGAATAAATAAGAACGTACTAGCTCATCTGTCCTTAGTACTAACGTACTAACGTACTAAGGGAATGAATAAGAACGTACGAGCTCATCTGTCCTTAGCACTAACGTACTATCGTACTAAGGGAATAAATAAGAACGTACGAGCTCATCTGTCCTTAGTACTAGCGTACTAACGTACTAAGGGAATAAATAAGAACGTACTAGCTCATCTGTCCTTAGTACTAACGTACTAAGGAAATGAATAATAACGTACGAGCCCATGTGTCCTTAGTACTAGTGTACTAACGTACTAAGGAAATGAATAAGAAGGTACAAGCTCATCGTTAAGTTAGTACTAGCGTACTAACGTACTAAGGAAATGAATAAGAACGTACGAGCTCATCTGTCCTTAGTACTAGCGTACTAACGAAATGAATAAGAACGTACGAACTCATCTGTCCTTAGTACTAGCGTACTAACGTACTAAGGGGATAAATAAGAACGTACGAACTCATCTGTCCTAAGTACTAACGTACTAACGTACTAAGGAAATGAATAAGAACGTACGAGCTCATCTGTCCTTAGTACTAGCGTACTAACGTACTAAGGAAATGAATAAGAACGTACGAGCTCATCTGTCCTTAGTACTAACGTACTAAAGTACTAAGGAAATGAATAAGAACGTACGAGCTTATCTGTCCTTAGTACTAGCGTACTAACGTACTAAGGGGATAAATAAGAACGTACGAACTCATCTGTCCTTAGTACTAGCGTACTAACGTACTAAGGGGATAAATAAGAACGTACGAGCTCATCTGTCCTTAGTACTAGCGTACTAACGTACTAAGGGAATAAATAAGAACGTACGAGCTCATCTGTCCTTAGTACTAGCGTACTAACGTACTAAGGGAATAAATAAGAACGTACGAACTCATCTGCCCTTAGTACTAGCGTACTAACGTACTAACGGGATAAATAAGAACGTACGAGCTCATCTGTCCTTAGTACTAGCGTACTAACGTACTAAGGGAATAAATAAGAACGTACGAACTCATCTTTCCTTAGTACTAGCGTACTAACGTACTAAGGGGATAAATAAGAACATACGAGCTCAACTGATTACTAGCGTAGTAACGTACTAAGGAAATGAATAAGAACGTACAAGCTCATCGTTAAGTTAGTACTAGCGTACTAACGTACTAAGGGAATAAATAAGAACGTACAAGCTCATCTGTCCTTAGTACTAGCGTACTAACGTACTAAGGGAATGAATAAGAACGTACGAGCTCATCTGTCCTTAGTACTAGCGTACTAACGCACTAAGGGAATGAATAAGAACGTACGAGCTCATCTGTCCTTAGTACTAGCGTACTAACGCACTAAGGGAATGAATAAGAACGTACGAACTCATCTGTCCTTATTGTTCAAAGATGGCGTGTGGGTTTGTCATGGCTGCAGCTATGTATCTGTAGGAGAAGGCGGCTGCTGTAATTTGATCTTGTACGGGGGGCGGAGAGCAAAGATAATGCGGGAGTACTTTTGCGCATTCAGCTTTGCAAGCATGGACTGCTGTTCTACCGCGGGAAGCTCCGCAGCGTAATTCTCGAAGATACATTTTACAATTTTTTTGAAAAATAAACTAGTGAGCAGCACTCTGCGAACTGGTTTTGTAAAACTGATTTATTCTCCTACGCGTTTCGTCCGACTGTCGCGGACTTCTTCAGGGAGTTTTACAAATGAGAGTTACAAGCTTGTATTTATACATAGTGTGAGCCGCTAAAGTACTTTTACAGATTTGTAGCGGATTCACGTACAGGAAACAAGCTAAATTTTCACGCAGGGCGTGACTAAGGTGTAGCATACGTGTGACATATTTCTGTCATGACGTATGCGTGACATATTTATTTTTGGGGACCACAGATTTAGTACTAAATCTGCGGTCCCCAAAAATAAATATGTCACGCATACGTCATGACAGAAATATGTCACACGTATGCTACACCTTAGTCACGCCCTGCGTGAAAATTTAGCTTGTTTCCTGTACGTGAATCCGCTACAAATCTGTAAAAGTACTTTAGCGGCTCACACTATGTATAAATACAAGCTTGTAACTCTCATTTGTAAAACTCCCTGAAGAAGTCCGCGACAGTCGGACGAAACGCGTAGGAGAATAAATCAGTTTTACAAAACCAGTTCGCAGAGTGCTGCTCACTAGTTTATTTTTCAAAAAAATCTACTAACGTACTAACGTACTAAGGGAATGAATAAGAACGTACGAGCTCATCTGTCCTTAGCACTAACGTACTATCGTACTAAGGGAATAAATAAGAACGTACGAGCTCATCTGTCCTTAGTACTAGCGTACTAACGTACTAAGGGAATAAATAAGAACGTACTAGCTCATCTGTCCTTAGTACTAACGTACTAAGGAAATGAATAATAACGTACGAGCCCATGTGTCCTTAGTACTAGTGTACTAACGTACTAAGGAAATGAATAAGAAGGTACAAGCTCATCGTTAAGTTAGTACTAGCGTACTAACGTACTAAGGAAATGAATAAGAACGTACGAGCTCATCTGTCCTTAGTACTAGCGTACTAACGAAATGAATAAGAACGTACGAACTCATCTGTCCTTAGTACTAGCGTACTAACGTACTAAGGGGATAAATAAGAACGTACGAACTCATCTGTCCTAAGTACTAACGTACTAACGTACTAAGGAAATGAATAAGAACGTACGAGCTCATCTGTCCTTAGTACTAGCGTACTAACGTACTAAGGAAATGAATAAGAACGTACGAGCTCATCTGTCCTTAGTACTAACGTACTAAAGTACTAAGGAAATGAATAAGAACGTACGAGCTTATCTGTCCTTAGTACTAGCGTACTAACGTACTAAGGGGATAAATAAGAACGTACGAACTCATCTGTCCTTAGTACTAGCGTACTAACGTACTAAGGGGATAAATAAGAACGTACGAGCTCATCTGTCCTTAGTACTAGCGTACTAACGTACTAAGGGAATAAATAAGAACGTACGAGCTCATCTGTCCTTAGTACTAGCGTACTAACGTACTAAGGGAATAAATAAGAACGTACGAACTCATCTGCCCTTAGTACTAGCGTACTAACGTACTAACGGGATAAATAAGAACGTACGAGCTCATCTGTCCTTAGTACTAGCGTACTAACGTACTAAGGGAATAAATAAGAACGTACGAACTCATCTTTCCTTAGTACTAGCGTACTAACGTACTAAGGGGATAAATAAGAACATACGAGCTCAACTGATTACTAGCGTAGTAACGTACTAAGGAAATGAATAAGAACGTACAAGCTCATCGTTAAGTTAGTACTAGCGTACTAACGTACTAAGGGAATAAATAAGAACGTACAAGCTCATCTGTCCTTAGTACTAGCGTACTAACGTACTAAGGGAATGAATAAGAACGTACGAGCTCATCTGTCCTTAGTACTAGCGTACTAACGCACTAAGGGAATGAATAAGAACGTACGAGCTCATCTGTCCTTAGTACTAGCGTACTAACGCACTAAGGGAATGAATAAGAACGTACGAACTCATCTGTCCTTATTGTTCAAAGATGGCGTGTGGGTTTGTCATGGCTGCAGCTATGTATCTGTAGGAGAAGGCGGCTGCTGTAATTTGATCTTGTACGGGGGGCGGAGAGCAAAGATAATGCGGGAGTACTTTTGCGCATTCAGCTTTGCAAGCATGGACTGCTGTTCTACCGCGGGAAGCTCCGCAGCGTAATTCTCGAAGATACATTTTACAATAACTGAGCGAATTCTCGCGCGCTGATTGGCTAATTTTTATCATCAATAAGAGTACAGACATTGTCAAAGTTTGTTGTAGATCTACAACACTTTGACAATGTTATGACGCAATTTATCATCAATAAGAGGACAGACGCATAAAAAACTGACGTCAATTTGTTAACTTCATATCTTTCCAGGAGGGGGTATAGAACAGAACAACGGCCGTAACGTTCTCCCGGAACGGCTTTGCGATACTAGTAAACTGCTGTGTCAGCAGCCAAACGCTTATTCCTAGGTGGCGGGCGCTATAGGCCAGATTTATCTGTTGGTTGGAGCGTTTCTTCACGTCTTTCGACGCGGCGCAATCGTCCAGAACATAGTTAGTAGAGGAGACTATGTCCAGAATGAGGAGACAGTTGGTTTTCTCGAACAGTGCACTCAGCCAGGGTAGAAGCCTATCCACTGTGTCGTCTTCCTGCGGGGGGACGCAGACGAAGAAGCGGTTGTCGCCTTCTGCGAAGTCTTCGTAAGTCTTGTTGTGTATGTAGGTGGGGCAAACCAAAACAACGTAGTCGAACGCACCCCGATATGGCCCGAGAAGCTGTTTGACCACGTACCTCGTTTTCCCACAGTTCGTTGGACCGACTACAAGCGCGTTGAACGGAATTTTCTCTGGATCCATCCTCAATATTGGATAGAGTCGAGCTGTCCATTCAAAAGGTTGAACTGTGCATCGGCGATGACGAACACGTGGCAGTTCAGATTTCCAGACCCGCCGGAGGCCCGTCGGATCTCGAACTGCACCCCATCCTTGCTGTTCACAAGACGCAGGCCGGCCCCGTGGAGAATTGTGTCCTCTGTGGACCGCAAGTCGACGAATAGCCTAAACTTGTTTTCTGTGTGGAATCGCGTGACATCCATGTCGCTGTTTTCGTTTTCATCTTGGACGAAGTGCCGAGCCGCCTCCTCCCACAAATCCCTTCCCATGAGGCCCTGGCTGTAGACCTTATTGGGCATCCCCTCGACCGCCACTCTGACCGAGGATATCCCCGGGCTGACGAACTTTTCGGAGTCTCGTGCCCCTGCGGCATAGGGCTCGACGAACAGGATCAAAAGCCCCTTCATGGAGCGACGAGGCACGTTGACCGTCTCGTTGACTATGGAGTCGGCCCCCCTGCTCACTGTCAAGGTCTTGTGGAGGGTCTCGTGGTCGTAGAAGAACATCTTCCCCCCACAGTAGCTGTTTGTGGTTTCCCTTGCGAGGTCTGCATTACGGACAGCCTCGTACTCCAGCTCGAGGTTGCTTAGCTCATTCCCCAAGCAAGTAGAGTCTTTCCCCACAAAGACCTGGCCGGCGGGGGCCAGTGTTATCTCGAAGGTGAGGGATTCAGTCAGGGTCCTGGGGTAGAAGGCCCCACGGTCCCCCAAGATCTCGTGATCCAGCGGAATGCGGTACTTCGAGCCAAACACGCCATTCAAGGCGTTCTGCGGTTTTGGCATCTTTTGTCCCAGACCGTAGCTTCCCGAGGTTCACCGACTGTACGCCTTCAAGAGTCCTGTTCTGCCTCTCTTTTGCCGTCAGAAAAAGGTCAGAGAATAGGGCGTAGAGGTCAAACCTGTTGGTGTCCTGGATAGCCTCCCCTGCGAACTTTAAGGTCATTCGGTTCACGTGCGCCCGGGCTACATCGTTGACGACGCTATTGCCCGCATCCCCGCTAACCACGAGGTCGAAAACTAGAGCCATGCTGCCGGGGATGATCACCACCCCCTCGTCGAGCTGGGGTACAGAAACATACAGGGTTCCCCCGGCGAGGCGTTTGACGGATTGAAAGTAACCCGGTGCCGGGTTCTTTCGCCCTTCATTGCCCGGGGCATTTTCCATGCGTGGTTGGGATCTAGCTTCGCGCTGAGTGACATTTTCGTTTATAGCTCTTTTGAACGTATGTTCAAAACGGATTCATACCAACATGGAGGAAGAGGACACTATAGAGCCCGGGCGCGAAGACCCAACACCAATTGATGACGATGGCGAGCGTCGACCTTTGCTCAACGACCCGCGGGGTGAGGAGGGCGGCGCTGAAAACATCCCAATGGAAGAGCGTGGTGCGCGACGCAGGACGACGACTTCGGTCAATTACAGAGAAAGAGACGGATCCATAGAAGAGACCTTGTTCTTAGATAACCCGCGAGAAGGAACCTCTGAGGCAGAGATCTTCCAGGAAAGTGCCAGGCAAGAGTTAAAATCCAAGTTCCCCAGAGCCAGCCCATTGGGTTCAAGCCTCTTATGAGGATGGACGACTCAAGGTTAAGTTCTTCGGGAAGGCAACGAAATACCCGCTCTTCACTGAAAACAGGAAGACTGGAGAACAAAGGCTCCATCCTAATCTCCCCAAGGAGACTAGTGGGCGGAATGACCAGGAGATCAGCGACCTGAATCGGAGTATAGCAGAAAATGAGGAGGTGGCGAACGACCCCACAGCCAGCGAAACGGAATGCTAGAGCGCGCGTGCAAGGGTACAGGAAAACACCGCGCGGCTCGAAGAGCTCGAGAGGGAACAGGCTTCAGGAGCGTCTCAAAGCCAACTTCAGGAAGTGAGGGTTCACTCTGACAGCCGCCGTGCCAGCCGTGGGCACAACAATTGGGGTTGTCATAATTTCTCTCACCAAAGGACTAAAGTAGGTCTCCGCTGGAGTAGGGAAGGGCCTCCAGGAACTAGGCAAAAAAGTAGCCTCGATCCTGCCAGGCCTCCTCGGCTCAATAGCGAGCTTCGTGTTCAGAGCTGCCGGGGAAGCCGTAAAATTTCTAGGCAAAAATGCGTGGCTCCTCATTCTCGCTGTGGCCGCGTATTTGATCGACCGCACGACAAAGAGGTCTTCAAAGTAGATACCTCGAGGCGACAAAGCCACCCAACGCCGTCACGGTTATTACGGCTATTTTCTGTGCTTCATGGCTGCTGGTCGGCGCGGAGGGTTCGGGCGGGGTCGGCGGTGTAGAGGTTGAGGTGGCCGCGGATCGGTTTGTTTTCGGTCTTGGAGCCGGAGCAGTTGTTGACGTGCCGATTGGTCGGTGCGTGTTCGGGCTCGGGCCCTCCGTGTCGTGCACGCCCACCTTCTTGGATTCGAGGTTGACATCTGTGTTAACTCTAAGTCGCATCCCGTCGCCGGTGCGCTGAAGCGCATTGTTATACCCATGAACGCTTTCGGTGTTCAAGACCATCCGTGCCGGTAACAACCATGCGCCTGGGCTGATCGCGAGGTTGAGCCGCACTTTTGCTTCATCCACCGCTAACTGATACCACTGTACGCTTTTGCTGATGTCGGGCAGAACAATGCACTCTTCGACGTGCTGCAGGAACTCTTGCTGTGCCTCGACCGCTGGAATTACCGAGAATCGACGAACGGACATCCACCTGGGAACCTAGGATGCTGTAAACATAGGGAGTCGGTAGAGTGGTTAATCCTCGCCTGGCCAGATTTGGTAAACCCAGGGCAAGCAGGAGGGATGAAGTAGTCCCATTGCCCGGGTTAGGGTGTAGGACTATTTTTCCATCCCAGTTAGTGAAGTCGCAGCTGGGGGGTATTCTAAATTCTCGGCACAGCCACTCATACGCGACCTCGACGAAACGGTTATTTGTTCGCGAGAAGGTTGAGTCCGCTGGCAGTGCTAACACACTGTCGGGCCCCCCGAGCCCAAAGAGTACTCGTCGCACAGTGAAATAAGTGTGAAACCGGAATAGACTGACAACTATCGGCGGCAGATCGAGTCTGGCGTCCGGTTGGAGAACTTGATACGACACTCCACATCCTTCCGTCGCGCACCAGACCGCGAAGTTGAGCTGATTACACCAATAGTGCATGCTGTTGATGTGCTGCTTTTCTGCCGCCCTGAAGATGTCTCAAAACTCTACTGCGAACCACTCCGAAGGCGTGAAGTAGATAAGCTGCCTAACAAGGAGGTCTTTATGCGCTGGCAGAGTTGAATTGAAATCACGGGGCGGGACTCGGAGCCTAGGAGCCGGGTTGAACTGGAGCTCGATAGGAAAACCGGGGTTGGGGTTTTTTCGGGCAACCTCTGCGGGTGTATCGGCAGCGTTTGCCTTGCTTGAAGATTTCCTGATCGGAGTAAGACCATAAAGACTCTCCGACGACATTTCAAGGTACGGTTGTCCAACTGAACAATAGCACACATCCCCCTATGATCTGTTGTCTCAAAATGGTGGTGCTCGTAGTTGATGCCCCCTCTAGTAGCCACACGGTCTACTTCGACAAGCCGCTCGTGGCCCCGCGGTTCGTGTCCCTCATCTTGTGCACGCTCTACAACTCGTGGCACAATTTGAAAAGTCCGGGGACCACTGCGTTCAAGAAGGATAGAAGTGGCATTGTGGCGCGGATTTGGAGCCTGGTCGCGACGCACCCTATTCTCTGGCAGGAATCTTTCGGGTTTGAAAATCGCGCGCTTGCCCGCTATTACCCCCCATCCGACAGTTTCTCGATCGACAAAACAGAGAACGCCGACTCCTTGCGAATCAATCAAGAACTCGCAGACCTCTTAGGCACGAAAGACAAAGAGATAACCATCATCTCCGTTCTGCGTTTAAACACGCCCAGCACCTATTTCATCTACTGCGACCTCCTTGACCCGGAGCAAACGCTGTGCAACGGGAAGCCGTCATTCCTCTTGGCTCTGTTGGAGAAGAAAGGAAGGCCTTACTAAAAAGTCACTTTCACCCAAGTAGGAGGGGGAGTGTGCGGTAAGCCAAGTGTGTAAGCAATCGCAAGATATTCACTCAATGACTCTGACCGTCAAAGACGAACACGGAGTCTTGCTCGATTTCCGTTCCCTGCTCTTACGTTTTGTATTGGAGATTTCACCATAGCAAGGAAACGATGGACATGCAACCTAGCGCTCCGCCCCTATACCCCAGACTAGGGAACGAGGCTCAGGTCTTCTGGCTGCAGCGCGTGAACGAAATCGCGAATAAACTCCGTGTGGCAATCGAGAGGAGCGAAAATACCGCGGGCAAATAGAAAAAAGCGGTCATCGGCCTTCGGAACACGTCGATGGTCTCAGGATCATTCGCGGTTGTCTTAGGAGCCTCGGCGACCGCCACTTCGATGACAGGCATTGGGGTAATGGCCGGGATACCCCTCGTGACTGTCGCAGCCGTGCTTGGGGTAACCAGTGTAACGACAGCTGCGATCCGGTTACGGCTGCAACGAAGGCTCGAGAAGCACGGGCTGACGACCCCGCTTACTAAAAGCAAGCTGGACGGCATCTCGAGAATCATCTCGAAGACACTCGTAGACAATGCCATTTCCGACGATGAATACCAAATGGTATTGGAAGCGCTCGAGCGGTACCGAGAAATGCGATCGGCTTTAGGGCCAAAGGGTCGTTCGCCAGCGCCTGCGGGGGAGGACAGCCTTCGGCGTCAAATAGCGAAAGAAGTTAGAAAGGAGCTGAGAAAAAAACCGGACCTAGAGCACGAGGGGGTTGGAGCGTCCGATACGAGAGAGGTGTAACAGGCTTGCACCGGTACTGATAACCGCCGCTGCGAAACGCTTTCCGAAATATAAGTGTACGCGAAGGCCTTCTCGCGTACATGAAAAATTTTAAAAGATGTGTGTACGTGAGATAGAAAAGTGGCCCGAGTTTAAAAATTTTACGAATTATTCGTGTGCGCCGTGGCCCTTTGGCTTGAGTTCGAAAATAAACCCAAAAGCCCGTCTAAGCCGCGACGCCACGAACTACGGGCCGAGCCAATTTCCCTGAAATTCATAAGTCCTACCCGTACGCTAGTACTAAGTACAGATGAGCTCGTAAGTTCTTATTCACTCCTTAATACGTTACTACGCTAGTACTAAGGACAGATGAGCTCGCACGTTCTTATTCATTTCCTTAGTACATTAGTACGCTAGTACTAAGGACAGATGAGCTCGCACGTTCTTATTCATTTCCTTAGTACGTTAGTGCGCTAGTACTAAGGACAGATGAGCTCGTACGTTCTTATTCATTCCCTTAGTACGTTAGTACGCTAGTACTAAGCACAGATGAGCTCGTACGTTCTAATTTATTCCCTTAGTACGTTAGTACGCTAGTACTAAGGACAGATGAGCTCGTACGTTCTTATTCATTCCCTTAGTACGTTAGTACGCTAGTACTAAGGACAGATGAGCTCGAACGTTCTTATTTATTCCCTTAGTACGTTCGTACGCTAGTACTAAGGACAGATGAGCTCGTACGTTCTTATTCATTTCCTTAGTACGTTAGTACGCTAGTACTAAGAACAGATGAGCTCGTACATTTTTATTTATTCCCTTAGTACGTTAGTACGCTAGTACTAAGGACAGATGAGCTCGTACGTTCTTATTCATTCCCTTAGTACGTAAGTACGCTAGTACTAAGGACAGACGAGCTCGTACGTTCTTATTCATTTCCTTAGTACGTTAGTACGCTAGTACTACGGACAGATATGTTCGTACGTTCTTATTTAATCGCTTAGTACGTTAGTACGCTAGTACTAAGGACAGATTAGCTCGTACGTTCTTATTCATTCCCTTAGTACGTTAGTACTAAGGACACATGGGCTCGTACGTTGTTATTTATTCCCTTCGTAAGTTAGTACGCTAGTACTAAGGACAGATGAGCTCGTACGCTCTTGTTTATTCCCTTAGTACGTTAGTACGCTAGTACTAAGGACAGATGAGCTCGTACGTTCTTCTTCATTTCCTTAGTACGTTAGTACGCTAGTACTAAGGACAGATGAGCTCGTACATTCTTATTTATTCCCTTAGTACGTTAGTACGCTAGTACTAAGGACAGATGAGCTCGTACGTTCTTATTTATTCCCTTAGTACGTTAGTACGCTAGTACTAAGGACAGATGAGCTCGTACGTTCTTATTTATTCCCTTAGTACGTTAGTACGCCAGTACTCAGGACAGATGAGCTCGTACGTTCTTATTCATTCCCTTAGTACGTTAGTACGCTAGTACTAAGGACACATGGGCTCGTACGTTGTTATTTATTCCCTTAGTACGTTAGTACGCTAGTACTAAGAACAGATGAGCTCGTACGTTCTTATTCATTTCCTTAGTACGTTAGTACGTTAGTACTAAGGACACATGGCCTCGTACGTTGTTATTTATTCCCTTAGTACGTTAGTACGCTAGTACTAAGAACAGATGAGCTCGTACGTTCTTATTCATTTGCTTAGTACGTTAGTACGCTAGTACTAAGGACAGATGAGCTCGTACGTTCTTATTTATTCCCTTAGTACGTTAGTACGATAGTACTAAGGACAGACGAGCTCGTACGTTCTTATTCATTTCCTTAGTACGTTAGTACTAAGGACACATGGGCTCGTACGTTCTTATTTATTCCCTTAGTACGTTAGTACGCTAGTACTAAGGACAGATGAGCTCGTACGTTCTTATTCATTCCCTTAGTAGGTTAGTACGTTAGTACTAAGGACAGATGAGCTCGTACGTTCTTATTTATCCCCTTAGCACGTTAGTACGCTAGTACTAAGGACACATGGGCTCGTACGTTGTTATTTATTCCCTTAGTACGTTAGTACGCTAGTACTAAGAACAGATGAGCTCGTACGTTCTTATTCATTTCCTTAGTACGTTAGTACGTTAGTACGTTAGTACTAAGGACACATGGCCTCGTACGTTGTTATTTATTCCCTTAGTACGTTAGTACGCTAGTACTAAGAACAGATGAGCTCGTACGTTCTTATTCATTTCCTTAGTACGTTAGTACGCTAGTACTAAGGACAGATGAGCTCGTACGTTCTTATTTATTCCCTTAGTACGTTAGTACGATAGTACTAAGGACAGACGAGCTCGTACGTTCTTATTCATTTCCTTAGTACGTTAGTACTAAGGACACATGGGCTCGTACGTTCTTATTTATTCCCTTAGTACGTTAGTACGCTAGTACTAAGGACAGATGAGCTCGTACGTTCTTATTCATTCCCTTAGTAGGTTAGTACGTTAGTACTAAGGACAGATGAGCTCGTACGTTCTTATTTATCCCCTTAGCACGTTAGTACGCTAGTACTAAGGACAGATGAGCTCGTACGTTGTTATTTATTCCCTTAGTACGTTAGTACGCTAGTACTAAGGACAGATGAGCTCGTACGTTTTTATTCATTTGCTTAGTACGTTAGTACGCTAGTACTAAGGACAGACGAGCTCGTACGTTCTTATTCATTCCCTTAGTACGTTAGTACTAAGGACACATGGGCTTGTACGTACTTTTTTATTCCCTTAGTACGTTAGTACGCTAGTACTAAGGACAGACGAGCTCGTACGTTCTTATTCATTCCCTTAGTACGTTATTATATTATAGTACGTTCTTATTCATTCCCTTAGTAGGTTAGTAAGCTAGTACTAAGGACAGACGAGCTCGTACGTTCTTATTCATTCCCTTAGTACGGTAGTATGTTAGTACTAAGGACACATGGCCTCGTACGTTCTTATTTATTCCCTTAGTACGTTAGTACGCTAGTACTAAGGACAGGCGAGCTTGTACGTTCTTATTCATTTCCTTAGTACGTTAGTACGTTAGTACTAAGGACACATGGGCTCGTACGTTCTTATTCATTCCCTTAGTACGTTAGTACTAAGGACACATGGGCTTGTACGTTCTTTTTTATTCCCTTAGTACGTTAGTACGCTAGTACTAAGGACAGACGAGCTCGTACGTTCTTATTCATTCCCTTAGTACGTTAGTACGCTAGTACTAAGGACAGATGAGTTCGTACGTTCTTATTTAATCCCTTAGTACGTTAGTACGCTAGTACTAAGGACAGATTAGCTCGTACGTTCTTATTCATTCCCTTAGTAGGTTAGTAAGCTAGTACTAAGGACAGACGAGCTCGTACGTTCTTATTCATTCCCTTAGTACGTTAGTATGTTAGTACTAAGGACACATGGCCTCGTACGTTCTTATTTATTCCCTTAGTACGTTAGTACGCTAGTACTAAGGACGGATGAGCCCGTACGTTCTTGTTTATTTCCTTAGTACGTTAGTACGCTAGTACTAAGGACACATGGGCTCGTACGTTCTTATTCATTCCCTTAGTACGTTAGTACGCTAGTACTAAGAACAGATAAGCTCGTACGTTCTTATTCATTCCCTTAGTAGGTTAGTACGTTAGTGCTAAGGACAGATGAGCTCGTACGTTCTTATTTATCCCCTTAGCACGTTAGTACGCTAGTACTAAGGACACATGGGCTCGTACGTTGTTATTTATTCCCTTAGTACGTTAGTACGCTAGTACTAAGAACAGATGAGCTCGTACGTTCTTATTCATTTCCTTAGTACGTTAGTACGTTAGTACTAAGGACACATGGCCTCGTACGTTGTTATTTATTCCCTTAGTACGTTAGTACGCTAGTACTAAGAACAGATGAGCTCGTACGTTCTTATTCATTTCCTTAGTACGTTAGTACGCTAGTACTAAGGACAGATGAGCTCGTACGTTCTTATTTATTCCCTTAGTACGTTAGTACGATAGTACTAAGGACAGACGAGCTCGTACGTTCTTATTCATTTCCTTAGTACGTTAGTACTAAGGACACATGGGCTCGTACGTTCTTATTTATTCCCTTAGTACGTTAGTACGCTAGTACTAAGGACAGATGAGCTCGTACGTTCTTATTCATTCCCTTAGTAGGTTAGTACGTTAGTACTAAGGACAGATGAGCTCGTACGTTCTTATTTATCCCCTTAGCACGTTAGTACGCTAGTACTAAGGACAGATGAGCTCGTACGTTGTTATTTATTCCCTTAGTACGTTAGTACGCTAGTACTAAGGACAGATGAGCTCGTACGTTTTTATTCATTTGCTTAGTACGTTAGTACGCTAGTACTAAGGACAGACGAGCTCGTACGTTCTTATTCATTCCCTTAGTACGTTAGTACTAAGGACACATGGGCTTGTACGTACTTTTTTATTCCCTTAGTACGTTAGTACGCTAGTACTAAGGACAGACGAGCTCGTACGTTCTTATTCATTCCCTTAGTACGTTATTATATTATAGTACGTTCTTATTCATTCCCTTAGTAGGTTAGTAAGCTAGTACTAAGGACAGACGAGCTCGTACGTTCTTATTCATTCCCTTAGTACGTTAGTATGTTAGTACTAAGGACACATGGCCTCGTACGTTCTTATTTATTCCCTTAGTACGTTAGTACGCTAGTACTAAGGACAGGCGAGCTTGTACGTTCTTATTCATTTCCTTAGTACGTTAGTACGTTAGTACTAAGGACACATGGGCTCGTACGTTCTTATTCATTCCCTTAGTACGTTAGTACTAAGGACACATGGGCTTGTACGTTCTTTTTTATTCCCTTAGTACGTTAGTACGCTAGTACTAAGGACAGACGAGCTCGTACGTTCTTATTCATTCCCTTAGTACGTTAGTACGCTAGTACTAAGGACAGATGAGTTCGTACGTTCTTATTTAATCCCTTAGTACGTTAGTACGCTAGTACTAAGGACAGATTAGCTCGTACGTTCTTATTCATTTCCTTAGTAGGTTAGTAAGCTAGTACTAAGGACAGACGAGCTCGTACGTTCTTATTCATTCCCTTAGTACGTTAGTATGTTAGTACTAAGGACACATGGCCTCGTACGTTCTTATTTATTCCCTTAGTACGTTAGTACGCTAGTACTAAGGACGGATGAGCCCGTACGTTCTTGTTTATTTCCTTAGTACGTTAGTACGCTAGTACTAAGGACACATGGGCTCGTACGTTCTTATTCATTCCCTTAGTACGTTAGTACGCTAGTACTAAGAACAGATAAGCTCGTACGTTCTTATTCATTTCCTTAGTACGTTAGTACGTTAGTACTAAGGACACATGGGCTCGTACGTTGTTATTTATTCTCTTAGTGCGTTAGCACGCTAGTACTAAGGACAGATAAGCTCGTACGTTCTCATTCATTCCCTTAGTACGTTAGTACGCTAGTACTAAGGACAGATGAGCTAGTACGTTCTTATTTATTCCCTTAGCAAATGCATAGTTAAGCGACCAATGGTATTTAACATGATAAGAAAATGGATGTCATCTTTGTAAGACCAATTTATATCTGAATCAATTTTCATTAAGCAAAATATTTTGCTGCCATCAGGTACTTGATGTGAATCACAAGTGGGATATACAGTATAAAATGCTTCAGGAGGCAACGAGCAAAGAAATCACAGACCTTAAGCAACAGGTGGCTGTTTTAAAGTCTCGCGAAAGCCAGGCAAGGATTGAACAACAGGCTAACCTTGGGAGGTACCTCCAGGTAAACAAGAAAGTGTCTTGTTGGTATTTTGTTGATGTCCTTTTGTTGAATCTCTTTTGTATGTTTGGTGTTGGACTTTTTCATTTAACTTTTCTGATAGTGAGCCCAGCTGATGCTGTTTTTTTCCTGCCAGGGCCACGTTCCTATTCTAAGAGCAGCTGCCTTACAACCCACATCCCCCAGTGGAGCTCAGAACACAGTACCTCCTTCAAACCCTCAGGCAATGCCTCCTGAAGTTATTGACCAGATTGAGGTTCTGAAGGAACAGCTCAGGGTCTATGCAGATGATTTTGCTACGGAAAGGAATGACCGTGAGCGGGTGCAGGCCGAGAAAGAGACCATGAGGGAGGAGTTAGCTGCCGTGAAGGAACAAGTACAAACCCTTGAGCAGCAGGTACTGAGCAGCTTTGACCATGGTGTAACTATGGTAGCTGTAAGGAAGAAGTGGCACTTTTGATGTCAGGCAAATGCTTATACATGTACCTCCTCGCCTTTTGCTTGAGGCTGCTTTGGATTGGATACATACTATTCATACTGTACTTTCCTCTGTCAGCGGTGTGGTTATGTTTTGTGGCATTAAGACCTCTGGGCCTGATTTCTGGAAAGATCATTAGAGCTGACCTAGGGTTAAACCATTACTGAAGGTTATTACACACTATCTACATGTAACCCTGGGTTAGAGCTAATCACCTTCAAGCAACCAGGTCCTGGTCTGTTTTGTTGCTAGTGATTATCCTCAAATTAGATATCGATATCATCGTGAACTCCTGGAAGGTACAAATGGTTAATGCATCTGTCCTCCTCAAAGATAAGAACCCTTAATTGTCATTCATTGGAGATGACATTGAAAGATAAGCACCTTGCTACTGTGAATACTATCCAAAGGTACCCAGTGCTCTGTGTGGTTTTGACAGTACCATTCTTCTGATCTATACCCCCCTCCATATTAATTTTTCTCAGTCTGTAGCCTGTGGTCCACAATACTGCAGCCTACAGTACATGTAGTGGCTCGATCAGCCCGCCAGATTGCAGGTCCGAACACAAAAGCAACTTGGAAGGCAAGGATTGATACAGTAGTGGACTACAACATACTATGGCAAAACACCAGTGTATTTTTAGCGATTGTATTGTAATGCAGTACGTAATGTTCGGTTGATACATGGTATGAGTAGCAGCAAAAGCTTATTTTTAGATCTACAGCTGTAGGAGAGGAAAATGCACTTCTGTTCTAAGAGCCATCAAAAATCTGCATTGTTCTTGTTTAGCTTTTTGAAAGGGACAGAGTCAGCCTCAAAGGTGATCTTAAACCTCAGCAGCATTGCTTCAATGTTGTTTTGAACCTCAATGAAGTGGTAATGCTACGTTAAGTGTAAATCATCTTTAGATGGAACTTCTGAAGAGTTTTAAATGCCATGTGTACCTTTTTCATAATGTATGCCTTCCTTTTGCATGGTGGGAATGGAAAAGCTTGGTTTTTATGGCACAATGAAGCCCCATAGTTGCTGTCAAATTAACACAGTACTAACCAGTCTTGCTTGAAAGGAAGTGTATCTCGTGCACAGTTTGTCCAGGCGTCTGAGAAATCAGCTGTTCCAAGACTTGCAGTTCTGTGTACTTATTGCAAGGCCTCTCCTTTGCTTGTCCATTTGTAGGTTTTTTACCCAGTTCTGGCATCCTTCCTTCCCATTTTTCATTTTCTGGATTCACAGAACCAACATTTCCTCCTCATAGAGGTGTTTATGTAGAAGCATAACCACCTGCCATTCACGAAAGTCAGCTAGACAACTCCAGTAGCTGGGATTGTTAAATCTCAGATAGCCTTGCATTCCCTTGAGGGAATGCTCCTTTTTTATATTCCATTTCTACTATGTTGTTAATCAGTTAAATATATTTCTCAGTTTTAACTACATACCTTTCTCGATCATCTTTTCATTTTTGCTTGAAACTGTGTTTATTGGGGGTTGTATAATAAGTACTTCTGACTCCTTAACATTAATTACTAAATGGATTGAATTATGAACGTGAGCTTTAACAGCCCAGTTTGCACATTAAGTTTTGATAGAAGGCTCTTTGTGTGAAGTGAAAACCAAGCTTAATGTTACATTCATTGTTTTGTTTTTTCTCACGCCATTTTGTCTTTGTTCTATAGCTTCAGATGTATGAGGAAGACTTTAGGCGAGAGCGAAGGGAAAAGGAGAATCTTTAACAGCAGATGAGAGCCCTTCACCTTGGAGTAAGTACATGAATTTTAAACGGGTAAATTGCCGATGTACTGTAAAGAAATATGATCCGGATAAGTTTGCAGATGATATCACTGACACATCATATGAGACTGTGTTGAGCTGGCAGATTTTGTCAGTGATAAAGTGGATGCTTTTAATGATCTGTTTATTGAATGACTAGACAGCCATGCTCCAAGTGAAAACTGTAAGGTTGAAACATAGACCCAGCCTCTTCGTCACTGAAGACATCAGAAAACACATGACATCATGGGATTGCCTACACAGACAGGCCTGGAGGTCTGGTCCTCCTGTTTCTCATGTGTATAGGGTAGTGAATCATGTAAGCCTTTACAAAATATCCTGAGATCTTCTGATTTCCCCCCCTCCCCGACCCCCGAGGAGATCTCAGGATATTTTGTAAAGGCTTACATGATTCACTACGCCTCGGGATATTTTGTAAAGGCTTACATCATTCACTACCCCTCGGGATATTTTGTAAAGGCTTACATGATTCACTACCCCACAGGATATTTTGTAAAGGCTTACATGTTTCATTACCCCTTGGGATATTTTGTAAAGGCTTACATGATTCATTACCCCTCGGGATATTTTCTAAAGGCTTACGTGATTCACTACCCCTCGGGATATTGTTAGTGTGGGACCTCATGGTTCTTGGGTGTTGGTCTCTTATGGCTTTTGTGTATGGGCTCCTGTGCTTTTTTGTGTAGGCCTTCTGTGGTCAGTGTGTTTGAGACTCTTATGAGTTGTTAGTGTGGGACGTCATGGTTCTTGGGTGTTAGCCTCTTATGGCTTTTGTGTATGGGCTCCTGTGCTTTTTTGTGTAGGCCTTCTGTGGTCAGTGTGTTTGAGACTCCTATGAATTGTTAGTGTGGGACCTCATGGTTCTTGGGTGTTGGTCTCTTATGGCTTTTGTGTATGGGCTCCTGTGCTTTTTTGTGTAGGCCTTCTGTGGTCAGTGTGTTTGAGACTCTTATGAGTTGTTAGTGTGGGACCTTATGGCTTATGGGTCTGAGCCTTGTATTGCTCAGGTGTAGAGGCCCCTATGTTCTTTGTGTGTAGGCGCTCTGTGGATGGTTTGGCTGAGTCTCTTTTAATTTTGTCAGTGCAAGATCCTGTGTCTAACGTGTGCGAGCCCCCGTGCAAGCCCTCTTTTGCTGGCATGTTTTGGCCTGTAGAGAGTCCTGGTTCATATAGAGCGTTTTCACATGACGTCACAGCAGCCATATTGGTGTTCCAAAACAATGAAACGGCGGCCATGTTGGTGTTCCAAACTAATCCTCTGGGAGTTGAACTCTTTTCTTATGTTAAAACTTTCTTTTGTTCCAAAAAATTTGCATGGGTGCTGGCCACGTGAGTAAAAACGCTCTCTTTTCAGGCTTCCCATGGCTTGTGTTCTTTCTTTTCCTTCTCCTGACCATTTTGTTCCAAACCTTGTGTCTGTAGGGTAGTTATGGAAACCAAGACATGGCCCAGAGGGCAAAGGCTGTGGCAGAGCAGCAGGCAAGAGTGCGAGCCATTAAGGAAGTTCATGAGAGGGAAAAGAACAGACTTCTTAGGGAGCAGCAAGAGTTCCAACAGCAGGTGTTTGCCAATCAGCCCTTGGTTAGTTACCTTTCCTTGTGGCTGTTTCACAAATATATTGTTATGGTGCATTAACCATAACGTAAACCTATTATCACGACTTTGTTTCGTGTTTACTACATGACTTAGTGTCGTGTTTGTACAACCGCAAGACGATGTCCCATACTTTTCATGTGCTCCGAATTCGTTGACAGGTAAGAGACCGTTCATATTTTACGAGGTAGGGAGGAGCTGGTGTGATTTGGGAAGAACCATTTAAAAATTGCGTGACCCCCTCAGCTTGCCAATTTTTTTCGTGTGGCTCCCCCCCCCCCCCTTTAAGCAGCGATTTCATTGATGGGCTCCTGTTAAAACATTATGCCATTTCAAAGTAGTGCGAAAATATGTCAGTTGACCCCCCCTTTCCCTTATTTTTTGGGGGATGGCCCCCTCGAAAGCCGTATTTTCGCATCCTCCCCCTCCCCGCCCTCCCCCGAAAAAAACACACGAGCCCCCCCCCCCCACCCTTCGTGAAAAATGAACGGTCCCGAAGTACGTATGATGGTTATAGTCTATTTTTACAACTACCAATGCGGCAAAACGATTCCTGGATTCTTTCAGTTGAGAGATTTGGTACCTTCTTGCTACTTATTTTCGCAGGAACTTAATTTCGCGAAAATGGACGTGACATATTTCACGGGGTTTAGATGCCGCGATTTTTCTGAAAACGCATGATAAGGGAAATAAATTTCGTGAAAATTGTCAAAATACTGGTATGGTATGGTTATTTATACACGGTAAATCCTTCAGCAATAATTATAAAAAAAGATATAGAGATTACTCCATGGAAAATGCGCGCGTACGATTTTTATTCGCGAGTTGAGTAGTATCAGAATACGAACGAGTGAGCGCAGCGAACGAGTGAGTTTTCTGATACAACTCAACGAGTGAATAAAAAATCGTACAAAGCATTTCCATGGTGTAATTTGTTTATTTTATAGAAACTGAGATTTTTGAAAAGCCAAATTTTGTCAATCTTACGCGCGTGTTTAGGGAACCCATTCAACTGCAAAGTATGCGTGTAAAACTAGAATAACTAAAACATCAGTTTCTCTTTCAAAATCAAATATTTAATGAAGTAACACAAGAAATAAAACGTCAGTTTATACCTTCACAACTTTTATAAACATTTTTCAACTGAAAAAAAAAACCTGACTGAGGCTTATAGGTTCAAATTTAATCGAAATCGCGATGCGATGTTGTTCACTAGTGAGTTTTCGTCGTTCGCGTTTGTGATTGGACGAACGACGTTTTTTCACTAGTGAGTTTTCATCGTTCGCGTTTCCTATTGGCTAATGCATTTTACGTATCATTTTTACGCACTCTTTCTTTCGTGAGGAAATCTCAGTATCTATGAGATAAATATTAATTCTGCTGCTGTTAACTTTGATTTCAGACATTAATTGTTAAACTATTCATCAAGATCTTTGCTTCTTGCCTTAAAGTGAACTGGGGGGTAGCTGATATTTGAATTAGAAGGGTTTTTTTGAGAATCCGAATATCCATGAAATGAACTAACGATCCTTCGAATTTATATGAATTCCAAAATTTATCCGCTTAAGTTGCACGATTTGCTGGGGATGGTTCCTTTTCTGAATGTACATACACTTGTTAGACTACACAAGCCAGGGGTGCAGTGTGTAGGGTGTCGATTTTGAAGGTGTACGCACGGGAGGAAAATATAACGGTTCTTGTCGTCCGTTTATGGACTGATAGTATAAATACTCAGGTGATTATACAAAATTGGCGCTCTGATTGGTTCGCTATCTCGGATTATCAGCCGATAATCACCTCGACGAACAAAATGGCTGCCAGTGGTTCGCGCGCTTTTGATGAAATAAAGTTTTTTCGTTTTGTACAATGTTTTTTCTTTTCCTTTTTTGAAATAACCACTTTCAGTTCCACAGTGTATATCGGTGAATATTCACTGATAATCACTTCGCCTTCGACGAATAATAATAACGATAAAGGAAAGACGAACACAAAGACAAATATCTTGCGAAAACTTTATTAGTTATCCCGATTTAATATTAAAAATCCTTTTAGGGAATAAAAAGATAATGTTTTCCAGATTTCATCTGTACGCACGGGCGTATGTGCGTATATGGACGCAGCACCCTTGACGGAAATAGTTCATAGCGTAATTACGTCATCAAACTAAATGTCAATCATTGTAGTGTTAACGAATGAAAAGCGGATGAGCGATTGTTGCAAACACGAAATTGTTGCGAGTTAAATAACTGAGAATTTCCATCGAGAGCGACAGGTGAGTTTGACAGATTGAGCGAGGAGAGCACCCGAGCATTGTAAATCCGGGATCAACTAGATTATGTTATAACATAACCAATGTAAAGTGCGCGCTCTCATTGGTCAATTCAGCGTCTACTATTTTCCCATGAGTGTGCGCTTGTGACGAAAGCAAGCGCGCGCTCAAAGGAGTACGCGTCAATAAGTACACGAGTGTTATTTTTTCCTTTTACAACAGAATTTCGGGAAAATCCTTCTTTATATTGAGAACTGGTACACAAAAGTCACTCAGATCGGATAACCAATTTAAACAAGAGAGATTTTAGACAAAAAAGTACTTTACATGCATTTTTTAGAGAGCATTAGTGAGAAGAATAATTCGCTCACCGCATAGTGCGTGCTCATGAAATGCTCTGGCCATTCCCTCCTTCTTCTGGGCTAATTTAAGTGTTTTCTCTTTTGATTATGTTGTAAAACAAATAGTAAACAGTTCAACGTGTACTATTAAGTTATAGTCGCACTTGGGAGGTTTACTAAGCACTCAAGAAGCTTGAGTCGCACTCCGCTATCGCCTCGTGCGACTCTTACGCTTCTCTTGTGCTTAGCAATCTCCCGCGTGCAGTTATAACTCGATAGTACACGCTGAACCGGGTACTGTTTGTTAATTTAATGCAATGCTTTATTCCTAACACCTTTGCAAACTTTACAGTAGCAATGGCCGAAGTCGTTATTGAAGTCCCTATTTTGTTTACAGTTGCAGGGCTTTCCTCTGAGAGGGTTTTGCAATCTTCCCGTTGAAGATGTTCTGTCCTATTGTCAACAAGCCCTTAGTGAATTAGAAATGTCGGAGTTAGGCGAGATATGGACTTCTGATAATTCAGACCCTGTTGTAAGAGCATTCTTCCGCAGGCTCGCAGAGAAAGGGAAGCAAGCTGAAGACAAATTTTTTTGGTCGCTCATTTCTGCTTCGAGGACAATGAATACGAGCGTAACAAAGAACATTTGCTGTGCTCTATTAAATGGTAAGCACTAGTCCTTTTTTGTGGCCTTACAGCACTTGCAAGCAATCCTGCAAAGAAAATTCTCAGTGTGCTACATTTATTAGAATTCTATTAATTGTCTTAGGAAAATTTCAGAAAGCACATAAAATTTGTTGTTTAAACAAATAATTCTTTGGCCCAATTATTAAGGAAATAATGCCTCTAAAAGTCATCAATTTTCCGGGATCGAAGCTCGAGGAAAACAGAACTTCGAGGAAAAGATAAGGTCCAAGGAGTTGAAGATGATGGCGCACAATCTTTGCGTTTAAGAGTGCTATTTTAACCCTTTGTGTTGGCTTCAGTCTTTTAAATTTAAAAAGCAGGAGAAATCGCTTTACGAGCACCCTCGGATAACCCCCGCTTTTGGCGGAGGTAGATCGAATCACGTGACGCATTTTGACTAATGGTGCACGAGTAAAAATATTTGATGTATTACGAAATAGTAACTTGGTTTGGCGCCAAAATATGCAGGGACGTTTACCTAAAGACATTATATGTTCTGGGAAGCGGACATTTTTTCAGGAGCGAAGCAAATTTACAAGTCCGTATGCTTTCAGTCATTTACTTCTCTCTTGATACGTGGCATACTCTGACATAAACACCTACTGGTTGTGTCTTTTACAGCTAGAGAGATAGTGAGGAGGCCTTGCCCTCGGAAGGTCGTTGACATCGTGTCGCAGAAGTGTAGCTCAAGGTGGAAGAAGATTGCTAGAGAATTGATGGAAATAGAAGAGGAAGCAATCGAGGCTATACAAGAGGAAGAAACCGACGACGACGAGTGCACCCGATCGGTTCTTAAGCGATGGCGCCAGAGTGAGGGAAAAAATGCCACAATAAGGAATATCATGTTCGCCCTTACTAGGGTAGGGTGTGCACAGGTGAACTTGAAAATCATGGAGGAATTAGACCTTATCCCGAATGGTCAGTCGAGTAACTTCTGCTGAACTGGCCGAAGACGTCATCAGAGTTAATTTATTTTACTCAAAGCTCGAGTCACTACCATTCTTCATCGTAGTTGCAATTACAACTATAACTGTAATTGTTATTATTGTTTTTGTTATTTGATCCAGTTTCGGAACTTTTGCTAGTGTGTAGCACTCAGTACCGATCATTTGATCCTAGTTAATTTGCGCAATACCAAACAATAAATATTACTAGTAGTAGGAGTCGTAGTGGTAGTGGTAGTAGTAGTCGTAGTCGTAGTAGTAGTAGTAGTAGTAGTCGTAGTCGTAGTCGTAGTGGTAGTGGTTGTAGTAGTGGTGGTAGTGGTGGTGGTGGTGGTAGTGGCTGTGGTAGTAGTGGTAGTAGTAGTGGTAGTGATAGTGGTAGTGGTGGTAGTAGTGGTTGTAGTGGTAGTAGTGATAGTGGTAGGGGTAGTGGTAGTGGTGGTAGTAGTGGTCGTAGTAGTCGTAGTGGTAGTGGTAGTAGTGGTAGTAGTGGTAGTGGTAGTGGTAGTGGTAGTAGTGGTAGTAGTAGTCGTAGTGGTGGTGGTAGTGGTGGTAGTGGTTGTGGTAGTGGTAGTGGTTGTGGTTGTGGTAGTGGTTGTGGTTGTGGTAGTGGTTGTGGTTGTGGTAGTGGTAGTGGTAGTGGTAGTGGTAGTGGTAGTGGTAGTAGTAGTAGTAGTGGTAGTAGAAGTAGTAGAAGAAGAGAAAGTGTTAATTATGTAAAACCTTTGGCACTGATTAATAATTTCGCTTCCTCGATTAAGCGACTATTATCTCTCACTTTTTGCATTTGCTTATAACGACTGGTAGTCATCAAAATGGCATGTTTTTAGAGCTAGTTTTTATTGTAAATAATAATAATGCTAATAATAATGATGATGATGATAGCGATCATGATCATGTGGATCATGATCATGATAACGATAACGCCATGGGGTGTAGCAAAGTGTAGACATATGACTTTCATAAGTATGGTTAGGACCAGAGATAATCGACTGGACAGACTGAAGAATAATTGGTCTTTGATTTCAGGCTCTGTACGTACGTAAGTTTTGTCTGCCATATGTACGAATCTTTTTTTTGGTGGTTAGGGGTTGGGAGTAGTATAATGTGGTGCAATGTATTGTAATTTGTAACGTTAGGGATACAATTAATATCCCTTAGTTTGCTATCTGACAAGTGGACGTTTGAAGTAAGATGAACGACGTTGTCTCTACACCCTTGATTAATGGCACAGAGTGTCAGTTAACTTACATGTATATAGATGAAAGGGCTGAGCATGAGTACAAACAAGTCTTACGAATGGCTTACGTCAAGAGAAAACGAGGAAAGATAACCCCGTCTGATATGGTAAGGGGACAGAATCTATTTTAGCGCGGAATCTATTTATATCTCGTTCCATGGCTGCTTTCAACCTCGTGATGAGAAGGACATCAGCCATTGGTCAGTAAACATAGTTTCCGGATCTAAAAATAGATTCTGTCTTTAACAGATTTCTTTCTCCTAACCAGTTTCCAATTATTAACAAGAGATTACTTTTGATTCGCCAATTTTGCCCACCTTTAAGTGACGTCATTAGTTTCCCACGTAAAGATATAAAGAGCCAGTACAGCGACCTCTCTTCAGTAGTCGTCAGTATTCATTCTAGACTTCAGAGCATAAGTCACTTAGCCCTTTGATCTTAAAGTTATCCCTGACCTTTAGAGTGCAAGCGGGAACCGATGTCTAAGTACTGCAATATCCTTACCTTATAAGACCATCTAAGAACTACGAGAATTCTTAAGGGCGACTTTCTTCGCGATATTATTTAAGGTTACTGAAGCCATAAAGCCATGTGGTAATGCCCCAGCTTCACTAGTTTACCATTGCGTTTTGTTAGGGCGTCACATCAAGTTCAAAGAACTTCGTATAGTTTAAGTTTCATTAAGTTACACGTCTTAATAAGGTTTTTCACGTCTTTAAATTATCAATATCGTTTATAGGCTTGCAGCTACGCTCACGCAAGCATTCTCGTATCGTGACTACGATTGCGTGTATCTCGTTTACCTTTCCGCGATATTTCTTATCTGCAATTAGCTACTAGATAGTAATTGGTTTATTCGTTGCATTGTATTTCAGTTTACATTTGATTGTCGCCAATACATCACCGTTTACAGTTTACATTTGATTGTCACACGTGAAAGATAAAAATAATATCTTCACTGCGCGCGATGAAGATATGATTTTTTCGTCCCTGGAAAGATCCTGGTATTTCATCGGTGCCTATATAATAATTGGTTTATTCGTTGCATTGTATTTCAGTTTACATTTGATTATCACCAATACATCACCGTCAATCACGGCTGATTCTTCGTGATACCTGGCTTTGTTCAATTAGTAAAGCAATTCCCGCCCGTCCAAGTTGACCGCGACAAGTTCTTAGCAAGTGACATTACGCTTTCAACAGTCGCAGTTAGCTAGACGCTACATTGTCCTTTTCTGTTTCCACATGGCGCACTGAAATTGCAACCACGTGATAAGAAGGACATCAGCCATTGGTCAGTTAAAATAGTTTCCGGATCTAAAAATAGATTCTGTCCCTTTATCATGGTAAGAGAACCCAGTATGGAAGATACGTTCTCTTACCTCATTTTCTCTTCCTTACGTAAAAGCCAAACGGCGCAAGAAGAAATCTTTTTTAAGATCATGGATTCAAGTTCGTTAAGTCGTTACTTAACTTATATAAATCGACCATCCCAAGCAACACGATCTAAGGTCTTAGGAAACTAAGTTATCGCATTTGGCCAAAAAAACTCATAACTTTTCAACAAAGCGGCAAAACATTAACCACCTTTGCAAGCATGTCCAATAACTAGAACACTGTAGAAAGAATGATGGGAGATTTAATAGAAGTTTTATTGTAAATAGTAGAAAATAGGTTTCTTTTTGTTTTTGATTACTTCGCGAATAGAGTTTAATTTTATATTTTATTTTTTATATTTTAGATGAGATTTTATTAATCAGTTGATCTAGACATTTATTTTTAAGATTTTTGTTGTATAAATTCTGATTAAGGTTAAAAAAAATTCGAAGATTTAGGATTATGGCCCGCTTGTATTTCAGTTAATATCAGCGTGCATAATGATTGTAACGTAATGGGTGTTATTTAACGTTAGAGTACATCTAATGTACGTAATATGTTTTCTCTGTATTCTCTCCACGAAGAGGGACTACGATTTGGTGTAAAATTATTACAGACCAAATAAAATACATGCAAACCTTTCTACTTGTTGGTTAGCTAAGGGTGTCAATTAATCCGCCCCAAACAGTTTGGGTGCAGAAATTGGATGCAGAAAAGTAAAAAAATAAAATGAATCTAAACCAAATCACCTTAGAAATGATTTGATGATCTGAACGCGTGTTGTTCATGCAAAATTGGCTAAAATCACGCAAAACATAGCAAAAAGTTGAATTTGAGTTCAGAAAATTTTTTGAGTGTATGTTACTACAATGCGACGTCTTGAACCTAGGCTACCCAAAACAAAATTTCGTACAAATCATCCAATCTCGATCGGGTATCTGAACAGTAGAATCTCTACAAATATTTTATATTTCGCCCAAAATGCATACAATTTGCTCTATAACTGTATTAAAAACATATCAAGATTGAAAAAGAATCATCTTTGTCGGTAGAAACCAGCCACAAATCTGCTGTTCAGTGTCAAAAACAGGCTTCCAAAATTTGTATGAAAATTTATGTGGGTGGCCTTCGTACGAGCAGTCGCACTGCAACAAATAATCAAAAGATTTCAGATGATATTTGGAGGCTCATCCTTGATATAAAAACCTGTTACGTTCACGAGTGACGTACAACAAAGAAAACCAAGGAGACAAAACAATGGAGACTGTTATATGTAATACTACATGAGGTTGTTTGTAAGTTACCCACAATTCAGAGATTAAATGACAACATGGCTTCGTTCAGAAGTGTGCCTTGTAAATGGGAGGTATTACGGCTGGGGAAGGTCATGGGTTTAAATCGAACTGAACTCCAACCCCGGTTAGGCCGTAGGAAGTAGGGAATTACTGAGGATCAACAGAACCACCGCTTGAGATTATTCGTCCATTTATTGATTCCGTTGAAACCACGTAAAAACTGAAAACAACAACAACACGGTTCTTGTAGGATACCGATGAACTAATTCCAGGACCAGCTAATCACAAATCAAATAGCACAAAACTAAGAAAACCTTACCTCTTTTCTCCCTCAAACTCTAACGAATCACAAAATGGAGCGGCGTAATAAGCGTAATAATCAAAACCTCGTGCTCACTAAAAACTAAAATTCGAGATCTAACTAATGCACCGCGAACGGAAACGGAAATGGCTGTTACACCAGCCCATTGTTCGTCTGTCACTACAGGAGGGTTGTCCAAAGTAGGGGGAAAACGACAGTTCTAGGCCAGCACTTCAAGACCAAAAACACAAAAATCCTGCACGCGTGCAGGATCCAAAATGCGATCAAAATCGTCTTAAAGGAATGACACTGTACATCCAAACACTCATCATGCCCAATCAACGTCAAACTGTCAAAGAGCTCCGCGCCATTGCCAAGGATCGCAAGATAGCCGAATATTATAAGATGCGTCGGGGAGAGCTACTGGAGGCGCTGGGGATGCCTGAAGAGGTACCTGGTGCTAGTGGTGGTGGTGGTGGTGCTAGTGGTGGTGGTGGTGGTGGTGGTGGAACAACGCATATTCTCGATGAGCCTGTCCCAGAAATAAATGTCCCGATTCTTAGGCCTACAAGATATGTACCTCCTAGTCGGTATAGAACACTTCTTTCGGGATATAACAAAGATGTACAAAAGAAAATAAATAAGTTTGCGAATTGGATTTTGAATTATGTACCAAAGAGAATCAAAAAGCCTGTGAGCAAGAAACTCAGGAAGTTGAAGGAGGAAATAAGGAGCATCTGGGCTGCAAAGGAGCCGTTCAGTGTAAAAGAAAAGGAAACTGCAATGAAAGGGTTCTTCAAGACCTATCGGATCGATGGTAAGAGGGGGTACGGTCCTCGAGAGTTCATCAAGAAAATAAAATCAAAGGTTTTGGAGTTACTTTATACTAGAAGAAAACCCATCAAGGTGAAGTTTATACTAATTTGTAGATTCGTAAAAGAGGATCTTGTTACGGGTAGAGTTGAATACACTGAGGGGTACTTTCATACTAACCTTGAGATAGTAACGGACTCAACTGACACAAATAACTTGTTCGATGCAATGACGGAATTACAACTTGAAAAGGTTGCGAAGTTTGAAGGTGAACAGTCTGGGTGGCAATTTGATCGAGTTGAGTACTTTGATATACACATTAATCCATTTGAGCCTATCTCTGGGACTTCTTACATACCTCTACCAAAGGTTCTGGTTGATAAGAAGGCTATAATCAATGTCAAGAATGAGAAGGACCATGAGTGTTTCAAGTGGGCGGTGACATCTGCTGTATTTCCCAGAGAGAATCACGGTGAAAGACTGAATGATGAGATGAGAAAGAACTCTGAGAGGTTTGACTGGACGGGAATGGAGTTCCCTGTTACACTAAGGGACATTACCAAGTTTGAAAAGCAAAATCCTTACGCCATTAACGTATATGGATACGAGTCTGAGGTGAACGTTTTGAGAATCAGTAAGAGGCGAGAGGTGACAGTGATAAACTTACTTTTGTTACACAAAGATGAAACGAATCACTACTGTTGGATTAAGAACTTGAGTAGGCTTTTGTCATCACAAATCGATAAACACGATGGTAGAAAATACTTTTGCCACAGATGTCTTAACCCATTCAATACACAATCCTCACTGGACAAGCATCTAGAGTTTTGCAGCAATCATCAAGCAGTCAAGACGACAGTCCCCATGAACGAAGATGGGAGCCCACAGTTCTTCCGTTTCAAGAATTACAACAGGAAGATGGAGGTACCGTTTGTTGTGTATGCAGATTTTGAGTGCTACACTGAAAAGATGTATACTTGTTACCAAGATGAGGGTAGGAGCTTCACCAATAGATATCAAAAGCATAAACCATCAGGTTTCTGTTACCTGATCAAGTGCTTTGATAACGCTATATTCGAACCCAAACTTGTGAGGCACACAGCTGAGTCACCAGACGAAGATGTACCCAAGATGTTTATGAAGAGCTTGGAGTCGGATGTCAAACAAGTCTATGATAGGTTCAAGCTACCCAAAAATCCTCGTGTCAGTCAGGATGAGAGAATAGCCTATGAAAATGCCACACATTGTCACATCTGCGGATCGACGCTTGGCCATGACAAGGTGTTGGACCATTGTCATCTTAGTGGAAAGTACAGAGGCGCCGCGCACCAAGACTGCAACTTGAATTACAAGGTGCCTAATTTCATACCAGTTATATTCCATAACCTATCCGGATACGATGGCCATTTATTTGTGAGGAACATAGGGGAATCGAAAGGTAAGCTGGATTGCATACCAATCAACAATGAAAAATACATTTCGTTCACGAAGGAGATTGTTGTCGAATCAGGTTCATTGACAGCTTTCGGTTTATGGCAGCGGGCCTCAGAAGGTTGTCAGACAACCTACCACAATCTTCTCTGGTGAATGTAAAGAGTTGGTTTGAAAGGGTGATGGAAGATGGCACAGACCTGCAGTTACTCACTAGGAAGGGAGTATTTCCGTACGATTGGTTTGATGGGTTTGATAAGCTCAGTGAAACCCATCTCCCACCAAAGGACGAGTTCTACTCGAAGCTCTACAATGCCGAAATATCGGATGAGGATTACCAGCATGCTCAAAACGTGTGGAAAGTCTTTGGGATTGAGAACTTCAGGGAATACCACGACCTTTACCTTGAACTGGATGTCTTGTTGTTAGCTGATGTTTTTGAGAACTTCAGGGAAGTTTGTAGGAAGAACTACGACTTAGATCCAGCTTGGTACTACACTGCACCTGGATTGGCGTGGGACGCGGCGCTGAAAATGACCAATGTGAGATTGGAACTTTTGAATGACCCTGACATGCTTCTCATGTTTGAGAAGGGCATCCGAGGGGGTATCTCCATGATCTCAACTAGATATGGCAAAGCCAACAATCCATACATGAAAGATTATGACCCATCATTACCAACAAAGTACATTACATACATGGATGCAAACGGTTTGTACGGATGTGCAATGAGTAAACCTTTACCAACACATGACTTTCGATGGTTGACTGAAGAAGAGCTTGTATTGAAGTGGGAAGATCTACCATGCATACTAGAGGTTAATCTAATGTACCCAAAGCACCTTCACAAACTGCACAATGACTATCCATTAGCACCAGAGAGAGTTACGGTAAATGGTGTGGATAAGCTAATTCCAAACCTAAGGGACAAACGAAAATACATCATTCACCACGAGACACTGAAACAGTATTTGAGTCTCGGGTTGAAAGTCTACAATATATACAGAGGCATCACATTCAAAGAGTCCGCGTGGCTGAAGCCCTATATCGACCTGAACACCGAACTAAGGACCAAAGCAACAAACGACTTCGAGAAGGACTTTTTCAAGTTGATGAACAACTCAGTCTTTGGGAAAACGATGGAGAACGTGAGGAACAGGGTGGACGTTCGTTTGGTCACTGAAGAGTCAAAAGCCAAGAAGTTGGTATCGAAGCCGAATTACCACCACAGCACGATCTTTTGCGAGCATCTGGTTGCAGTACAAATGAAAAAGACAAACTTGGTGCTGGACAAACCCATTTACCTAGGCTTTTCAGTCCTGGAAATAAGCAAGACCATAATGTACGACTTTCACTACAACTACATCAAGCCCAAGTATGGTAGCAAGGCCAAGTTGTTATTTACAGACACAGATTCACTGGCATACGAGGTGGAGACGGATGACTTCTACAAGGACATTAGTCCAGATGTGAGAGACAGGTTCGACACCAGCAACTACCCTGAAGACCATCCATCCGGCATTGAGGTGGGCGTGAACAAGAAAGTCGGGGGCATGTTCAAGGATGAAGCGGGTGGCCAACAGATCATAGAATTCGTGGGTCTCCGGGCCAAGCTATATTCATACATGATGGATGAGGGAAAGAAGGAAAAGAAGTGTAAGGGTGTGAAGAAGGCTGTGGTGAAAAAGAGCATAAGCTTCAAAGACTACAAGGATTGCCTCTTCAATCAAAAATCACAGAGGAGGACGATGAATATCATCAGGAGTCACCTGCACGACGTGTACACAGAGACTGTGAACAAGGTGGCACTATCATGCGAAGACGACAAAAGGGTGGTAAGGGAGGATGGGATACACACATATGCATATGGTCACTTTAGGACTCTGATTTCGGTAAAAATTTAATGATTTAACGATACATATACCCAACCAGACAAAGTCGGTATGGATTACGATTCAGATGAAACTTACCACAGCCTTGTCGATCATTTTCAGTCTATGTTCAAGAAAGCTGATGAAGAGGACGAACAGGTCTGTAAGCATGAAAGTGTGTATAGGGATGAGAGAGGGATTGTTGTTTGTAGCCTCTGTAAGACTGAACTAGAACGGATGGACTATTCCAAACTACAATGGACGTACAACCCATCAGACATTAGGTATGATCTTCGTAGATCAAAACCAAAGGGAGTTCGTACTGTATTCGAGAGACATAACTTGAATGTGTCTTCTATGATGATCGATATCGTAGAAGCCAAGTATCAAGAGATCGTAAAGTCCAAGTGTGAAAATCGCGGCCAGATTCGTACATCTTTGGTGGCTGCATGCTTGTTTTACACATACCAAGAATTTGGTGAGTATCGTACGTTAGATTACATTATGGATTTGTTTGGACTCAAGAAAAGAGCCATGACACGTGGCTTAGAAATGTACTTGGAAGCATTCCCAGAGGCGAGAACCAACAACATTACACCAGAGAAACTTATTCCCTGGGTAATGAGAGTTACTGGGGTTGATGAATCTCATCAAAGACGTATTTTGTCCATTGCCAAGTACTTTCGAGCAACATCACAGATTATTGAGCGCTGTACTAGCGGTGTAGTTGCAGCGGGTATTGTCTTCTTTTACTTATGTATTAACCAGGAGTATAAAAATCAAATAGGTATGACAAAGAAGATCTTTGCCGACAAACTTAAGATTTCGGACATTTCATTGATCAAGATAGTTCGCGAAATGGCTGACATCTCAACAATGTCACTTAAGTACTCTAGAGGGTGGTAATTCAGTATCATCGGGAACAACTTGGAGTTCCTCACGCACAAACCCTCGCTTCGGTACTCCATCTAAATAGTACACTACTGGCTGATCTGGTGAAATTACCGTTCTTGCTATGTCGTAAACCTCAAGGCTCCATACAGGATCAGTGGCTCTTCGTTTGTCACCACCTTCATCTTCACCGGGCGAATACAAATACCTAACCTCGACTCCCGGGGGCAACCTTTTCTCATTCAAACCCACAGCTCTCTTGTATTCCATAGGCTTAACATCAACCTCTTTCAATTCCAAAGCTTCATCAGGCTCTTTACCTGTGATGCGTGTTGGTTCAGAATTCAAAGTCTTCATAATGGCTGGCAGCCTTTTCACCCAAACCCTGGACCTAACATCAGTCACCATCTCCTGCGCATATTGATGGCTAAACAATTTCTCACCAAGCGTTCTGTTGGCCCTCTCTACAAAAGCCTGCGCTCGATGATTACCAGCTTTACTTCGCTGTACGTCTACTTGATATTTGTTCATCAAGTGAGTGACACTACCCATGAATTCTCTACCGGGATCCACCATTAATGTCTTTGGCCACTTTAGCCTCCGAGCATAAATCCTCTCAAACGCCCTGGCCACTTCACCACTATCTTTGGAGGTCAGTGCCTCAGCATCCTTGTACCTAGACGCGATATCAACCACAACCAGCGCATAGCGGTATGTTTTTCTTCTCACTGTATCGTGAGGAAGAAACAGCAAGTCCGCTTGATGAATTTGATTTGGTTTGCCAACGACCCAATGTGGTCTGGGTATGTACCTTGGTGGAGGAACATATATCTGCCACAATGCTTGCTTCTCCAACCAATCTCTGGCAACACTTTCGGTCACTTTGGCCGCACTCGCCAACTTTGCTATGGCCGAGTACCCTTTCCAGTATCCATCGGTAGAGTAGTATAATCGACTTAAAACATCGTCACTAGACATTTACAACAAGATTCAGTGCACTTAAATGGCTGGAATATCATACATTCTTGACACTGATCGTGTTCCCAGGATGCGTAAAGGTTTGAGGGCCGAGGCCTCGTTAAATCGGATCACGCTAAACCCCTCATCAGCCAATCCTGGCGAGACATTATACATTGAAATACCAAAACTGGCCGACAACCTGGTGATTGTGCCTGGCAGCGTGTACATCACCTTCGATATGAACGTGACAGGACACAAGAACAACACACTTGTCAACAACTTGGGAAGGAACCTGGTTTCACGATACAGGGTTCTATTCGGGGGTGAAATCATAGAGGACATTGACAGGTTTGATTTGTTCAAGACTTACCACGATTTGTTTTTGTCAGAGACCGATCGAAATAACAGATTGAGACAGGGCATATCAACCGAGAATGTAAGGAAAATCAGAACCAATGCCGGTGACAAAGTTACCTCAAATGCAGCAGAAAATACTCTAAGTGCAGTCCATAACACCAGGTACGAAATACCATTGGACCACGCGATACTGAAAGATCATGGAATCTTCTATCCAAAAGCCTTACCACATCCACTCAAATTCGAAATAACTCTAGCTCCGGTCTCTGATGTCGTCGTTTACTCAAACGCTGAAACACCACCTGATTACAAACTAACAAATATGGAGCTGGAGTATCAATGCATATCAAGTGACCGATTAGCCAGTCAAGCCATTGCCTCGTACCAGAATGGAAGGGTTTTCTTGTATGAGAAGATACTTCTTCACAAAACGTTCCCAATCTCTGAGAACACTGATGGTGTGATCAATGAGCATATTAACGTGCCCAGGAAGTCCATGACTGGGATGCTATGTATTTTCACAGCCCCATATGCAGCAGGTGCCAGGGAATCTGAGATTTTTGCAAACCCAAAGATCACATCGGTCAAGATTGACAAAGATGGGGTACCAAACAAACTTTATTCGAAAGGCATGTTACCAACTGATTTATGGCAGGCCATAATCAAACGAGTTGGTATCGATGATTCCATCAAGGAGTCTGATTTCTATACGAACAAGTTTGCTCTGTGGATCGATCTGAGGACTTACCCTGACAACGATGTTCATGGGAACGGTTTGGAGCTGACTAGTACTCGGGATGGCATAAGACTCGAGATTAACAGGGAGAAGAGAGGAGGCAGGGTCCTTACCTGTTACATGTTCGTGGTTGCTGACGCTGCCATGTCAATTAAGAACTCAAACTTAAGAGAGATAACGTACTAAACACAATCAAACTATGAATGAGTTAGTGGACAAAATCCCATTCAACTGTATCATTACGGGACCTACGAATTGTGGAAAGACTCAATACATAGTGGACCAGCTTCGAGGAGACTTTAGGGGCGTGTTCGACCACATTGTCTTGATCTGCCCCACTTACATCCACAACAAGACTTACAGAGGCTTTGCAAAGGGGGACAAGAGATTTTGGGTATTCTCACCAGATTCCAGTAATGAGGACGAGATTGACTATTTGCTAGCGCTTTGTTCAACGTTATTCTCGGGTGAGAACACACTCATAATACTCGACGATTGCGCTGTTTCGAAAGACTTGAAGAACAGGACAAACAAATTCATCAATCTGGCCTTCTCCGGGAGGCACATTGGCATATCCGTGTGGGTTCTCACCCAACAGCTCACATCGATCTCGAAACCATTCCGAGAGAATGTCGCATGCGTGGTGTCGTTTTACAACCCGTCTGAAACCGCGATGAAAATGTTATTTGAGGAATATGGTGGTGCATTAGATGCTGAAAAACGCAAGAGGTACAAGAAGCTACTCGAGACTGAAAAGTACGCCAGACTTTGCTTTTCACTGCGCCATCCGTTTGAAAAATACTTAGAGATACCCGCGTCCGAGGCCAAACATGGCTAACCTTGAAGAGATACTGAACGGTGAAGCATCAGTTGATACAACACCATCACCAATCGATGATTTGGAGTCAAAGAGGGAATCTCTTTCAATCCTGGCTTGTACGGGTTCGACAAAAGAATACACGGGTGTGGTTATGGACCTCTCCGACGTAACCAAACTATCGGACAAGGATGTGGAAAAGTATTACAAAAGGTACCAAGTTGTGTCGGGCAAGAAGATTGTCGATGGCTTGGCGGACTCCTCTTTTCAATTGATGGCTAAGGCTGTGGATCACGGTTTGAGAAATTACGGAAGTATAGATGACAAAGAGGCTCTTGTGAAAGATTGTAAGAAAGATGAATTGATAATGAAGGAGATCTCAAATATATCCGGGTCACTTGTACTCAAAGGTGGAAGACTCACAGCATTACTTTCGGCATTTGTTCATTTTGCAAAGCACTTCAAGTTGAGAGAGGATGGATACCCAAGACAACTTGAGCAGGACCTAAGCATCAATCCAACACAATTTGAGCAGGACCCAACAGAACTTGAGCAAGACCTAAGCACCAATCCAACACAACTTGAGCAAGACCCAACAAAACTCGAGGACTAAAGTGGATTCTAGGAAAAGTGTCTTCAAGACTGTTTATGCCGTGGGAAAAGCACCCCATCATGCAAACCGCAGAAACACGTTTCGACATATTCACCGTATATGCCAACGAGAATGACTCTGACTTTGATACATTCTTCAATAGAGTGGGACCAGAGGTTCATGATTGCTTCGAGAAAATCAACCCTAGATACACAAGACTTGAGTTTAATTTTGAGCTACAAAACAAAAAGAATTTTCAACAGATGATAGTAGACCATTACGATGATGATGTTGATTCTATGGATGATACAATCAATAGTATTGTGAGAGTTTTGAGATCTAGGATTAGGAATGCTTTGATGGATGGACTCCAAGTGTGTCTTGATAGAAAAGTTGATGACTGTGACATATTTGGACCCTATATTGATGATGATGATGATGATGATGATGATGATGATGAGGATTGGGATTGGGATTGGGATCTAGAGGATGTTTTAGAAAACCCTAGTCTGGCTAGACCTATGGTTAATCATGTTGCAAATGGAATGGAGTCTAATCTTTCATACATTAGAGTCAAAATGTTGAACTATGACAAGGAATTCCATAGACTAGAATTCAAACGTGTTTTCGATAAACTAATCCCTGCAGCAATGTTGAGCTTTGACAAGCAATACCATAAAGTAGAATTCAAGAGTGTTTTTGATGAATTAGTGGATGCAGCATGGCATCCCGATCGAGTGCTAGACTGGTGTCTTGACCAAGAGGAATTGAGAGACTTGAAAGAACGATGGAATATGTAAGAACCGATTTTGAGCCTCTTAGTAGATGACCTACTAAGAGACCTAAGCAGCAAAGCCCCAACACAACTTTTAGGACTAAATAACCACTTGTGAGCCACTTAGTGGTGACATACAAAGTGGCTTAAAGAGAGTTATGTACTATGTCATAACCGAAAGGTAAAGTGTTGAAACATGAGTGAACCAATCTTCATTGCACTTGACTCTGATTTTGACTGGAACACCATTGTTGTTTCTGAACCCAAGAGTAAATCCTTCAACAAAGGCCAAAGTAAACCACAAAACCAATGGGTTAGTTCAGATGTTTACGTACAAGGTCCCAACGGTGTGAAGCGACCGATTTTCATTGAATTGGCCAAGCAATTCTTTTCGGGTATATCGGGGGTGTGGCCATTTGGAACCGACAAAGACAGTCGCAGACTTGAGACTCTGGAGGGGTTCCAAATTTCATACCCAATGACATCGATTGGTACTATGGATTGCCCAACAACCGAAGAGATCAAGACTCGAAAAGCACTTGATAATGTAGTGAAGATCACATTGAACTCACTCAAAAAGTTTTGTAAGAAACCAAAATCAGAGAGGTCCGTTCCACCCGCAACTTTCAATGCATACATGACTGCCAAGAGTGAAAATGATTGGTCATTGGCTTTAAAGCCAATATACGGTTACACAAACATCACGGACCAACAAACGGGTGAGAAGAGAAAGGACACAAGCAGCCCACAACGTGCCTACCTCAAATTCATAACCTGGGGTAAGGGTTGCAACATCCTATCCACAACTTGTGTATACGGTCCAGATGATGAAATGGTTAACCCACTTGAATACATGTGGCAACCCGACAAGTATGTAAGCGGTTTTGGTCATCCTGTTGTCCGTTGGGATGGTATATTCTGGGGATCCCACGGGCAGACCGGTTACGGTGCCTCAGCCCGTCTTCGTGTTACTGAGATGAATTTCACTCCAAGTGATTTCAACAGCATGACTAGTTTTCGAATGTTACCTTCCAATAATGCCACACCGCAAGAACCAGAATCTAGCCTGTTACCCTCCAATGATGCCACACCGCAAGAATCGGAATCTCGTATGTTGCCTCCCAATGGTGCTGAGCCACAAGAATCAGAAGATGAAGATGAGTATGTGTTGGAACATTGCTAATTAAGACGTACTTCTCCTAATAGGCATCCTATTAGGAGAGTTAAAGCTTAGTGATAACAGAGATACAAACATGTCTGAGCAACCTGTTGAGCAAATCACAAGAGAACCCGATGTCAAGGATAAAGTAAAGGATCCCAAGAAGGTGGAGGCCGGGAAGAAACTGGCCGACTACCACAAGAAGGCTAAGGAGGCATTGAAGAAAAAAGAGCAACGGGATTCAGATAGTCAGAAAGAAAAGGAGCCGCAGGAAGATGCATTGGTGAAAAAGGATGATGCCTGGCCCAGCCTATCCTTCGAGAATTTGTTAATCGGTGGTTCCATAATAGGAGGGATTGGTTATTTTTTATACAAGAGATACAAAGACAGAATACCCAACTTCGTACCTTCTGTAACCTTCGAACCACCTCCTGTCAAGGACATGAATGAGGTCGAAAGACCCCCAAACATAGAAAACAGCTTAAATGACGAGCTGATGTAATACACAAAATGTCAGATAACAAGCTTGTGAAGACTGTTACAGATTCTGCAGTTCTAATGGGACTCGCTGCTGCTGTGGGCTATGTGGGTAAGAAGGTCCTGAGAGAGAGAGAGAGAGAAAAAAGAATCGTTACTGGGCGATCCATCGTCCAATATCATGAATTACGCCAAATGGGTCGCTGTTTTGTCCGCGAGTATGTACCTCAAAACTTATTTAGAAGATCAAAAGATCTTACCAAAAGAGCTTTGAGTAATGGCCACAGTGACACTTGATCCTAAAAGATTCAAACTTGCCTTGAATGAGTATATGAAAGATGGGCCTGTTTGGAGTGACTTCATTACCAAAGATGGCGATGGGCCCGTAATATCCTTTGACGAGAAAGGGTTCAGTATGGCTGTACTCGATCATGTGAAGGACGGTCCCAAGTTGGAGGACTTTTTCAACATTAAATTAAGGAATCCCAAATAGATTGACAAATGGCGACTATAGCGATCGTTATCGGAGGTGCAATCGCCAATGCAGTTGCCCTCGGTTTTGGTACCTACATAACACATACCCTCACTGGATCATCACCCGAAGAACTCGAAAAGGAAAGGAAAAGGCATGACAAAGCAATGGAGGAGTACCAAAAAGATTACGCTGCGCATGAAAAGAGGCGGTTGGCATATATTGACTTTATGAATAAGAGGAAGAGTGATGCTGACCAGGCATCCGAGAACATATCGGAGACGGATGAAGCGATGAGATTGTACAATCAAATAGGCGATCCTCCCAAGTTCTCTGACTATTACCGACCGAATGAAGACCAAAGAATGGCTCAGATGGTTTTTGTCGCGGTTGGGATGTTAATCCTGGTATTTATAATTAGCAAGTGGGTGCGATAAACTAACTTAGAAGTTCCCATATTCGACATCAAATATGGCAACTGCTTATCCTGAAGGAGAAGAAGAAAACGATCCTTTCGGGTTGGGGGAAGAAAACAAACAAGAAGATCCCGATGATTTCGAAGATACCCCGCTACTTGGTAGGCAGCCTCCAACACCAGACAAAGTCTTGGAAACATCCACGACCAAGGGTGCTAGACGTAAATTAGGGTATCTTCAATTACCACGTGAAGATATAGAGATGGAGGTTATGGAACAAAACAAAGATGAAGTCTGGACCAAGATTGTAGATAAATTCCCAAATGCCAAACCCAAGTTCCTTTTCAAATACAATGAATGGGGTAAAATCGTTGTCAAAATCACTGGCAGAGATCCAGACAGAAATGTATGGCATCCATTATTCGATGCGAATGGTGATGTGAACAAAGGATTACCCAAAACAATTACAAAAGAGTTAGGTCCAAGCGCGGAAGAAATTGTGGAAGCCAATGATGGTGAGATAACCAAGAGAAAAGGGTTCGTTAGTAAATTGAAGGAGAAGGTAAGATTCCATCGAGAAAAGGCATTGAAAACCCCGGAAGAAGTAAGTCAAATAGAGACCATCGAGGAACAAATTGTTGAACAAGAGCAAGAGATAGCTAACTTGGAAGGTGAGAATGAGCAAATACAGGAGCGAATGTCATTGCGAGATAGAGTGAAAGCGATCTTCAAGAAATATGGTTTCACGGTATTTGCCATTGTGAGCGCCGTTGGTGTGGTCATTGGCGTTATCGTGTCTAATCTTTCCAAGGGCCTATCCAGATTGGGCAAAGGTGTGGGGGACGGGCTGAAGACCATCGGTAAGAAACTTGGTGAGTTATTGCCTGGTATGGTGGGGGCGATCGTGAGTTTCCTATTCAAGACCGCTGGGGAGGTCATTTCATTCCTGGGTAAGAACGCTTGGCTGTTGATCCTCGCTGTTGTAGTGTACTTTGTAGACGAATTAAAAAAGAGGCGTCGCTAATGTAAATGTTGAGCATAACAATGTACGAGTCTGAAACCAGGGTGTACTTGGACCCTCCCCTGGACAAGGTTCGAGAGATACAACTTCTGGGTTGTAATATACCCAAACGATTGGTGAATTTCAAGGATCGCCAAGGCATACTCAATGAGGAAAATCGACCCCTCATAATAATCCAACCCGGTACATACTCTCTGCGTGGTATACACGCGATATTTCTCAATGATACGGATAAGGCCAAGCTATCGATCATTGAGACTGACACTGTTGACTATTTGTACTCCAACAAGAACTCCAACATCAAACTTACGAGAGGACTGCAAGTTGCTCTGGGTTTACCCGAAGTCATAACGCCTGGCAAGTTATACCCCACAAATCTCCAAATCAAAGAGCCCCTGAGACTGATGTGCAGTCTAGTGAATAACCAGTCATCCTATATGAACAATGCTCGATTTACAGGCCCTGTGAAGATCTCACCCTCACAACTCCTTGCCAACATACCATCACAGGATTATCCAGTCATTCCCGTTCACAAATCCAAAACACCCGTAAATCACTTCGATCTGAGCATCCTCGACATTGAATGGAACAAATTAAATCTGAATGGGTCTCCAATCACCTTCAGTTTGCGATTCAGATAACATTTTAAAAGTACGTGAGATCCGTAAACAAACATGGGTGAGTACAAAGGAATCTATCCCAACTTGCCTGCGACGGCGCCTCCTCCTGATGGCGCTACTTTCAGATTACAACAATGTTGTGACATTTTGAATAAGCTGAAGGCTGAATTGAATCACTACGAGATGGTACTCAAAAAGTACAACCGGTCCAAAGGCGCGCTCATAAACGCAAGCTCGACCTGTGGTATACTATCTTGCGTCTTGGCGGCTGGTGGATTGGGAACATCGCTTAGTGGAGTCGGAATCATCGCATCTGTGCCATTGGGTGTGGTAAGTGGCGTATTTGTGTGTGCATCCATAGCTTTGCAACAAATATCCAAGAGACTGTCAAAGAAAGCTGTGAAGCATCAAAACACCATCACACTGGCCAGATCCAAAATAAACACCATTGAAGACCTGGTTTCCAAAGCCCTTAGTGACAATAAGATCTCTGATGAAGAATTCTCGCTTATCATAGAAGAGCTCAAGAAGTTTGAAAAGCTAAAGGCTGAGATACGGTCTAAAGCTCAAAAAAATATGGATGGGGAGGACCCATTGGTATTGAGGCAGAGAGTACGCCAAGAAATCCTCAAAGAACTAAAAGGAGGACTATAACTATAGTTTACGAGCAAAACATCTACTAGTCCAAATAGGCTTAAAGTTTGATATGCTAGTAACATAACCATGACCACTCAATCCATTGAAGAGAAACTCAAATCACTAGAACGTGCTAGTATAAATATGGGGAAAACAAATGAATACAAATCCGTTAATAATGCTTTCAACGATTTGATTGATGAGGGATTTAACATGTTCAGAAATAAGTTCGGTAGTAATAATGCAAATGAAACCGTTGTAAACAAACAAGTCAATGCTATTGATGAAGAAAAGATCATGGAATCGAACAAAAGATTGTATGTGGTTGTTGTATGTTCTGCAATACACTGGACCCTTGGTTTGGCTAGTGCTATATATTACTATGTCACATAATGACTTAAAATCATGAACTCTTCTATCCAAATTCTGGATAGAAGATGGGCTTACTAAACGACTTCAAAAATAAGTACCCAAAAGCTGACCTTGACCGATTCAAATTCATAGCTGATCAATATGGAGGTTACATTATATGGAAACATAACGGAATGACAATCATGTCCTATGATGACCCCACTGGCAAGACATGGACTGATGGCCTCCGACCAGGTCTCAAACTACTACTATGGATTGATTTGGGACTCGATGATACATCAAGCCCATTCCCAAAGAGCCTAACCATGACAAATCGCTCCTACCCAATTCCAGCCATTGATTTTGACGAACCCACAAGTAACACCACAAACATGCTGACGTCATTGGACATATACGTGTCCAACACGAAAAAATTCACCGCTAAGATGCGTAACATATTTACCTCCCAAGTTGTGACTTTCAAGTTTGGTAAACAAAGTCGAAAATGGCTAAACTCCCCCGACATGAACTACTGGCCTCAACAACTAAACTTTGCAGTGTGGTGTGCGACCTCTGGCTGTGGTGTCAGCCCATTTGAAAGTTTGAACTACCCCAAAGTGGTGGCTGGCTTCATAAAGTTTCATGTGTATTTCACCATAAGGCGAATACTGTACGAATTGAATGTACCTCTGCCAGATGAACAGCCATTTGCCATAGCTAACAACCCTTACAGTAAAGTTGCATACCAAAGATTATGCGCTGAATTCGGGATCGCTAATGGTTCTGATTTCAGATGGAAAGGCGGGCGAAACCATGGTCTTGGTGATATATTCCTTGACTATGGTGCTGGTTACCATGGAAGAGGTGGGGGATTTCAAAATGTTCATTTGATTCGAAACTATGATGAAGACGCAAACCAATGGCCTGGTGATGGTGGTGAATTCTCAGATGATGGTGGTAAGAAAGAAAAAGGTAACCTCATCTCATTCATTCGCAATGATGACTTTGCTGGGTACAAGTATGCTTGGCTCATCCCAACGAGTGGTTATGGGCTCACCAAGGCTGGGCTGGGCAGACTGAATCGATCTGCTGAGGCCTTCGTTTACTGTGTGCTGGGATCGCAAGTCAATACACGAAACTCGATTGTGGGCACGGGTGGTGGGGCAATTGAGACACAGCAAGAGTTCTTGGCTCTGTTTGAAAGCAGTGTGATCGAGAACGACATATCAAGTTCAGTACAAAGGTACCAACTCGCAACTCAGGAAGCGAAGTTAAGATTGGATCTGGCAATCGCACCTGGAGTTTGGCTAATGCCCAGTAATATGATCATAAACACGGAGAGTATAGTTGGTTACAACAACAACCTAATGAAGGCCACGGGTGACATGAAGTTCGGACTCAACTCAAATGTAAACCTCGAGACCAAGACTGTAGGGATAAGCCATAACTTGGGCTCTTCGAAAGTTAAGTTACCACATGCAGCTACCGTAACCAAAACTGTACAGGTGAAAACACCAATAACGGATGTTAAACCTGAAATCAAAGAGCCTGAAAACACACAACATGAAAATAATTTGTTTGCATTGACAATCGTAGTTGGTGGATTGGCTTGGGCTTTGTTCCGTTGATGGACTCGATATGATTTTTGTAACGTGGTTCGCGTTACAAAAATGCACACTATATTACTGTGACTTCATAAGATCGCTGCAATCTTTACAACGATCTTTACGTTTGTGATGAACGCATATGCCCTTTCCCCCACAGTCTTTACATCTGTACCTAGTTCTACCATGAGAACATACTTGGGAACCACCACAATCTTTGCAAGAGTACTTTACTCTACCATGAATACATATACCCTTACCACCACAGTCTTTGCAATACGCTTTCTGTCTTAGATGAGGGCATATTTGTGATCCCATACAATCCTTACACTGAACCTCACGCCTGCCATGGTTACATTTTCCACCACTAGGTACCTCTTCAGGCATCCCCAGCGCCTCCAGTAGCTCTCCCCGACGCATCTTATAATATTCGGCTATCTTGCGATCCTTGGCAATGGCGCGGAGCTCTTTGACAGTTTGACGTTGATTGGGCATGATGAGTGTTTGGATGTACAGTGTCATTCCTTTAAGACGATTTTGATCGCATTTTGGATCCTGCACGCGTGCAGGATTTTTGTGTATTTGGTCTTGAAGTGCTGGCCTAGAACTGTCGTTTTCCCCCTACTTCCAATACACCCAAACTGAGTCCGATGGACGAAGGCCATGAACGATCAGACTCACCGGAAGTAAGTTCGCGAGAGACTTAGAAAATATACAGCAACGTAGAGTACATTGAAAGGGATCATGGAAAATGTCGGCAAACGGACTCCATCGGATCCGATGGAGTCGGATCGCCGTTGCAAAAGTCCATCGGACTCGCCTTTTGTCAGTTTGCGAGAGACTTAGAAAATATACAGCAACGTAGAGTACAGTGAAAGGGGTCATGGAAAATGTCGGCAAACGGACTCCATCGGATCCGATGGAGACGAGTCGCCGTTGGTAGAGTCCATCGGACTCGCCTCGTGTCAGTTCGCGAGAGACTTAGAAAATATGCAGTAACATAGAGTACAGTGAAAGGGGTCATGGAAAATGTCGGCAAACGGACTCCATCGGATCCGATGGAGACGGGTCGCCGTTGGTAGAGTCCCTCGGACTCGCCTCATGTCAGTTCGCGAGAGACTTAGAAAATATACAGCAACGTAGAGTACAGTGAAAGGGGTCATGGAAAATGTCGGCAAACGGACTCCATCGGATCCGATGGAGACGGGTCGCTGTGGAAAGAGTACATGGTACTCGTTTCTTGTCATTTCTTGAGAGACTTAGAAAAATACAGCAAGGTAGGGCATTCGGTAAACGGACCCCTATTGATCTGATGGAGATGGTTGTTTTGACAAGAGTCCAACGGACACACCGATTGTCAGTTTGCGAGACACTATGAAACGCTTTATGAACTCACATTCCGTGTTTTGCGCCAGTCGCGCTACGTACGATCGGAATGGAATAAGACTGTTCGCTGACCTTGAGAGCTGGGTTCAATTAGGTAAAAAGAAAATGCGCCCTGTCTTTAAATATGAGGCGTTAAAAGTGTACTCCAACTGGATGCATGGAATTATAAGTTACTGCCAATTCCTGTGGTGTATTTAAATGCAAGAAATATACTTTTTTTGTAATGATTGATATGGTTACGGTAAGCTAATTATGGTTAAAAAAAAGAAGCTTATTTGTCAAGTAATACTAGGGGGAGGTATTTGTGGTTTAACAGAGATTGGTTTGGGGAGCGCTAAAAGATTGGGAAGATGAGAAGGTAGGATAAAGTTCCGCTTATATATTTGTAACGTACTCCAGTCAATTTTAATGTACTATGCCATTGCTCCCAGCCAGCATCACGATGATTGAGGAACGGCTATCTCGAATATTGGCTAGACTGAGCTCTACTGATCAAAATTACCTGAATAATAGTTTTGATGGTTAAGAATAACTATGTTTTAAATTGATTGAGGGAAAAATTATCTTTTCATGTTTATATGATTGTTCTTTTTGGAGTAGCTGTCGTAATCAGTGTAAATCCTAAGTATGTGTCAGTGTGTAATTGAGTGGGAACTCTGTGTTACTTGAGAGCTAATGAACTTTTAATTTTAACAGAAATTCTGAAAACAATGAAATAGAAAATGGAGATAATCGAGAAGTGGTTTTTTAACTTTTTGAATAATATCACTATGTCGATTGTTTGAATTATTATTCGAAGGGAAGTTGATAAGCCGATAATGCTATAAAAGTGTCAATTGTTTATTGCAAATAAAATTTATTCATAAAAGTCGATAATCATAATGATGTAAGGAGTGGTAGGCAATTTCAATTGCTTTTTATTGATACTATCGAGAACCAAACAATTGTTACTCTTTGTAATTTGACTGTTTGTCAACAATAAATTAAAATTGATAATTAATAAGTTGATAGGAGTTGATAATCACATGAGATATTGTGATTCACTTTTATCGTCTAGTTAATGGTGGAATAATTGTTATTGATTTTTAATCGGCAATAGTTGGTTTTTATTTAATTTTATAATGATTGATATTTAACATCCTGATAATTTTGTCCTTGTATTAATTTGAAAGAAGTTTACATTTGTTTATGGTTGCTGGCTGTGTGTTTTACTGTGTGGCAGTAAGCTTTGATTTGCTTAATTTTTTGCCACAGATTCTTGGGTATCCAGACGTATTTTTTTTCTTGGGGAAGGAGAAGCACTTTCACTTTCATCCTTTAATTCTTGCTTGGAATTCATCATAATGTTTCTTGCTGTAGAGATGAATAGATTAATAACACTTTTGTAGAAAATAGATGCTTTTGCATAGAAGTTGGAAATATATGTTTTGTTGGTTGACCCCGTACGAAACGAGCAGCGCTGTGCAGCGCCGCAAAAGCGCTTCAAAATAGCTGTACAGCGGATATGCAGCCGATTTGCAGCGTTTTGAAAGCCTTTCAACAGCCAAAGTGAAGTTGCAGCGGGCTGCAAAAACGCTGTGCAGCGCCTTAAATAGTCTCCTCCGCAGCCGTTATTAGCGTTGCGTGACGATCCTAATAACGACTGCGGAGGAGACTACGCCTTAAGAGCGAATGCACAGAAAAATCGAGCAAAATCAGAAAAACGTGGCCACAGCTCAAAACCTAACCTACCCTCATTTTCAGTTTATGATAGGATTTTAATGAGTTTATAACACTTCTGGTATTAAAATTTGAAAATGCGACCGAGTTTGGAAATTATTTGAGAGTTTCGATTTCAACGGTTTGCGGGCCTAAAAACGGCCGCCGAACATAGCAGAAGAGTCCAGTGACAGAGTTGAGTTGACTTTCATAAACGAGCGAATCTATTTAAAATTTTTCACTTAAAATTCACAAAACAGATACCTAACAATTTCAAAATGGCAGGTTTTTAAATTTCAAGAAGAAAATATGAGCAAACGAGGGCATAATTCTGATACATAATTTGCATGATTCTTATAAATACAGAAATTTACCGCTAGAACCAAAACCGAATTTCCTATATGGGGGAATTCTCCAAATCACCCAAAATCCCGGTTACTTCCCATAGAGATATAGTACTTGAACATTATCTGAAAATTAGTCTGGTATTTTCGCGAACGCTCCAAAAATTCATCGATTATTTTGAGGTTATTTCGCCCCGCCAAGTGCTAATTGACTCTCGGGTCAATTGAGATGTGCAAGTCACGCAAGTTTTACGCGTCAATTTAACCTTATTTGAAGGCAAAAACTGAAAAAAATCTTAAATTTGTACCTGTTTTAACGACATTCAACTTATCTTCAAAAGGAGAGGCCGTTCAATGGGTAATTTCTGTTCTTGGGATCTGGTAGATTGGAGAATGGCGACTGTGGGCGGACATAAGTCTGCTTTCCCGTGACTGCGAAATCAGAACGACATCAAGAGATAATTTCCAGTCTTCGTAAATAAATCTGCTTTGCAGTGCCCTGCCTGAGATAAAGTAGGCCAAGTAGGAAACCATTGTAGCGCAACTTGGATCCTTTGTAACGAGCAATGTATTTGCCGCACAGCGACGGTGAGTAAACAAACCATGTACGGTACCAATTATTGCGTGACCAGGCAACGATTGTCTACGGCCCCAGCCGTGCATGGGAACCAAAACGCTCGAGGTGTAGCAAATTCATTTTATTGTACAGGGGAAACAGGGTGGGAACAGTCGGAGCGTCTCAGAGCTGCAAAACGGTACTTAAAGAGCGACTCCAAGGTGAGAAGCTCTCAGTGCTTGGACTTCAAAGTTATTTAGGCATCGCCAAGCGCTATCTTGTCAATTAACATTCAGTCAATGAAGGTAGACTTGCCGTCTCATCCCCGTACCAGCTGAAGTTCTTGCTCATACCTCCCCCCGCCCACCCCCAAGGTTGAAATAAGTTTTTTCCTTCAGTTGCAAGCTGGCAACTACATCAAAAACTATTCAGCAGACCAGTACTTTTTGTCACCACTTTGTTGTATTGACGCCACGACGTAATGCGATAAGTGCATAAGCATATGCGCTTATTGCTGCCGTTACGCTGATGTGTCGGGTCAGTTACACTTGACATTGGGCCACAAGGACGCGTACGTTTACATCCTTATGTCGTTGAAACCGGCCGATGTGAACCAACCTTTAAGAACGTTAGATATGGTGGTCGTTCGCTTGCGGCAGCTAAGCCCATAGCTCCATGCCACCAATAGCTGCGCGCTGCAAAAGCTAAGACGGATGAAATGTTATTTACTTGTCCCAAAAGTATCAGAATGCGCTACTCCTTCTTTTCGAATTGTTTTTGAAACTAACTCAACGACCATAGTGTATGGTGCGTGCACATTATAGCTAGAATTAAAATAGTTTTCCAGTCCCATTAAACGTCCTTGTGGAAACATGATTAGACCAGGCTTTTTGTTTCGAAGAGACCCTAATAATTTTGAGACCGTTGTTTGATTCAGGTGTATCTAGCAAACACCTCCACTGTCCCCGACCACTGCAGACAATATGCCCTGAGCGACCCTCATGACAAAGACTATCAGTAAATTTGCGACCACGAGCACGAAGACACATGCCATCGCTGCGAAGAGTTGACGACAGTTCTACATGAAATAGAAGAGGAGATCCAGAATATGTCTGCTAACAATGTTTCCGAAGACACCAGAGAAGAGTTCTTGTTCGTATCTGATCAGTCCAAACAGAACATCCTGGCATGGAAGGCACATCTACTAAGACGAACGTCCTAGACAGCCGTGATGAGACGTCCGTCCTATTGATCGAAGATTGGGTAATGAAGTTCTTGCCAAGGAAATATCGCGAGAGCCAGACTGATTGGTTTGGCAAGCGCGGTATTTCTTGGCATCTAACAGTGGCCACTCGACGCATGGCTCCCGACCAAGATCTCGAGATGATGACGTTCAGCCACGTCTTTCAACCATGTAAACAGGATAGTGCAGCCGTTCAAGCAATCATGACTGATGTCATCGGTAAGATGAAGAGAGTGATGCCGACCCTACGTACAGTGTACTTCGGACAAGATAACGCCGGTTGTTATCGAAGCGGTGGGACCATCATTGGCGCAATTCAAGCTGGTGACTCTCATGGTGTACAAGTGCGACGATTAGACTTCTCAGACCTCCAAGGCGATAAAGGGGCCTGCGATAGGAAAGCGGCAAAAATCAAGGCCCACATTAGAGTTCATCTGAATGAAGGTCATGATGTGGAAACAGTAAGTCAAATGGTGGATGCCATAAAATCCTCAGTTCTGCAGTGGAGTCAGCACTCTGGCAAACGTAGAATATGCTAGCACATACAGAATAGGGCCTGGAAAGAAGATTCCGCTATCAAAGATAACATTCCCGCCAATTTTCAGATAGCACGGTTATTTACTGCAAAGAGCTGTATGCACTTCATCGACACAGAGGATATCACCGCCAAGAGGAAAGCGCCGTATATTTTAAGACTAGAGAACTTCCTATTTGCTGCCAAATATAAACTTTATCAACACTTTATCAGCACTTCGTGAACAACTCAGGGGGGAAGCAGAATTCTCTTAAAGGGGCGTCTTCGGGTACCCTCCTATCCAGAGCTACCTTGCTTCCGACCACGCACAGGACGCTCTAGTAACAGTCATTAACTGCCCAAGCTTGGAATGAAATTGTATTTATTCCTAAGAATAAGATATTGAATTGACGAAAAATACAAGAATTCGTAGTTTGTGCGCTACAAAAAATTCGTACCCATGCGTGTACTTTTTAAAAATTAGGCTGCTACCAGGGCTTCATCTTAAAACTTGCAAAGCCCAAAAATGTTAGCGCATGTTCGCGAAGTGCTCTAGTCAATCAAGTGCTTGACCCGGGCCTTATACAATCGTTTTCTGTGCCTATAAAAGTGCAAAGGCATTATAGCCTCCTGCAAAAAGTAGTGCGAGGGAAGTGGACATGAAATAGGTGGGTGGAGGGGAAAGCTACTACACTCTTGTGCTTTGTTCAAAGTTAAAAGACGAAGCTGGTGTACTACACCAAACTATTAAAATATATATCTCATTGAGATTTTTGCAAATCCCATTTTTCGCTGGTCACGCAATCAACGGTACCATACTTTCCCGAGTTTGTTTACTAACCGTCGCCGTTCAGCAAATACACTGCTTGTTACAGAAGATCCAAATCGAACTAGACTGTTTTTCTACTTGGCCTTCTTTATCTCAGGTAAGGCACCGCAAAGCTTGTTTCTTTAAAGAGACAGGAGCGAGAATTATTTCTTGATGTCATTCTGATTTCGCAGACACTGGAAAACAGAGCTAGACTTAGTAGTAGGTCCGCTCGCAGTCACCATTCTCCAGCCCGACAACAAGATCTCAAAATCAGAAATTACTTGTTGCACGGCCTCTCCTTTTGAAGATAAGTTCAATTTCGTTGAAGCAAGTACATATTTAAAGAATCTTGTCAGATTTTGCCTTCAAATACCCCTTATTTGACGCGTAAAACTGGCGTGACTTGCACATCTCAATTGACCCGAGAGTCAATTAGCAGTTTGCGAGGACGAAGTAACCTCTAAATAATCGATAAACTTTCGGAGCGTTCGCGAAAATACCAGACTAATTTTCAGATAATTTTCAAGCACTATATCTCTATGGGAGGTAACCGAGATTTGGGGTGATTTGGAGAATTCCCCCATATAGAAAATTCGGTTTTAATTCTAGCGGTAAATTGATGTATTTATAAGCATTATGCAAATTATGTATCAGAATTTTGCTCGTTCATTGCCATTTTCTTCTTGAAATTTAAAGATGTGCCGTTTTTAAATTGTCAGAAATCTGTTTTGTGAATTTTAAGTGAAAAATTTTCAATATATTCGCTCGTTTATGAAAATCAGCTCAATTCTGTCACTGGACTGTTTTCCCATGTTCGGCGGCTATTTTTAGGCCCGTAGACCGTTGAAATCGAAACTCTCAAATAATTTCCAAACTCGGTCGCATTTTGAAATTTTAATACCAGCAGTGTTATAAACTCATTAAAACCTTATCATAAACTGAAAATGAGGGTAGGTTAGGTTTTGAGCTGTGGCCACGGTTTTCTCGATTTTTCTGTGCATTCGCTTTAAAAAGCGCTTGACAGCGTTTTGCAGCTGTTTGGCATCCCACCGATAGCTGTGAAATAGCTGCTAACAGCAGCTATCTCCATCAAGCGCGTGAGAAAAACACAACAGTGAAATCTGACGCGCAATTTTACGGTATGAAATTAAGCGGACATTTTATAATTTGGCCACAAATGAACCCGTGGCCCTTAGATTTTTGAAACGAATGTCGTACACACTGCACGCATTAAAACGATATCCAAACCTACATTTACCGTCAGTAAAACCATTTGAGCACTGCAGGGCTCAAATCTGTGGAACAATGCTGTTTGACAGACCTGTTGCAATCGTTCGTTGTTATCCTTAGCAATACGGTAAGGCGTTCTACTGGTTCAGGAAACTGATTCAGACTGTGAGAATGTCGAGGTCGAAGACCAAGTTATTTTGGAAGTTGCATTTTCACGACGCTCAACTGATTTAGTGTTGCGTGCCTCCAAAGCATGCCTTTTGTGACAAAGCATGAAATGATAACACGCCTTGTGAATAAAGACGTTGGAAAAATTGGTTCATCTCAATCAACTGCAATACACGAGTCCACTAATGCTATTTGTTAAGGCAGCGGCAATTAATTTTAGTTTTCATATTCAGGGTTATATACAGGATTTAATTAGTTAACAGAGGCAGATTTCGTGTATGTCAGTTACTTCTGACAAAAATAATCTATCGTGACCTGCTCCTGTATACTACTGACCTAACTCATCATGAAATGTCAATCGAGTTAGTTTAAGCCAATCAAAATAAAGTGTATCGCGTGCATGCATTGTAACCGACCCCTGGGGCCTGTTTCTCAAAAGACCCGGTAAATTATTGGGCCCGGTAAGTCACCCGGTAAGTCCCCGTAAACTTTTCCGGTGTTTCTCGAAGCTCCCGTTATTTTAGATCCCGTTAATTTGTCCGGTAACTTGCCCGGTAATTTACGAGAGGTCGTGACCTCCCGTAAAGTTTCCGGGAAGTCGCAAATGGTACAAAACTAACAAAATGGCGGCCAGAGGCCCCTTTCTAGCCGACATGGCTGACTGCGAGGTCATTGAACAATCTCGGCTCTCTCGAGCAAGAACAGAGTAGCTCGTTTAGGAACTGAAGGAGGAATTGGAAACAAACACGGCGAGAAGCTGCCCACTGGCTTCGGAAACGTAGTTAAATATTTGTCGTTTTATTTTTACAGTTGGAATGCATTTGCGTGGAAGCGCTATATAAATGTGAGGTTCTATTTTATTGTTTTTTTTTTTAACCAACAAACAGCGGAAAAAATAAATGAATAGATAAGACGCCTATCACTCGCCGCGCGTTATGACTTCCAAATGACTTCTTTGTGTAAATAATAGTTCCCGTCACGCAAACCTGATGCTACTGCAAGGCAAACCTGTTTCCTGTGTGTTAATTGCGGACCTTTTTTTACCTTTTTGGGAAGGAGGAGGGAATAAGAAAACAGACATTCTACAGATAAAAGTAATTACATAAAAGAGCGATCGGGAAAAGAGTCGCATTATGCGCGGTGCACAAACACGAAGAAAAGCGTACTGTACTCACGATAGATAAACGAGAATAAAGAGCTTTAAAATTATTCTCCCCAATCACAAAATTGTTTCAGTCGCATTTCTGTTGATCTTAAATTCCTTTGTTTTAGAACAGTCAATTTGGGATCTTTGAAAATTGCGCTTGATGTTTCCCGCCCGGAGAAAACGAGTAAATAGGGAGCATGTTTAAGAAACGACGACGGCTACGACTACGGCAACCCTGCAAAACAATAATATCATTGGTTACAAGAGTATAAATAATCGTGCTGCACGTGCTTCACGGATTTTAGCAAGTATATTGGCAGTCCTCTGCATGAGGACTACGTGAAAACACCAAATTTGAGGTTTGATGACAAAGTAACGTAAGCATGTTACAGAGAATCTTTCATTCTCTATTTTCATTTTGAAACCGCCCGTACCAATTTATTTTAGGACGTATTTATTTGTAGGACGTGAACGAGACTGAATAATCGCGAAAGACTTATGATAAAGCCAAGTTATATTTTGGGGTGACGTTTTCGTCTAGCGTCGCCTTCGGAGATCTTAAACTCCCTAAGCACGCCAGTTGATCTACAGCTTTTCACTTCATAGGATCCTTCTTTCTTTCCAATATTTTCTACTCCTAGTTAAGCAAAATTCGTATCAGTACAAACTGCTGAAATAAGTGTTTGTAGCTAAATGTCAAGTTAGTGATTAGAGAGAGATTCAGATTTAGAGACTGGCAACAACCCACTATTTTATCGGGTCCGGGTAAGTACCGGGAAAGTTTACGGATGCTTCGAGAAACACTATTCCGTGCCCGGTAAAGTTTCCCGTTAACCGTCCCGGTAAGTTATCGGGCCCGGAATTTACGGGAGCTTTCGAGGAACGGGTCCCTGGCCCGCTAATTTCAAACTGAGAGCTGTGAATTTGTGGAAGCAGAAGTGTTTAGCTTAGTGACCTTCTGATAGTTGAACTATATTTCTTTTGATGGTGTTTGCGCTTGTTTTCTGGATCGATGAACTGAACAATTTAGCGTTGCAGCGACCGACGACATTGCCCTTGAAAAATGGAAGGAAAGGCGATGAGGCCAAAATTTGAGGAGACACTTTATGATGCGAGATTAGAGCTACTTCAGGTACGTTGTAAATGTTGTGGGATACAAATAATAAGGTAGCTTTTAGTGGCAATCATGCAACATTTTAATTGACCTTCGTTCGCGTTCTTAGTTTATCTAGTTATTTAATACCTTTTTTTCTCCTTTTTTGTTCATGTTTTCATCTGCAAAACGCTGCGCAACCGTGTGGAAAATCAAAGATCGGATCGATACACCTAAACGGTCCGCAACAAGATGGGCTCCACGAAACTTAGAAAACTGGACAGACAGTTGGACTAGTTGGCATCTAAGAAGGGAAACGTGTCAGTAGTTGCATTTGGCCGATTCTGGGCCAGAAGGGTGTGGTCAATTTTTGTCGAGGGTCTGGGTCGAGCTCGGTCAGAATTTTTTGGGTGTGGTCAAAAATTTTTGTGCATATTTAATTAGTTGGGTCTCAACTTGTTCGATTTTGTGTCGATGATTTCTTTATGGATGTCAATTTTTTCGTTGGGAGTGTCAAGTGGAGGGGTGGGGTCGGGGTGTAGATGCCATGGGTAAATTGAAATTTGGGTTTGGGGTGGGGAGATTTGGGTACGACTTTGAGCAAAAGAGAATGAAACCAAAAAAGTTTAAGAAATTGAATTGTGTTAAGTTGAGGCTTATAAACAAGGAAAAGTTGGATACTAAAGATTTCATTGAAAGTAATAAGGTTAAAATTTTATCTTTATTAAAAAAGTATGAAGAGTTTATAGACGGGGTTAGTCAATTCGGAATTAAATTTAATAATCGTAAAAATCATGTGTATATTAATAACGACTTACCAATTGATGAAATTTGGACTAAAATAGATAAAGTTTTTGAGGATCCTTATGAATATATAAGTAGAAAACGTTTTGTTAAAATATTATTTGGTTTAGATTTTATAGATTTAAATGAGAATTATGAAACTTGTTTAGTTGATGAATTAATTTTTGTTATACATACTAATCCATATAAGAGATTACATAAATATAGGTTTGATTATTTACGTGAGGAGTTAATAGGTGTGGCATGGCATCCAAGTAGGTTTATGGATTGGTGTCTTGATTTTGAGGAGTCAAAGGATTTGAAAGAGCGTTGGGGGGTGTGAAATTTAGGTTTGGGGTTGGGAGTGTGAAATTGAAATTAATAATAAGGTCTAAGAACAACTATATACTGATAATATGGTGAGGAAGTGTGTTCATGGCGAATCAAAGTATAGATGTGGGGCTTGCGGTAATCCTATTACTTGTGTTCATGGTAGGACTAAGTATTGTTGTAGGGATTGTGGAACTGGTATTTGTAAACACGGTAAACAAAAATGTAAAGAATGTGAACCTCATTTATATTGTATACATGGTAAGCGTAAAACTAATAATTTGAAGAATAGGTGTAACATATGTTTTGGTGAATATGTTTGTAAACATCAAAGTATAAGGAAATTTTGTGAAGAGTGTGGTCCACTAAATTTATAAGTTATCAACAGACATTTGTAACGCGTTTCACGTTACAAAAGTTCATTTAATCATTACACATAAACTACTATAACCTCTCTCTTGTATTTCCTAGCTATCTTAATAGCTGATTTAGTACCTGGCGAGTAGATACGAGAAGGTAGGGCCAATACATGTGTTACACACTCCATGATAGCTCTATTACGAATTGGCCCAGCCGCTTTACCATAATAGTCCCATTGAGGTTCAAACTCCTTGAAGGGTATTTCGTTTTCAATGGCAAAATCTCTAGCCATTTCATCAACTCCGTCTGCACCTCCAGATACAATCAATTCAATGTCTGAGAGATCCAGCTTCCATTTCTTAAGAGCTTTACTTATTTGTTCTTTCAAGAAGTCACTGTCAGAGAAGTATCTACTGCCAACGATTGCCAATGATGTCATGATTTAAGAATTGATGTGATTTATGGATTATGTATCTCAATTTTTATCTGAATACCAACCAAGCGGTAGTTCCAACTCCAAGGATTAATAGTATCAGGTTGGTTTCATGATCACTAGTTGTTTCTTCTGGTGAAGATCCTTTGATTTTAGGTTGAGAATCAATCTTTGGTGCTGGTGTTGGTTGTTTAGTCTCTGCAGCTGCATGTGGTAACTTGACTTTTGAAGATCCTAGATTATGGCTTATTCCAACAGTCTTAGTCTCCAGGTTTATATTTGTGTTGGCACCAAATTTCATATCATCAGTGGCCTTCATAAGGTTGTTATTATAACCAACCACACTCTCTGTATTTATGATCATGTTACTTGGCATCAACCACACTCCAGGAGCAATGGCCAAATCAAGCCTTAACTTAGCTTCTTGAGTGGCCAGCTGATACCTTTGGATCGAACTTGAAATGTCATTCTCAATTACACTACTCTCAAACAGGGCCAAGAATTCTTGTTGAGTCTCGATCGCTCCACCACCAGTACCCACAATTGAATTTCTAGTGTTGACTTGAGCCCCCAATACACAGTAAACAAAAGCCTCAGCAGATCGATTCAATCTGCCAAGTCCAGCTTTAGTGAGTCCATAACTACTGGTTGGTATGAACCAGGCATATTTGTAATCAGCAAAGTCATCATTACGTATGAATGATATGAGATCACTCTTTTCCTTCTTACCCCCATCATCAGCGAATTTACCACCTTCACCAGGCCACTGATCAGCCTCTTCATCATAATTCCTTACCATATGGACATTTTGGTATCCTCCACCTACTCCATGGTATCCAGCCCCATAATCAATAAATATATCACCCAAACCCCCGTTTCTTCCACCTTTCCATCTGAAATCAGAATTGTTTGAGATACCAAATTCAGCGCATAATCTTTGATAAGCAACTTTACTGTAAGGGTTGTTGTTTATTACAAAAGGTTGTTCATCAGGAAGTGGAAGACTCAATTCATACAATATTCGTCTTATGGTGAAGTATACATGAAATTTAATGAAGCTACTCACAACTTTGGGGTAGTTGAGGCTCTCGAAAGGGCTTATTCCACAACCAGAGGTCGCACACCACACTGCAAAGTTCAGCTGTTGAGGCCAATAGTTCATATCGGGCGCGTTCAACCAGTTTCGACTTTGTTTACCAAACTTGAAAGTTACAACTTGGGAGGTAAATACGGTACGCATCTTGGCGGTGAATTTTTTCGTGTTGGACACGTATATATCCAATGATGTCAGCATATCTGTGGTATTACTTGTGGGGTCATCAAAGTCAATGGCAGGTATTGGGTAAGAGCGATTGGTCATAGTCAAAGTCTTTGGGAATGAGCTTAATGCATTATCATCCAATCCTAAATCAAGCCATAGTAGTATTTTCAAACCTGGTCGGAGGTCATCAGTCCATGTCTTACCAGTGGGGTCATCATAAGACATGATTGTCATTCCATTATGTTTCCACTTAATGTAACCTCCATATTGATCAGCCACAAATACGAATCGGCCACGATCAGCCTTTGGATACTTATTATTATTGAGTAAGCCCATCTTCTATCCAGAATTTGGGTAGAAGAGTTCAAACTTTTAAGCCATTAGTTAAACGTAATATCATCAAATCCAAAATTTTTACCTTCTTTTACAGACCAAAGTTTTATAGCTTCATTGATTTCTTTGTTATTCCTGAAAGAACAAAATATAGATTTACATTGTTCTTCAGTGATTCTTGGATTTTCGTCATTAATCATGTTCATTAACTCATTCATTAGAGCAAACTCTAAAGATTTACTTTTCTCTTCAAATGTATATTTTAGAGTTTGGTTATTCATGAAATCTGTAATAGCACGTGCTAAGGATTTACATTTCTGTTCACTGGATTGTCTATTAGCCATGATTATGTTCTTAGTATAACCACCTTTTAAATCTATTTTGACTAGTATCTGCTTTGCTCATAAATTATAGTTACGGTCCTCCTTTTAGTTCTTTGAGTATTTCTTTGCGTACTCTCTGTCTCAATGCCATGGGGTCCTCTCCACTCATATTTTTTGGGCTTTAGCTCTTATTTCAGCCTTGAGCTTTTCAAAGTTCTTGAGTTCTTCTATAATCAATGAGAACTGCTCATCAGAGATCTTATTGTCACGAAGGGCTTTGGAAACCAAGTCCTCAATGGTGTTTATTTTGGATTTGGCTAGTGTGATGGTGTTTTGATGCTTCACAGCTTTCTTGGACAGGTTCTTGGATATTTGTTGACACGCTATGGATGCGCACACAAATACGCCACTTACTACACCCAGTGGCACAGATGCGATGATTCCGACTCCACTAAGAGATGTGCCCAATCCACCAGCTGCTAAAATGCAAGACAATATACCACAGGTCGAGCTTGCATTCATTAATACACCCTTGGATCGGTTATATTTTTTGAGTACTGTCTCATAGTGGCTTAATTCAGACTTTAGCTTATTCAAAGCATCACAACATTGTTGAAGCCTGAATGATGGTCCATCAGTGGGGGTTGGAGGAGGGGCAGTAGCCTCTAAGTTTGGATATATCGCATTATATTCACCCATTTTGGAATGAAAATCACTTACTTTTAAGATGTTATCCAAATCTTAAACTAAAAGTGATGGGAGAACTCTTCAGATTAAGTTTCTTCCATCCAATGTCGAGGATGCTCAAGTCGAAGTGGTTTATGGGGCTCTTATGTTTTTGAACTGGAATGGCTGGGTAATCCTGTGATGGTATGTTGGCAAGGAGGTGTGAGGGTGAGAGTTTCACGGGTTCTCCAGACTGAGTGTTATTCATATATGATGACTTATTGTCCACTATACTACACATAAGTCTCAGTGGCTCCTTAATCTGTATATTTATGGGGTACAACTTTCCAGGGGTTATGGTTTCAGGCACCCCAAGACCAACTTGTAGCCCTCTTGTAAGCTTAATGTTGAAGCTCTTATTAGAATACAGGTAATCAAGAGTGTCAGTCTCAATGATCGATAGCTTGGCATTATCTGTATCGTTCATAAATATTGTGTGTATATTGCGTAGAGAGTATGTACCGGGTTGGATTATTATGATGGGCCGGTTATGAAGTTGACCAATCGTTTGGGTATAATACAGTCAAGGAGTTGTATCTCCCGAACCTTTTCCAGTGGGGGATCCAAATACACCCTAGTTTCAGACTCATACATAGTAATGCTCAACATTTCGTTTGATTACTCCTTATTCACCTTTAAATTTCTATAATCAGCATCTGAAAGGAATCGAGTTTTGATGATGCCACAGCTGGAACATTTACACTTCATCATCGGCCTTCCTTTGGATGTTTTGGTAAAGGTTTCACTACCAGGCACACAATCAGTCAGCTTTTTCTCTTTGACACAGTAGGTCTTCATTTGATTCATTTACGTTTCCTTTTTAACTCTTCTATGAAGTAAAGCACAACTGCCATTATTAACAGCCAAGCATGTTTACCAAGGAATGAGATGACCTCTCCAGCAGTCTTGAATAGAAAGCTTACAATAGCGCCCACCATCCCAGGCAATAATTCACCAAGTTTCTTCCCAAGGGTTTTTAGCCCATCACCAACGCCTTTGCCCAATTTCGATAGCCCTTTGGAGAGGTTGGAGACTATAACGCCAATGACCACTCCAACTGCACTCATTACAGCAAAGACTGTGAATCCGTATTTCTTGAAGATGGCCTTCACACGATCACGAATAGGCATCTTATCACGTATTTCATCATTTTGTCTCTCCAGATCGCTTATTTGTTCTTAATTGGAAATTATTTTATTCTTGGCTAGCTCTTCATAGGTGTTAACCCTTTTGATTAAGCTATCTCGACTTTGTTCAATCTTCTTCAAGCTAACCAAATCTTTCTTGTTCTTATCAATCTCATCTTTGTATACTTTCAAATCATTCAGTAAAGTTTCTGCATATAGTTTTGCATCAATCTTCTCTCTAACTGCAGTTTCGAGATAACTCTCACTTTCAGCGATTCTGGTTTGATGTCGTTCAATTATACCTCTCAACTCTTTCTCAATTGAAACATATCGATCTATTTCTATTTGACTTGTTTCCGTTACTGCTCTTAACCCATCTAGTGCATTACGTAAATCCTTAATTTCGTCATTAGCTTCATTCAAATCAGCAATTAGTTTATTATTATTCAGAACAAGATTCTGAGAATCCATGCCAATTGATCTCTTGATTGTCTCAGGAAGTCGGTCATATTTTAACAAATCCCCTTTGGAGTCAATAAGTAAATGCTCCCTATTGTTAACTCGATCAGTCAATCTAACCCATACCCCCTCATCATCGATTCTTGCACTGAATGGTGAATTTAGTGGGTCGAAATTGTAGAACTTCTCTTCTATCTTTTTGAAAGCGCGAGCCCTATTGTCTTCTTTACTTTCCACAATCAGTGGAGATTCTTCATCAATTGGATCTAGATATATGGTATCATCACCATCATCACCGCCCACAGCATCGGGCTCATTTAATATAGTTGGATCAAGGGTATCGTCGGTGTCCATATTAGTGTTCAAATATGGAAACCTCTAAATTAATTCAAAAGTCTCGTATATTCATGTCGTTTGGGTTCCATATTTCATCGCGGAAACCAGTCTTTGAATTACAGTCTGGGATCTTTCTAATTATAGCAATGGGTAAAACACGTTGTTTGAGTTCACTCTTAGCAATGGCTATAGGATTGAAATCAAATGGCCAGTCTATGACTGGTTTGTTACCCATCTTCAACTGTTCAGCTCTAAATCCTACCAAACGAATATATTCATGTGGGGTCATTGTGTCATCTGTTATTTTGTCAGTCATTATATCCACTTACTGGCAATATATCCCAAGGCTAACATCCCGCCAGAAACATAAACCATTTCTCCAGTCTTTTGATCTGAATTGGGCCTATAATAGTCAGAGAATTTGGGGGGGTTACCCATTTGATTGTATAATCTCAACGCTTCATCCGTCTTTGATATATTCTCAGAAGCTTGATTTCTATCAGCCTTTCTTCTATTCATAAAGTCAAGATATGCCATTCGTTTCTCTTGGTAAGCAGCATAATCTTTTTGGTACTTCTCAATTGCCTTGTCATGCCTTTCCCTTTCAAGTTGGAGTTCGGCTGAAGATGAGCCACCTATTAACTTAGCTAAATAATTTCCACCAATGAAGGCTGTTGCATTGAGGACTGCCCCTCCAACCATTACTGCTATAGTTGCCATTTACCCATCTGTTGTTTTTATTCTTAAACAATTTCGGCGCATGCGCAGTGACACAAAATCTATACTTTGATTTTTTCAGGCTAAATTTCTTTTCATTACTGCTTGTTATTCTTCTTGAAAAGTTTCAAGAATGGATACAATAATGCTAGGGTTGTTACTATTCCAAACGTAAAGGATTTTAGTGAGTGTGGTACACTCTTCTTCTCTGTATCTTCAACATATTCATTGTTTGGTTTATCACACTCCTTTTTTAGACGTTCAAGATCATTTTTAAAGCTCCTATCATTATTTTTAAGCTCCTTTAGAATGTAATCATAATATACAGGCTCCTTATCTTTGAAGAATGGTCTGACATAGGCATACCATTGTAATAAGTCCTTTATGTCACTGTGTAGATTTATATGCCTATATGATGGGTCAAAATCTTTATTTAATTGCCATTCTCGATTTCCTATCCAGTCAACCATTGATTCTCTAACATGTTGCATAAATTCAAGTTTAAGATCTCTACCTGCAAAATATAATATATCACTGATGCTGTTTTCAGGCATTTTCAGACACTTGTGGGTAGTATCTTCTGATCCTCTAAATATATATAGGTTTTGACATACATGCTTATGCTCAGCACAAGCACCCATTTACCATAGTTCATGATACTGGTCGATGGGTCACCGATGAATGACTCCCGAAGAGCCTTTTTGGCCAGCCAGCCCATCCCAGTCGACAATCCAACGAGCACTGCAGAGCCAGTAACTGTCTTTACGAGCTTATTCTCAGCCATTTGTGAATTACATCCATCTACTTTTTAAGCTGTTTTCTTCTTCTTTGACAGGCTGACTTACATTATCGTCTATGATTCTTGGTGGTGGTGGATTAAATGTAATATTTGGTACATGCAAATCAGCTATTCTATCTCTATAATTTGTGAATAAGGCATAGGCGGTGAGGCCAATTGCACCTATAGTCAGAATAACAGTTTGAGATGACATATATTTTGGTATCCAATCAATCCTTCCACCAACAGAACCGCCCTTCTCCTCTTCCTTTTCACTCTCTTCCCTTTCCTTCTTTTCCCTCTCTTCCCTTTCCTCCTCACGTTTCAAAGCTTCTCTAGCCCTCTTATTCTTTTCTGATAACGTTTTACCAGCCTGAACTCTCTTAGGATCTTTGACCTTTGTTTTTACGGAAGGCTCTATAGTGATTTGCTCGGTTTGTATTTCTTCAGACATGTTATGAGTTAATATATTATAACCTTTAAGTCTCCTAGTAAGAGGCATACTAGGAAACTAAACATCCCACCCATACCCCGTTTACCTAGTTAGTTACTTATTTCTTCTTCTTATCACTACCATTCTTCTTAGCTTTCGCTTTTTCTAGCAATTCCTTATATGCTACTGTTGGAGTAAACGCAACTTCCTCTGTATTCTCTTCTTCCTCATCCTCATCCTCAGAGTCTTCTTCATAACTCATGTATGCAAAAACATCGTCTTCTTCGACCTTTTCTTCTTCTATGGGTTTGCTTAATTTAATTGCTTGGACTACATATTTTACCTCAGCGATGCAACCCATCCCAGTTCCACAAGGACCAAATGATATTTCTTTTATTCTCAATGAAACTGTTGCACATGCCTTGGTACTTTCATCATCCTTAGATTTTTGAATGTATTTAGTGTAGTCTTCACCATTCTTTCGACCTCTGAATAATGTGTAATTTCTCAGTCTATGACCACTTCCACTTGTGTTAAATACAGGGTATACACATGTATTACCATTGTCGTTTGTGACATATGATGGTTTGATCAAATCAATTGTCTTTCCATTAGCTATAGTTTCGAGTTGTATTTTACTCAATTTAGGCATGTTCTTATTAATGTTCTCATCATTGTAGAACTCTTCAAGGGAATGAGCTACTTTGTCTATTATAGTGTCAAATCTAGATTCAGTTTCCTCATCACGTAATAAATAAGTGAATTTAATACCGGAATTAGGCTTTTTGTTCTCATGGCCATTGTCGTATTTAAGGCCATATATGTTTTGATCAGCCAATTGAAAAGCTAGATTCTTTGACTCACCATCGTCATCAACAAAAACTTTTGAATATGAATAACGACCTTTCTTCTTTGGAGGTTCTATAACAATAGAATCCCAGTTGAAGTCAGTCTCGTCAATGGGTACAAAACGAGTTCTCAATAATGAAGTTGAAGAAGCATTGGAAGATTGTGACATGTTTTTTGATCTCTCAGGGTATACACTTTCATCCAACCATCAACTTAACTTTTAAATTTTTTTTGTATCACCGGATAGTGTCGACTCCAACTTGATCTGTATCATCAAATGTAATAGCAGGAGTAGGCTCTCTTAGTTTGAAATGCTTGAGGGTGGTAATAGCTATTATTAGTAATGTAGCAACCACACCACCCTTTACTACTATTGAACCAGAAGGTTCTGACAGCCACTGCTTGACCAATTGATTGTTCTTCCAATCATTTACTAGAGCATCTGGCTCATCTATTCCACCATAACCACTAAGGCACCAATTGACTAGTTTGGCCAATAGGTGTAAAGGAGGATCAATTAGTCCGTCAGCCATATTCTTGCCAGACACCATCTTGTACCTCTTGTAGTACTTCTCAACATCCTTTTCCGATAATTTATGTATATCTCCTAGAGTCATTTGCATACCAATATACTCCTTGGTAGAGCCTAAACAAGCTAGTATTGAAAGTTCTTCTCTTTTGGATTTCAAATCATCATCACTAGTGGTTGATGTTGATTGATGATCATTTACAACAGTTTCACCATTCATGATATCTTCGGGAGTTGTCATGATTTATGCCGTAAGAGCTGGTATCTCTAAATAATTTTGGAATGGATGTCTAAGGAAGAAGCATAGCCTTGCATACTTTTCATTCATAAGATGCTTCTTATATTTTTTACAAGTTTCGGCATCCAGGTCTCCACCATATTCCTCGAAAAGCATCTTCATAGCCGTTTGTGATGGATTATGGAATGAGACCACACAAGCTACATTGTCACGGAATGGTTTGGCTATAGATGTGAGCTGCTGAGTGAGAACCCACACAGATATCCCTATATGTCTCCCAGAGAAGGCCAAATCGATGAATTTGTTAGATCTATTCTTCAGATCCTTTGAAACAGCACAATCATCCAGTATTATGAGTGCATTCATATCTGAGAAGAATGATGAGCAGTCCATTAACAAATTGTTGATTTCGTCATGATCACTCGCATCTGGGGAGAGTACAAAGAATCGTTTATCCCCCTTTGCAAAGCCTCTATAAGTCTTGTTATGGGCATATGTTGGACAAATCAACACAATATAATCGAACACTTGTCTATAGTGGCCTCGAAGTTGTTCCACTATGTATTGGGTCTTTCCACAGTTTGTGGGACCAGTGATGATACAATTGAATGGAATCATATCTTTGAGTTCATTCATCATTACTCAATACATTAACTCCTTTAGATTAATGTTTCTTCTCATGACAACGTGAGAAGAAAACATATAGCGGTCTAAGATACTATCTCATCTAGATTACCATTCATAATACCCATATTCGCATCCGCGACCACGAACATGTAGCATGTAAGAACTCTAGTTCCTACCTTTTGTCTTTTAATTTCTAAAGTCACACCATCACGAGTATCATGAATATACAAACCATTTCCATGGATATCATTATCTGGATAAGTCCTCAAATCAATCCACAAAGCGAATTTATCTGTATAGAAATCAGATTCCTTAACTGAATCACTAAGACCAACTCGCTTAATTATGGATTGCCACAAATCAGTCGCCATCATACCTTTCAAATAAACTTTGTTGGGCACCCCATCTATGTCAATCTTGACTGATGTGATCTTTGGATTTGCAAAAATCTCAGAATCCCTAAGGCCTTCTGCATGAGGGGCAGTGAAGAGACATAGTATACCAGTCATGGATCTCCTTGGAACGTTAATATGTTGATTTATCACAGCATCATTAGCCTCAGAGATTGTAAAAGTTTTGTGAAGAAGTGCTTTTTCATAAGTGAATCCTTTGCCAACTTTGTAGATGTAAAAGCCTTTGTTGCTAAATATTCATTTGATATGCACTGGTATTCCATTTCCATGTTTATTAATTTATAATTAGCGGGTGTTTCATTGTTTGAATAAACTACAACATCAGAAACTTTAGCCAAAGTCAATTCAAATATAAGTGGATGTAGTAATCCTCTTGGATAAAATACTCCATGATCTTTGAGGATTGTGTGATCCAATGGAATAGCATATCTAGTGTTATGAATCATAGCTAAAGTATTATGCTTTGCTTTTGATGTATCTTTGTTACCTGCATTGGTTCTAATTCTCCTTATATTAACATCAGATATACCCTGTCTCAACCTATTCTCACGATCCACCTCCGACAAAAACAAATCATGATAAGTTTTGAACAAATCAAATCTACTAAGATCCTCTATGATTTCACCACCAAATAGAACCCTATATTGTGAAATTAGATTCCTTCCCAAATTATTAACAAGAGTGTTATCTTTGTGCCCGGTTACAACCATATCAAAAGTTATGTAGACGCTGCCAGGCACAATCACTAAATTCTCACTCAATTTTGGGATTTCAATGTATAATGTCTCACCAGGTTCGGCTGATGATGGATTCAACGTGACCCTAATCAATGAAGTTTCCGCCTTCAAACCTCCAGTAGTCCTTGGAACACGATCAGCATCAAGAATGCTTGGTATAGAAGTCATTTTAAATGCTTATATTCTTGTTTATAAATGAGTGATTCTAATGTTTTAAATCGATTATATTACTCCACTGATGGATACTGGAAAGGATACTCGGCCATACCCAAATTGGCCAAAGCAGCCAAAGTTAGTGAAAAGGTCGCCAAAGAGTGGTTAGAGAAGCAAGCCTTATGGCAAATTTATCTCCCAGCCCCCAAGTATATACCCAGGCCACATTGGAGTGTGAATAAGCCTAATCAGATTAATCAAGCGGACTTGTTGTTTCTTCCTCATGATACAGTGAGAAGAAAAACATACCGCTATGCCTTAGTCGTGATTGATATTGGTTCAAGATATAAGGATGCTGAAGCATTGACCTCAAAGGAGAGTGATGAAGTTGCCAATGCCTTTCAAAAGATTTATTCCCGTAAATTGAAGTGGCCACAAACATTAATGGTGGATCCAGGAACAGAATTCAAGGGTGATGTAACAAATCTTATGAATAAGCATCAAGTCACAATCCAGCGGAGTGAAGCTGGGAATCATAGAGCTCAAGCTTTTGTGGAAAGAGCCAATAGGACTCTCGGTGAGAAGTTATTCAGCCATCAATATGCTCAAGAGATGGTTAGTGATAACCGATCCACAGTTTGGGTGAACAGGTTGCCCGACATCATGAAGACCCTCAATAGTGAAACCACCCGTATTACTGGTAAGGAGCCTGAGGAAGCTTTGAAAATGGGGTCAATTGATACTAAAACTCCAGACTATAAGCGACCTGTAGGATTGGATGAGAAGAGATTACCTCCAGATGTTCAAATCAGATATCTATATGCCCCTGGTGAAGATGAAGGTGGGGACAAACGACGGGCTACTGATCCCATATGGAGCCTTGAAGTCTATGATTTGGCCCAAACCATAATCGAGCCGGGTCAACCAGTCTTGTATTATTTGAGTGGTGGTCCAAAACGAGGATTCGTTCGTGAAGAGCTTCAATTTGTACCCCAAGACACTAAATCACCACCTTCTAGCGTTCTGAAGTGACCATGTGCATAAGTATTTATCCCATCTTCCATTATGACACGTTTATCGTCCTCGCGTGATAATGCAATCTTATTAATTGTTTCAGTATAGATTTCATGCTTATGACTCCTTATGGTATTCATCTTCCTTCTCTGGAATTGGCCACTGAAAAGACAAGTCTTGTAATCCTGGAAACTTATACTCTTACTCACCACTGCTTTGTTTACACCCTTACACTTCTTGACTTCTTTCTGTTTATCCGTCTTGAAGGCATACAGTTTAGCCCTTAGACCCACAAATTCCGTTATCTGCTCACCCCCAGCTTCATCCTTGAAAATCCCTCCAACCTTCTTATTCACTCCGGTTTCAATTCCGGATGGATGGTCCTTGGGATAATTGCTGGTGTCGAATTTATCTCTCACATCTGGGCTTATGTCATTGTAAAAGTCCTCAGTCTGGATCACATAGGCTAGAGAATCCGTATCTGTGAATAGCAACTTGGCATCATCTCCATACTTTGGCTTTATGTAATTGTAATGAAAGTCATACATGGTTATCTTACTCAAATCCAGAATAGCCAATCCTAAGTAAATGGGCTTATCGAAAAGAAGTTTAGTTCTCTTCATATGGAAAGCAGTCAATTCCTCACAGAATATATTCCTATGATGGAAGTTTGGCTTCACAATCAACTTACGTGCTTTCTTCTCATTAGTGACCAACTGAATATCCACCCTCTTCCTAATGTTCTCCATAGTCTTACCAAACACTGAGTTGTTCATCAATTTGAAGAAATCTTTTTCGAAATCATTCTCAGCCTTAGCTCTAAGACTATTGTTCAAGTCAATGTAGGACCTTAACCACTCCGATTCTTCGAATTTGATCCCTCTGTGTACCTTGATTAACTTCAATCCTAAAGACAAATACTGTTTCAGTGCTTCATGATGTAAGATATACTTCTTCTTGTCCCTCAAATTAGGAATTAACTTAACAACACCTTCCACATCCAATCTCTCTGGGGCCAATGGATAATCATTATGTAGATCATGTAGCTGGAGTGGGTATTCCAAATCCACCTCCAATATGCATGGATGGTCTCTCCAATCTGTCAATTCCTGATCATCCATCCACTCAAAACCATGAGTTGGTAAAGCCTTGGTCATTGCATAGCCATAAAGCCCATTAGCGTCTAAATATGTGATGTACTTTGTAGGTAATTCTGGATCATACTCCTTCATATATGGATTGTTGGCTTTCCCATGCCTGGTGGAAATCGTTGAGATACCACCTCTGATGCCATTCTCGATCATAATCAACATATCTGGATCTCTCAACAGCTCCAATTCCACCTTGGTTATCTTCAATGTAGCATCCCAAGCCAGTCCAGGTGCAGTAAAATGCCATGCAGGATCCAAACCATAATTTCTCATACAGACCCCTCTGAAGTTCTCAAAGACATCAGCCAATAGTATTACATCTGTTTTGAGATACAAATCATGGTAATCCCTAAAGTTTCTCATACCAAAGGTATCCCACACGTTTCCAGCATGTTGATAATCCTCATCTGATATATCAACATCATAGAGTTTCGAATAGAATTCCTCTTTAGGTGGTAGAATAGGCACTTGTAACTTATCAAACCCATCAAACCAATCATATGGAAATACTCCCTTCCTAGCCAATAAGTCAAAGTTTACCCCTTCATAGTACCTCGAGAGATTTTCCAGAAACTCTCTTGGTAAGTTGTCAACCAAACCGGCCAAACCACTTGCCATGAACCTAAAACCATCTATAAATCTAATGGAGCGTTTAATCTGAACCTCCTTCCCCTCCTCCTCATCCCCTTCTACCTCCTTCTTGAACTTTTCAACCACAACCTCTTTTGTGAATGAGATGTACTTTTCATCATTGAGTGGGATACAATCTATCTTACCCTCTGATACTCCCATCTTCTTGATAAACAAGTGACTGTCATATCCAGAAAAATTGTGGAATATGACTGGGAAGAACTTAGGGGCGCTGAATTCCAGGTTACATTTCCTGTGGGCTGGCCCTCTGTACCTACCTGTAAGATGACAGTGATCGATCACCTTATCATTTCCCAATTCATCCTCACAAATATGGCAATGCGTAGCCTTTCTATGCTTCCTATGATCGTTATTCTTCATTACAAGATTCTTTTCAGACTTGAATTGACTATAGATCTTTTTGATATCCTCCTCCAAGCTTTCTTGGAACATTTGTGGTATGTCATCCTCAGATGAGTTGGCTGTACGCATCACTAACTTAGGCTCAAAGACCTCATCATCAAAACACTTGATAAGGTAACAAAATCCTGATGGCTTGTGCTTCTGATACTGATTTGTGAAGCTATCCCTATCATCCGGGGAACAAGTGTCCATCTTCTCCGTGAAACACTCGAAATCCGCATAGATCACAAATGGCACTTGCATCTTTCTTCTATGGTTCTTGAAAGTAATGTATTTTGGACTGCCATCCTCTTCCATAGGCATCTGTGCTTTGACTGCTTCATTGTTTAGACAATACTCCATATGTGCGTCCAACGACTTTTCAGAATTGAATGAGTTTAGGCAATTATCACAATAGAAACGGGCATGCTCCTTCTTATTATACTCAATAAGTCTTGACATGTTCTTGATCCAACAGTAATGATTTGTCTCATTGTTTGATATTAAGAGTAGGTTTATCTTTGGCACCCCTGACTTATTGCTACGCCTGATTAGAGTCGGTCCACCATTCCATAACCAATAACATTAATCCCATATATATGGATTCTGCCTTTCGAATTTGTCTATCTGATTTTTACCAAGTGCTGCCACTGGAAACTCTATTCCTGACCAGTCTAGCTTCTCTGAGTTCTCCCTCATCTCCTTATTAAGTCTCTCAGGATGATTCTCCCTTGGGAACACAGCAGATGTCACTGCCCATTTGAAGCACTCCTGGTCTTCTTCATTCTTAACATTTATGATTGCCTTCTTAGCAGCCAATTTAGGTGGTAATTTAATATATGAAGTTCCAGAAAAAGGTTGAAATGGGTTTATATGGATACGAAAGTCTACAACATGATCAAACACCCATCCAGAGCGCTCATTCTCATATTTCTCTACCAATTCAATCAGTCTAGCTTTGATATTATCAAACATAGTAAATGTGTTTGTTGAATCTGTTACTGTCTCCATCTGGGAATGAAAATGACCTTGACTCCGCTCAATAACACGATTATCCTGGTTATTCCTCCTTATGAAGCCACATGAAAAAATACACTTCATCTTGAATGGCTTCTTCTGTTTACGCATCAAAACATAGAATTGTGGTCTAACATTGCTAAGGAATGAAGTTGGATCATAGCCACTTCTACCCTTTATTATATAGGTCTTCAAAAAGCCTTTCAGAGCCGTTTCATGTCTTTCTGGTATAAAGTAATCAGACTCTCTGAGAATATTAGCTGCCTTTCTTAATCTCTTAGTAATGGCCCTCTTATTTGGTTCTCCAACATTAGATCCTATCCAATCTATGGTCTTATTAATTTCATTCTTGGCTAAATCAATGGCCCTTCTATATGAGGCGCGAGCGGGCTTTGTTCTTATGGGTCTACTTGGACCAGAAATCGGGACATTAGCTTCAGATACTCGTGGGGATCCAACAACATTAATGAGTTCCGCTTTACGCATATTAGCATAACCTTGTGTACCAATCTTCTTAGCTATGATTCTCAGTGCATTCACTGTCAAGTTCTCGGGTTGGACATCTGATAACGCTTCGAGCAATTCAGCCTTTCTAAATCCACCAGCCTTTACACCAGCTTTTTTAGCTATTGACCTCAACTCTTTCACTGGTAAGTTCTCCATAGCATCAATTAAGCTTAGAAATGGTAATCCTTAAACCAATCACTATGCTATTCAAATTTTATACTTTTGTAACACGATCCATGTTACAAAAATACCATTCATAATTACTCAATGCTTACCATTCATCATCAATGTCTAAACCAAACCACCTGTATCCATGAATTAAATCATGTATCAACTCATAATAATCATCTCTCTCGATTAACTTCTTATTAATACACATAAAAACTTTTACTCGTTCAATTCTATAATCTCCATAATCAAATGGTTTAATACAATCCTCGTAAAGATCGCTATATTGCATTTCACAGTCATAAAAACTCATAGCATAATCATGACTATGCTTACAACCCTCATAGAAATCATCAAAAAGGCCCTTAATACTAAGAATATCTTTCATGCTTCTTCTAGTTTCTATATGAACACCAGCACTATATGCAAATGAAACACTATCATCAAAAAGTTCAAAAACATCATTAGGTAAGAAACGTTTTAAACAATCAATCAATTCATTCCTCATTCTCTTAATGAATTCAAAATTACCCAAACCATTTTCATTCCGAAGACTAAACTCAAAGCAATTCAAATCTCTATTAAATGTCATATCCATATCACTCATTCTCATTTGCTCAAAGCCGTACCACCTTCAACTTGGCCCTAATCCTGAATTTCAATTTCATACTCCCATAATAAGATAATTTAAACCTAGCCCCAACGATCTCTCAAATCCTTTGACTCCTCAAAATCAAGACACCAATCTACAAACCTATCTGGATGCCATGCTACCGACATTAGCTCTTCCCATATTTTATTTATGAAAATATTTTTATGTATTCGTTTATTAACTTCAACAACTACATCATTCAAGCATTTATTAAATTTCTCTCTTTCTTTAAATATTTCAAGAAGATGTATAAATACTTTTATTTCTACAATCTTACAACGACCATCAACAAATGGTTCAACATAAGGCTTATAATCTCTACTAAAAAAATATCTCCCTCTACTAGAGTAATTATAAGAAGTATTCTCACTATCAGTATGGTTCCTTTGAACCTCCCTAACAAACAATTCAATAGGTAAAACACGTCTAAATATTTCCTTATTAACTTCATTAATAAATTTAATATTCTCCAAATTCTTTTTATTATAAATCGTAAACTTAAACCATTTCCAATCTCTGTGCAACTCCATTCCAAGATAGTTGTCCATTTCTCAGTCGTATAAAAACCACCAACCAACCCCAAACTTAAATTTCAATTTCACACCCCCGACCCCACCCATCCACTTGACACTCCCAACGAAAAAATTGACATCCATAAAGAAATCATCGACACAAAATCGAACAAGTTGAGACCCAACTAATTAAATATGCACAAAAATTTTTGACCACACCCAAAAAATTCTGACCGAGCTCGACCCAGACCCTCGACAAAAATTGACCACACCCTTCTGGCCCAGAATCGGCCAAATGCAACTACTGTGTCTGATAAGTAGCCTTTCATATCATAGCATCATTAATGAGGCAAAAGAACCGCGTGAAAGAATTTTTTAAGGAACCTCGAACGTTATTACTGGAAAATGAACATGAAAATAGGAGAGGATTGAAGAAGAAGTTAATTTATTATCTAAGGAGAATACTGTTATCATCCGAGGACTTTATTGACCTTCCACGGGCAGAAAGATAATTGTAGCGGGCCCTGAAGCCATGAAAAATGGAGAGCATTAACCAAAGTACTTAGAAATAGAATACTGTACCAAAGCTTTGTTTTGATTTTCAAGCTTTCAACTGAATAATGCGGTCTCACAACCGTAGCTTCCATGCCATTTTTTGTTTCGAGTTTTCGTAAATGCCCCAGCATTCGAATCACGATGTGAACGACTGGTCACGATCACTTATACATATCACATGACAACTATGTTTACATGTAAAGGTTCGCTTTGTTTCGTTAAAATCATATAATTAATAAAACTGAAGACCTGCAGCTTAATAGACTTGTTATTGTATGACTGCATGAATGCCGTCTAGCGGTAAAAGCAAGCTATTTACAGAAACTATAAATTTACGTAGTTGATTATCTTTTCAGTCATCTGCAATTTTGCATTCTAACATCTCCGTGATTTTTTACACCCTTTCCAATTTTTATAGCCGTCAATTTCCTCCGATATTCTATAGATATTTATGTTCTTTACGTTTTTTAGCCAGTTTTCAGCTGTCCCGTAGCGATGATCGCAATTTCATGAGCTTTCCGCACCGCTGCTAAAGTGCTGCTCACCGCTTCCGATATACCGTAAACTGATATCTCGTAAACACATTCTTGGCATATTTGAAGCCTATTTACAGCGTTTCTGCAGCGCTGATCGTGAATTTCTGAAATGTCCGCACCGCTGTCAAATCGCTGTTTAACGCTGTTAAACCGATGCTCGTTGCAGCGTTTGTGTACTGATTGTAGAGCGCTTGTTTCGCCTCAATTGGCTTAAAGAACGACCTATATTTCATGTATAGCGTTTGTCTCGCCTCGTGGCTTTAAGAACGACGTATATTTCATGTGTAGGGTTTATATCGCCTCATGACAAAAGAACGAAGCATATTCCATTGTAGCGCGCTTGTTTCGCCTCAATTGGCTTAAAGAACGACGTATATTTCGTGTATAGCGTTTGTCTCACATCGTGGCTTAATAACGACGTAATTATTTCATGTGTAGCGTTTATATCGCCTCATGACAAAAGAACGACGCATATATTTCATGTGTAGCGTTTATATCGCCTCATGACTAAAGAACGACGCATATTCCATTGTAGCGGCGCGCTTGTTTCGCCTCAATTGGCTTAAAGAACGACGTATATTTCATGTATAGCGTTTGTCTGGCCTCATGGCTTTAAGGACGACGGATGTTACACAGTGTAGCGCGCTTGTTTTGCCTCATGGCTGAGAGATATTTTTTATGTGTCTCGCGAACTGACTTCCGGGGAGTCCGATGGACTCTTGCCAGGACGAACTGACTCCATCGGATCCGATCGAGTCTGTTTGCCAACATTTTCAACCCCCCTCGCTTCCCTTAACCTTTTACTTCCGGTACCACTTATCAAGCGCTTTGCGTCCATTTCCGGTTCCGGTCGCAATCGGACTCGATCCGCCAGCTGGTGAAGACAACCCGACTCAGGTCGGGTGTATTGGACATGTGTGGGTTTTTACACCGAAGTAAACCTAATTTGAAATATACTAACCCTCACGAATTTTTCAAAACAACAAATAACACTCGCCCTAACGGCTATGAGTTCATACAATGTTTTGAGTCACTTGTGCTTATATTTTCCATATTGTTTCCAACTTATTTGATAAGCTGTGCAAATTGAGCGACAATCAGTTCCCTTACAAAATGATAACCATTGCAATTTCCGCAAAACACATAAGTGTATCTGAGAGAGCTTTTGAGATCAATTAAACAAAAACTTCGTCCATTTTTAAAAAATCCCAAGTTTTGTTGGGTAAGTGGCTGATACTATGGTTAATGTAATCAGTTCTGTGATTGCTGGATTTACCACAGAGCGGTTCGCACAAAATACTGTACCAATGGGCCACAGGAAATCCCGGGCAGCAAAGTCACGAGGTTCACGCGAGAAATATCCAGGATACGGCAAGGATTTAGATGTCATTGAGAATGGGTTGTGAGAAAACAACTTGAGACATTAATACATGTATATAAATTTTAGCAGTATGCAGGATGTTTTCCATGGGCCTATTACAGACCTCACACATTCTTTCTTCAGAGCGAAACTCTCCTCACTCTCCTGGACACAAGCATCCTTTATTCTTTCAATTTATTCTTTGTCTTTTTGAGCCTTTGGACTCCCACGGTCTCAGTCATATTTCTCCCTAGTGTAGTCTCTACACCCTTGATTGATGGCACAAAGTGTGTTAACTTACATCAGAAACCCATTCTAGACTTGAAACATAAGTGCCTCTAAATGTATGAAACCACAGCTTGCCCACATTCAATCTACCAAGTACAATATTTGGAAAACGATCGAAACCTAATTAACCAATAAAATTGGCTTAAGTAATGTGACGCACTTTCTGGGAAATACGGGCCTCTGGTCAGAACAGTTTATTGGTTGCCTTTTTCAACTTTTAACTCCCACGGAGTCGATCATATTTCTCGGTAACGAGTGCCATACGGTTCCCTACACTATACCTTTGCTGCCAGTACTGATACTTAACATCCAATATATGGAAAAACTATCCAAATGTGGTAATAATAACTACGGGTTCATTCAATTGGGAAATCCGGATTTAGATTTCCAAAATCCAAAAGAATTATGCAATTGAGCACAAAATCCAACAACGGAATTAATCTCACCGACGTCCTTTCTGGACACGGATTTCAATGAAGAAATCCAAAATTGGATTTCAGACTTGCACTTTTGCGTTCGTTTGGGAGAATCCGATAACGTATTCGCAAAACGGTTGTGAACCGGTTCCATGCGCGCACACTATCAGTAAATACGAGACCGACGCTGACAAGAACCGTTTCGCGAATCCGTTCTCGGGTTTTCCCAAACGAACACACAGGAGACAAATTTATGAAAGGACTTAATCCGTTTCCGGACTTCCTGTTCGATTGAAAATCCGGTGCACCATAAGTAACTGTCATTCGCCCACAACATTTATCCTTCGTTATTATCCAACTTATGGTATCATTTTCCAATAATATGCAATATCTCTCAAGTACATGACATCCCTTGACATACCTAGTTTCCCGAGGAAAAGGAGTGAGGGCAAGATTTAAATAAATAACAAACTCGCAAATAAAGATAATTTTTCATTCAGTCAATTTAAAACATAGTTATTCTTAACCACCAAAACTATGATTCAGGTAAATTTGATCGTAGAGCTCAGTGGAGCCAATATTCGAGATAGCCGTTCCTCGATCATCGTCATGCTGGCTGGGAGCAATGGCATAGTACATTAAAATTGACTGGAGTTAGTTAGTTATCCTCCCTTTATCCTCCCTTTATCCTCCCTGATCTTCCCAATCTTTTAACACTCCCCAAACCAATCTCTGGTCAAACCAGAAATACCTCCCCCTAGTATTGCTAGACAAGTAAAGCTAACTTTTTCAACCATAATTAGCTTACCGTGACCTTCATTACATAATAAAGTATGTCTCATGTATCTAAATACACCACAGGAAGTAGCAGTAACTTATAATTCCACGCATCCTATAAGTTCGAGTTGGAGTATACCTTTAATGCCTCATATCCAAAGACCGGGCGCCATTTTCCTTTTACAAAATTGAACCCAGCTCCCAAGCTGAGCGAAACATTCTTATTCCATTCCGATCGTAGCGCGACTGTCCCAAAACTCGGAGTTCGCAATGTGAGTTCATAAAGCGTTTCATAGTGTCTCGCAAACTGACAAGCGGCGCGTCCGATGGACTCTTGTCAAAACAATCCGTCTCCATCGGATCGGATGGAGTCCGTTTACCGAATGCCCTGCCTCGCTGTATATTTCTAATTCTCTCGCGAAATGACACGCGGCGAGTCCGATGGACAATTTCCACGGCGACCCGTCTTCATCGGATCCGATGGAGTCCGTTTGCCGACATTTTCCCTGACCCCTTTCACTATACTCTACGTTGCTGTATATTGTCTAAGTCTCTCGCGAACTGACACGCGGCGAGTCCGATGGACACTTTCCACGGCGACACGACCCCATCGGATCCGATGGAGTCCGTTTGCCTACATTTTCCACCCATTACACTATACTCTACGTTGAAAACTCGAAGCACGATAAAAATAATAAGCAGTAGACACCTCTCTCGCAACCTTCCTATCGCATTGATTGGAAACCCGGCCGACCCTTCGCAACCTTGTCAACATTCCGATCCAAATGAACGCACGAGAATGATCGCGGAGGGATTTTAATCAGAGCACGAGAATGATCACAGGGGAATTTTGACCACTCTGAGCAGCACTCACCAGGGCGCACGAGAATGATCGTAAGGGGATTTTAATAACAGAGAATCGTTTTGCGCCAGAATCGGCCTTTTTCGACTACTTTGTCTAAGTCTCTCGCGAACTGACACGCGGCGAGTCCGATGGACACTTTCCACGGCGACCAGTCTCCATCGGATCCGATGGAGTCCGTTTGCCGACATTTTCCCTGACCCCTTTCACTATGCTCTACGTTGCTGTATATTTTTTAAGTCTCTCGCGAACTTACTTCCGGTGAGTCTGATTGTTCATGGCCTTCGTCCATCGGACTCAATTTGGGTGTATTGGACAACCCTCGGAACTGACATTCCAGAAGCGTGGATGCCGACGATCAAGAAACACAACAACAAACACGCAGCAAGCCAGCGGACCCTTGAGGATGACACAGCAAGCAGGAACAATAGCAGGATCGAAATACACCAATCAGAGCAGACCACGCAGCTGCATAATGGTGAGCCGGAATCAGTCGACCCCATCGAGAGGACTAGCAGTAAGCAGTCGAAACGTCGCGATCAACTTTCAGTGACCACACCGTGTGACAAATGAACAATTTATATTATCATCACATTCACCTCCTTCAAATTTTCATTTTCTTTTTCTAGCTTCATATATTCTCCTTCGCATGATTGTGCGTAGTCATGTAACTTGCGAAGTTGCTCACCTGTCAGTAAAGTTTGTACTTCTACACTAGTATCAATGCTAAGATTTTCTTTAGAGTGTTCTTCGATTTCAAAGTTTGCTTCCAGTGGTAATTCAGCCACTGGTAATTTCCTTTTGGCCTGCTCCATTTTCTGCGTTTCTTCGAAGCTGGCCCTCTTTAAGATTCTGCGTGGAACGTGCGGTGTTGTCCAAGGAAAAATTGAAGGCAAGTGAGTTCTGCTTAATTTTCCCCACCTTCGAAGTGAGCAGAGAAATTATGCGTGCTTTCCTTGTCTAATTTCAGCGTTTCGTTCCGTATGAGGACTACATACCTTTTCCGTATAGCAGGCTCTTTAGGAATTCTGTAGTAGTGAAGTTCAGGCGCATTTCTAAAACTATTATTGCAGTTAGGAACACAACAGTTGTAGTGCGACGCCATGTTCTTTTTCTTCGCTGTCCCTCTAAACGATTCCTAGCGGCTTTTCGGTCGCAACTCGTACCCAGATTACGGCTCGTTTAGAAAATGGCGAATATCCAGCCATCTTGAACGAACGCCGGGGGGAGGGGGGGAGGGGTAGTCCCGCGAATTTTGGATAGGGGTGTGCCGCGAAGGTTCGTGAACCCTAACCCTATTAAAGGACTAAGAAAGCGAAAACTGATACCCTTTTTAAGGCCCAAAGCCGAAAAATGACACCCTATTCAAGGAAAAAACAAAATTATTAATAGCATGAAAAGGAAAACTTTATTTCTTTTTTGGATGTATACACATTGAATGTTACAATGTTACATATAACATTGGATGTATACACCAAGCATAAAATACTAGAATAAGCCTAGTATCACGGCTATTAAACCTCTGTTGCAAAATCACTTTGTTAATACTTAAACGGATACATCAAGTTTTAAAAAAACCGTTCGTTAAGTCGGGCGCTTTCACACTCCAGTATTAGATAATACAATTAATATCATAGGTTACGAATTACTCCTTAATTTTGGCGCGAAATTTCAGCGTTAATTTGTAATTTCACATGTGACCTATTTAAGGACCGAGAACCTCAAAAACCATACCCTATTCCGCGGCACGTACCTATGTAGCCCATATATGGGAGTAACCCCCCCCCCCCGGGACCGAACAGGCTTAGTCGATGCAGGGTTACGACACACCGATTGCAAATATGGCGACGACCGCACCAAAGTGAGGCTGTTCAGTAGTAACCGTTGCTAAGGGCTGAGCGGTTCTGTTAGAACCTTTCAAGTGTATCTTGCAGCGTGTACTTAGCTCAGAATACATCCAGAGAAAATACGTTTTGGGAAAAATTAGGCCCCAGATATTCTAAATACACAGCTGAACTGCTTCGAAGGTCAGTGCTTTTATTATAGTAGGGTTTGCTTTTGCATTGTTATGTAAATGTGTCGCGGCGATAAACGGGATCGTGGCGAAGTACTTCATTGAAATTCCTCGTTGATCTCCACTGTATGTTTTCTTTTCCTGAAACCTGAAAATGTTCAGACTAGTGAAGAGCATGGAAAGGCCCGTAGAGAAGATGCATGTGGGGGAACTCAGGCAACTTCTGCGAACGAATAATGTCAGCCTCAAAGGGTTAAAAGTCAAGGCACAGCTCGTTGCAAAGTAAGGGCCTCGTGTTTCTGAAATAAAATTTTACGTATCTTTGCCGTTCGTTTCATTTTATTCTCGACTTTCCGATTGCAAATTGAACATGTGGCGTCGTTTGTTTATGTCCTTTTCTAGAGTTAAGGAGGTCTTAGAAAAGAAATCCTTGCCAACGGACGATCGTCAAACTGCAAACAATGTTGTAAATGACCATCGAGCGGAAACCGTTTATCGTGATCAAATCAAAAAAACCGACGTGGATCTTCTTAGGGAGAACGAAGAGAAGTTCCGATTCTATCCCACGGAGGATAATATGAGCAAATGTCTGGAAGACCTTCCCCCGTTCACTTATAATAACATAGTGAGATATGTTCAAACCTCGGGAAAGAACATTCAAAGTTCCCCAGACTACATGGTCATGAAACCGTTTGAACGTGGTGTCAGTTTCTTTATCGAAGGATATCTGCACAACGTTTTGGCTAAGCATCACCAAGAAAGCAAGACTTTCTATTTTAGAGCCCGTTGCTACCGAAGTCTTCGAAAAAGTGAAGCCCCGCATAAAATAAGATTAGCCATTGGAACTGAGCACCCTCACGATGTCCTAGCAGCATCTTGTAGCTGTGTAGCTGGGTCTCTAGGGTTCTGCAACCATGCCATAGGCCTGATGTACCTTGTTTCCCACTATTATATTACAAAAACTAAATTGCTTCCTCATGATTTGGTTTGCACCTCCCTTCCCCAACAGTGACACAAGCCCAGGGGGAGAAATATTTCCTCAGAGCCATTAATGGATATGATTTTTAAGAAGCCTAAATTAGATATGCCAGGTGGGGATAGTATTTTACATCAAACGTCACCTGGTATTACCTGTTCATTGTATCCTGCGCTCAAGGCAGTCCCCAGCAGCACCGAAATTCAAAATTTTAAGGCCCATTTGCAACAGGTAAACAAAAAGTTTGGTATCAGTTTGTACATGACTGCTGGAGATCGAAAGGTACCTACTAAGGTTGGGCCAGCACCCTTGGGAGGCTATTTAAGCTATCAGCTTGCACCCACTGAAGGGAACTTCAAAGTGGTATGTAATATTGACCTGTCCAAGCAACGTAACATTAATGAAATACCAAGAACAATTTTTCCTCCTTTCCCAATATCTTTAGTTTTCCCCCTTTTTACAATAACTCAGTGCCCCATTGAACATCGTCAATTTTATGACTCCCTAAGACTTAGTGAAAATGCTGCTTCCACACTTGAGGCTGAGACACAATCACAGCGTAGCAGTAGCAGATGGTGGTCTGAAAGGAGACTCAGACTTACAGCTTCTACATTTGGAGACATCCTGAGTCGGAAATCTGTAAGCTGTGCTTTTCTCAAGGGCCTAGTTGGAGACCAGAATACCTCCATTAACCTAAGAAATTTACCAGAGCCCCTTAAAGCATGGCATTGAACATGAAGGTAAAGCCCTTGAGCAGTACCACAATTACCTGAAACACAGTGGCCACCCTGTGAAGACCTTTCCATCAGGCTTTGTTGTAAACCCTGCATACCCATTCCTTGGCTGCTCACCAGACAGTAAGGTCATTGATGAGACAGAGGACAACCCTTACGGGATTGTTGAAATTAAATGCCCTTTCAAACACAGGAATGTCACCCCAGAGACAGCCTGTTCTGGTGACAGTCATTTTCATCTGGAAATGAAAGATGACTTCCCAGCACTTAAGACAAGCCACAAGTACTACTACCAAGTTCAGGGGCAGATGGGAATAACCGGGGCAAAGTGGTGTGATTTTGTCACCTATACATTTAAGGGGATGGTGATTCAACGTATTTATTTTGATGCTGATTTTTTTGCTAATATGTTGTTGAAATTAGAGCAGTTTTTCTTTAAACATTATGCTAAATATTTAAAAGCACAAGAAGTGCCAGCTGGCGCATGTGCTGTAACAACATGTACAGTAACTTCTGCAACAGCAAGTAACATCATAGCATCATGACATGTTTTATTTTTATAGAGTATGTCAAACATATTGTATCATAATAGTATTATTTACATTGAACTGACTCAGGAGAAAAAATTGAGCTAAGAAATAATGGGATTTTGCATGTTTGTTAACATAGCACAAACAGTCCACATTTGATTCAGACTGCCAGCCAAAGAAAGTGGAATTACTTGATTAAAAATCTGGAAGTTCTTTACTTTGTTTATAGCTCTTTCTACATGTATTCTCTCTGAAGCAATTTCCTGGGTTGCAATGACTTCTGAAGGGGTCTGTTGACTTCTTGATCCAAGAAAGGGTGGGATATTCAGGCCAACACCAATAGGCTCAAGAAGGTCAGAAATGGTGAACCCTTTGTCAGCCATCACCACATCACCATGGGAAAAGGGCATGTTTAGTAGACCTGATCTTACTGTTAGCTCCCTGTCAGATATACTACCAGCATACAGTTGGGAAATAAAAGTTATATGACCGCTGGGGGCAATACCAATCAGTCCTTTGAATGTCGTGTGGCTCTTATAGGTAGAGAAAGTTTCACTATGCAATACCAGAGAGGAAGGGGTTTGACACTTAATTTCTGTACCGTCAATAATAACCCTTGTGTTAGGGTATTTATCCCGAAATGACTGGGGCATTGCTTTGTTTATAGCCTCCCTGTCTGGCCAAATATTTAGGTACCCAAATTTTAGATACATAAAATTGATCCACGAAATACAAATCCTATTAACTGTAGAAACATGCACCCGGAATCTATGTGCCAAATCAAGTTCAAATAACCCAAGTCTCATTCGGACAAGGACCATGAAAAACTCATCCATACTACCAAGTTTCCTACGTCTTCCAGGCTTGTTTCCCCGGGTTCCATCAAGATCGCTTGAAAGCGTCGAAAACTCCAAGTCGTCGTTTAAACTAGTTACGTAAACAATATTTTCACCATTTTCACCTGGGTTTAAAAATTGGTAGCAAGCTAGGACAGTTTGATAATTTGGGAAACCGGTATAGAAATTGACGTCTGAGTCCGAGTCTTTAAATTTTGTTATGCCAAACTGGCCATCGAGGAGTTCATCGACGGTTTCCAGAAGACGTTTATTCTCTACTTGAAGAGTAGTTTTCTCTTGTTCTAGCCTCGCAATGTGCTCGCGTAAGTCGCTGAGTTGATTTGCATTTGTAATATCTATATCGATTTCTCTAGACCTTTCACTACTGCAGGAAGGCTTGTGAGCATTGGGAGGGTTGAATAGCCTCTTACGAGGCGATTTCCGTTTAGGGGATGCTGCCGACCACGGAAAAATCGAGGGAACCACATCATCTTTAAGATAACGGCGACCTGCTAAGCTCACGCGAAAATCGGTGAGCTTGAAATGCAACGAGCAGATCTTAGTTCGCTCCGTAATTTGAAATGCTGAGGATACATCTCGTCTAATTTTCACAAGCCAAGTCTGAAAAAGTGGTTTTATCGAGAAATGTTATAAGAAGGGTATAACACTGTAAGATAATCACAACCGATCGCGAAGGAATTAAGCTATTAAAAAGATGTACCTTTAGTCTAACAGGATCTTTTATTGGAAGGTTGTGAAAGGTAACCTTTCTCCCATCCGCCCCGACGCGATAGCCGCTCTTGCAACACAAAGGCACGCAACAGTTATCGGGCATATTTCACCAGTAAACACACCAGAACTAAAATTCTAAACATGTGAGAGAACCATTAACAAAAATGAGACTGTTAAGTCACTTTTAATACAATGAAATTCAAATCACAATAAATATTCCGGCTACGGTTTCGGCAAACAGTGCACGAAACTACTTTCTCATATCAGCTTGGCAAAACATCAATAAAAGCGTACATACCAAACTGAAGCCACTTTCGAAGTAGAGAATCGTGTTATTTTCGTCGTATTTCACGTATTTATACTCCTTTCCGATAAATACAAAAGAAAGCGGCTTAAAAGCTGTGTACTCGAACACGCACTGGCGTACAAAAACAGAAAATGCTTCGCCTTAGCAACGGTTACTACTGAACAGCCTCACTATGGTGCGCTCGCCGCCATATTTGCAATCGGTGTATTCCTTTCTACCAGACGTAATAAATCGATGACATTAATGAGTAATCGATGGTTAATGAGTTGATTAATCATTCACTCTATCCGATAATTAAAGGGCAGTCGATGAATAATCGGTAAGCCGCAAAATTTTTTAACAAACATACCCTGCATGTTAAATTCGTCTTTGCCGATTATCATCGATACGAACCACTACTGCAAAAGTTTATCACAGGAAGTAAATTATTTCAAATAAATCGCTAGAAAATTGTATGAGGTGTGATGCATTACAATCATTGTCACATACTAAAACTGCTTGGAAAGGAAGACTTTTTTGATGGAGCTTTTTTCAGAGCGACGCTGAAAACCTAAACTGTCTTATTCGTGTGCTTTCCACGATGGATAAATTTTTGTTATTTCTTATTTTTTTCTGCTTTGGTGATCTTTTTTAAACCATCAAAACTGATAAACATGCGATTTCTCCTTACAATATCAGATCAATGTGAAGCAGAAAGGAATGAGAATTGCAAAGATAATCAGTGTAAGCTTTTGAAATGTCATGACATCCACTCATTCCAACTTGGTGTATTTATGTTCTCGTTTATAAACTCTGCACTACCGACTAAATTCCATAACTTTCTAAGAAACAATCAGATCTATAGCTATAACATCAAAAATGCCTGTTCTTTTCATGTACCCCTATATAGAACCAATATCAGGAAATTTTCTGTTTTCTATCAAGGCCCAAAGTTTTTTAATTCACTTACTCCTTGGATTGCTTGTTCTTTTTCTCTCTCTTATTTTAACAAAAAACTTAAGGAATTCCTTATAAGTAAAGTATTAATTTCACTGTCATTTTATCTCATTGTTACGTTTGTTGTTCTAGTTTAATCTATCTTATGGCTCTTGTTTTGAGGAATCTTGATTCTGTACATGCGTCGTGGTTTCATTCAGGATTTATCGCCATTCAGGATTCATTCGCAATTCGTGCAATTATTATTTCATAGTTTATGTAATTTTTCAAATTATTATAAAATGAAAAATACAATAAAAGTATATTGATGCTTCGTTTATGAAATGACCATCCAGCGAAATCGCGTAGAATATCGCCGAATGCTTAGCTAAAATACTTGCCTGAGATATTCCTCAAGATTGTGCAGGAAAATTGTCTTATTATTCAACAAAAACTCGGATTTATTACAATTAGCTGAATGAGTAATTTTGTTTATTTGCGAGTTTGTTATTTGTTTAAATCTTGCCGTCACTTCTTTTCCTCGGGAAACTAGGTATGTCAAGGGATGTCATGTACTTGAGAGATATTGCATATTATTGGAAAATGCTTCCATAAGTTGGATAATAACGCAGGGTAAATGTTGTGGGCGAATGATAGTTACTTATGGTGAACCGGATTTTCAATCGAAATTTTAAATCCGGAAACGGATTAAGTCCTTTCATAAATTTGTCACCTTTGCGTTCGTTTGGGAAAACCAGAAAACGGATTCGCGAAACGGTTTTTGTCAGCGTCGGTCTCGTATTTACTGATAGTGTGCGCGCGCATGGAACCGCTGCACAACCGTTTTGTGAATATCGGATTCTCCCAAACGAATGCAAAAGTGCAAGTCTGAAATCCAGTTTTGGATTTCTTCATTGAAATCCGTGTCCAGAAAGGACTTCGGTGAGGTTAATTCCGTTGTTGGATTTTGTGCTCGATTACAAAATCCTTTTTGGATTTCGGATATCTAAATCCGGATTTTCCAATCGAATGCACCTGTAGATGTTAAGTATCAGCGACAGTACTGACAGCGAAGGTATAGTGTAGGGAACCGTATGGCACTCGTTACCGAGAAATATGATCGACTCCGTTGGAGTTAAAAGTTGAAAAAGGCAACCAATAAACTGTTCTGACCAGAGGACTGTATTTCCCAGAAAGTGCGTCATACTACTTAAGCCAATTTTTTTGGTTAATTAGGTTTCGATATTTTTCCAAATATGGTACTTGGTAGATTGAATGTGGGCAAGCTGTGGTTTCATACATTTAGAGGCACTTATGTTTCAAGTCTAGAATGGGTTTCTGATGCAAGTTAACACACTCTGTGGCATCAATCAAGAATGTAGAGACTACACTAGGGAGAAATATGACTGAGACCGCGAGAGTCCAAAGCCTAAAAAAGGCAAAGAATAAATTGAAAGAATAAAGGATGCTTGTGTCCAGGAGAGTGAGGAGAGTTTCGCTCTGAAGACAGAATGTGTGAGGTCTGTAATAGGCCCATGGAAAACATCCTGCATACTGCTAAAATTTATATACATGTATTAATGTCTCAAGTTGTTTTCTCACAATCCATTCTCAATGACATCTAAATCCTTGCCGTATCCTGGATATTTCTCGCGTGAACCTCGTGACTTTGCTGCCCGGGATTTCCTGTGGCCCATTGGTACAGTATTTTGTGCGAACCGCTCTGTGGTAAGTCCACCAATCACAGAACTGATTACATTAACCATAGTATCAGCCACTTACCCAACAAAAATTGGGAGTTTTTCAAAATGGACGAAGTTTCTGTTTTTAAATTGATCTCAAAAGCTCTCTCAGATACACTTATGTGTTTCGCGGAAATTGCAATGGTTATCATTTTGTAAGGGAACTGAGTGTCGCTCAATTTGCACAGCTTATCAAATAAGTTGGAAACAATATGGAAAATATAAGCACAAGTGACTCAAAACATTGTAAGAACTCATAGCCATTAGGGCGAGTGTTATTTGTTGTTTTGAAAAAATCGTGAGGGTTAGTTTATTTCAAATTAGGTTTACTTCGGTGTAAAAACCTGAGTTTTTCTTTGTTTTTTTTTCGCTATTATTTTCCTGGTCTTTGTTATACACTTAAGACTAAGCTATTTCTACAAGAAGAAAGGCATACTTCTGAACGAAGCCATGTTGTCTTTTAATCTCTGAATTGTGGGTAACTTACAAGCAACTTCATGTAGTATTACATATAACAGTCTCCATTGTTTTGTCTCCTTGGTTTTCTTTGTTCTACGTCATTCGTGAACGTAACAGGTTTTTATATCAAGGATGAGCCTCCAAATTGCAACTGAAATCTTTTGATTATTTGTTACAGTGCGACTACTCGTAAGAAGGCCGCCCACATAAATTTTCATACAAATTTTTAAAGCCTGTTTTTGATACTGAACAACAGATTTGCGGCTGGTTTCTACCGACAACGATGATTCTTTTTCAATCTTGATATGTTTTTAATACAGTTATAGAGCAAATTGTATGCATTTTGGGCGAAATATAAAATATTTGTAGAGATTCTATTGTTCAGATACCCAATCGAGATTGGATGATATGTACGAAATTTTTTTGGGGGTGGCCGAGGTTCGAGAAGTGGCATTGTAACAACAACACGCAAAAATTTAATTTCTGAACTCAATTTCAACTATTTGTCCTCAAATTCAACTTTTTGCTATGTTTTGCGTGATCTTAGCCAATTTTGCATGAACAACACGCGTTTAAATGATCAAATCATTTAAACAAGGTAATTTGGTTTAGATTCATTTTATTTTTTTACTTTTCTGCACCCAATTTCAACTTTCTAAACTGTTTGGAATTAATTGACACCCTCAGCCAACCAGCAAGTAGAAAGGTTTGCATGTATTTTATTTGGTCTGTAATCATACTTGTGATTTTGCACCAAATCGTAATCCCACTTCGTGGAGAGAATACAGAGAAAACGTATTACGTACATTAGATGTACTCTAACGTTAAATAACACCCATTACGTTACAATCATTATGCACGTTGATATTAACTGAAATACTGTCTTTTCTTTTATCCAGCAGATAAGCGGGCCGGAATCCTAAATCTTTGAATTTTTTTTAACCTTAATCAGAACTTATACAACAAAAATCTTAAAAATTATTACTGATTAATAAAACCTCATCTAAAATATCAAAAAACACACAAGTGAAATTAAACTCTATTCGCGAAGTAATCAAAAACAAAAAGAAACCTATTTTCTACTATTTACAATGAAAATTCTAATAAATCTACTATCTTCCTTTCTAGTTATTGGGAGATTCTTCGCTGATTTTAAATAGTGCGACAAGCACAAAGCAGACATGCGGGCAAAGTTGGTTAATGTTTTGCCGTCATGTTGAAAAGTTGTGAATTTCTTCGGCCAAATGCGATAACTTAGTTTCCTCAGACCTTAGATCCTGTTGCTTGGGATAGTCGATTTATATAAGTTAAGTAACGACTTAACGAACTTGAATCCATGATCTTAAAAAAATATTTCTTCTTTCGCCGTTTGGCTTTTACGTAAGCAAGAGAAAATGAGGTAAAAGAACGTATCTTCTATACTGGGTTCTCTTACTATGATAAGGGTACAGAATATATTTTTAGACCCGGAAACTATTTTTACTGCCCAATCACTGATGTCCTTCTCATCACGTTGTTGTAATTTCAATGCGCCATGTGTAACCGCGCAGCCATGGAACGAGATATAAATAGATTCCTCGCTAAAATAGATTCTGTTCCCTTATCATATCAGACGGGGTAATGTTCTCTTTCCTCATTTTCTCCTGACGTAAGCCATTCGTAAGACTTGTACGCATGCTCAGCTCTTTCATCTATATACATGTAAGTTGACTGACACTCTGTGCCATTAAGCAAGGGTAACTACTTGGTGTAAGCTGTGGTTTGAGAGGTTCACCCATTAATAGCAGGGTCTGCGTTATAAATATAGTCGCCAAGCTCTACTTTAACAACCTTAGCTGTACTCTAGCCGTACTCATCCCTAGCCGTACTTTAGTGTCCTTAATCATTCCTGGCCTTACCTTAGTGTCCTTACTATGTGAGTGCCTACACCAAGTAGTTACCGACTAACCTATCGAAAGAAGGTTTAATCATATCCTCCATGATTATCAAGTTAACCTCTGCACACCCTACCCTAGTAAGGGCGAACATGATATCATTTGTTGTGGCAGAATCGTCCTTACTCTGGCGCCAATGCTCAAGAGCCAATCGGGTGCGTTTGTAGTCTTCAGTTTCTTCCTTTTTTATAGCATCGATTACTCCATTTTCTATTTCCAATTCTCTCGCAATCTCCTCCCATCTTTCCACGCTTCTCTTCTGCGACACGACGATGTCAACGACCTTCCCAGGGCAAGGCCTAACCACTGTGTCTCTAGCTGTAAAAGACACAACCAGTCAAGGTGTTTACGTCAGAGTATGCCACGTGTCAAGAGAGAAGGAAATGACTGAAAGCATACGGACTCGAAAATTCGCTTCGCTCCTGGAAAAATGTCCGCTTCCCAGAACATACAACGTCCTTAGGGAAACGTCCCTGCATGTTTTGGTGCCAAACCAAGTTACTATTTCGTAATACATCAAATATTTTTACTCGTGCACGATTGGTCAAAATGAAACACGTGATTCGATCTACCTCGTGAAAAGCGGGGATTATTCGAGGGTGCTCGTAAAGCGATTTCTCCTGCTATTTAAATTTTAAAGACTGAAGGCAATGCACACAAAAGGGTTAAAATAGCACTCTTAAATGCAAAGAGTGTGCGCCATCATCTTCAACTGTGGAATTAGTATAGGTAATAGCATGGTTTGTAGTGATATTTGGTATAAATACCACGAGGGATATTTCAAAATTGTTGTACGTAATTTCAAGAGCCGTTAGGCGAGTGAAATTTGAGACAATTTTGAAATATCCCGAGTGGTATTTATGCCAAATATCATGCTCACGTACAAATCATGCTATTATTTGTTTATACTACTACTCGCAAGAGGTTTGTAATTTTCACATGTAGGTATGTTGGAATTAGCGCCGTTTACGTAATTTGTTTCTGTTTTATCTTGATGATTTAATTGTAACCGCAGACCGGAAGCGATTTCATTTCTGTGTAATTGAACGTCAGTCAATTAACTTTAAGTGACAGGGATCGGAAATAGAAAATCGCGTACAACCAATGGGAGTAGGCTTATTACAGTCCGTGAAAGCTTTTATTGTAATCAAAGAGTAACGCGTGTTTTGTGAGTAGAGTGAAGCCTTGTGATGTCGTAGAAGGAATACAAAAATCTGAAGAAAACAATATCGTGTGGTTTTATGCGTCTAGCGAGCGAGAGATTTATTGGAATACCGAGATTCATCAGTTGTGTTGGCAGCAATTGAGTAATTCCCAACACAAAGTGGCACCTCCGACGGGACAGTGATCGTGAGAAAACAGCGTAATTCTCAAGAATGGAGAAGTTAATTGCAGATTTGAACGCGCAGTTACAGTTGTTGAACTTCAGGAGAACAAAAACCGAAGCGATTGTTGAGAAAGATAACGCAGAAGGGATCGAACGGCATCGCGATGCACTTCGGACGATCATGAAAACAGTAGAAGACCAGAAATTACAGATTGAGCAAGCCAAGTTTGTGAATGGCGAGACACCCAAGGACATCGCCGCTTGGAGCTCAGAAATAGAAGAACAGCAAGCCGCGGTTGACGAGGAGATCAGTGATTTAACCAAACGACTGAACGAAGTGAATCTCCGTACAACCTTGGAAGCGAAGAAATGTGAAGAGGAACTCGTAGATCAAGCTCGCGAAAAACAGTTACAATTCGAAAAGGCGCAGCTGGAGCTTAAGCTAAATTACGAAAGAAGGATAGAAGAAGGGAAAAGGAGTAACGTGTCAGGGTCATCTAGTCCGGTGAAAACAGCAAAATTGCCAAAGCTTGTAATCACTAAGTTCGGTGGAACGTTAACGGATTGGCCCCGGTTTTGGAACCAATTTGAAGCCGAGATTGACCGCTCTGAGGTTGCCGGCGTGACAAAGTTTTCTTACCTCAAGGAGCTCGTGGAACCGAACGTGAGAACGCTCATCGATGGCTTGCCGTTCTCGACAGAGGGATACGAGCGAGCGAAAACCATCCTAAAAAGCAAGTATGGGAAGAAAAGCGAAATTGTGAACGCCTACGTTCAAAACATAATGGCCTTGCCAACGATAGCTGGATCACGCCCCGCGAGAATACACGATTTTTACGAGAAATTGGTGTTCAACGTCCAATCCCTAGAGTCTTTAGGAAAGTTACGAGAAGTAAACGGGTATGTCAGGATGTCAATCGACAAACTGGAAGGGATCAGAGGAGATTTGGTTCGGACAGATGACAGTTGGCAAGAGTGGGACTTTCCCAAGTTTGTAGATGCGTTACGGAAATGGACGGAGAGAAACCCTATCCCGAAATACGAGAGACATGAAAGGCTACGGGACAAAGAAAAACCTCCTTATCAACGCGATCGATCGTACCAAACTCAGCAGAAAGAGGAAAAAATACGTGGATGCGTTTATTGTGATAAACCAGATCATAGATCAGCAGATTGCAAAACGGTGAGCACACTTGAAGAGCGAAAACGGTTGCTAAGCAACAAGCGGCTTTGTTTCAACTGCACTGGAAGCAAACACAGAGCGGCTGATTGCAGGAGTCGTTTGGTGTGTCAGTGTTGCCAGAGGAAGCACCATACATCCATCTGTGACAGGCTAAGTGAGCAGCTGTTGACGGCAGCCTCGGTCGGAAACTCAGCCGTGATTCATCCAGTAGTGGTTGTTGCAGTCCAAGGTGTTAAATGTCGAGCGTTACTGGACACTGGCGCCGGAAGTTCGTATGCTTCAGCAGCACTTCTTGATCGCCTGCGAATTCAGCCTCACCAGCGTGAAGTCCGCCAAATCGAGATGATGTTGGGAACGGTAACTAAAAACGTGGAGATATTCAAGGTGCAAGTCAGTTCAATGAAGGGAGACTTCAGCCTCGTGACCGAAGTAACTAAGATTGACAAGCGCCAGTTACTCGCTCTGAATAATCCGCGCTACCAGCAGTGCCTGGCTAAATATGGTCACTTGAAAGGAATTCAGATGGAGGACACAGATACCAAGGATACGCTACCAGTGCACCTCATTCTGGGAGCCAGCGACTACGCGAAAATCAAGACGGAAACAGCACCTCGTGTGGGAGCCCTTGGTGAACCAATTGGGGAGAAAACCAAGCTTGGTTGGACCATCATGTCGCCAGGAAAAGAAGTGGATTTGTCCACGATGTTTTTCGCACAGACCTCGAGTGCAGATTACGAAAGGTTGTGCAGGCTGGACGTGTTAGGATTAGCAGATTCGTCAGTGGGCGATCAACAAGAAGTCTATGCCGAATTTAAAGAACAGTTGCGTCGCGATTCAACCGGATGGTATGAAACTGGACTCCCATGGAGAGGGAACCACCCACCGCTGGAGAACAATAAAGCCGGGAGTCTTCGCCGATTAAGCACCCTGGTGAGGAAACTGAAGAACCAAGGAATTCTTGAGCGCTACGACAAGGTCATCAAGGAACAAATAGAAGAAGGAATAGTGGAACGGACTACCGGACCGGCAAATGGCCGTGAGTTCTACATACCCCACAAGGCAGTCGTCCGTGAAGCATCAGAAAGCACGAAACTTCGTGTGGTCTATGACGCGTCAGCAAGGGCCAACAAGGGAGCGCCCTCATTAAATGAATGCCTTAACCCTGGACCACCGCTCCAAAACCAACTTTGGGCTGTCTTGGTTCGTTGTCGGTTCCACCCAGTGGCCATCGCAGGGGACATTAAGCAAGCATTTCTCCAAGTCCGTATTCGTGAAGAGGACCGAGACGTACTTAGGTTCCATTGGCTTAAGGATCTGACCACCGAGACAGTGGAGACGCTAAGATTCACAAGAGCTCTTTTTGGCCTTACGTCATCCCCATTCCTCCTTGGGGGAGTCATCCAGCACCTCCTTGAAAGCTGTAGATCAACCTACCCAGACATTGTGGAAGAACTCAGAAGAAGTTTGTACGTGGACGACCTAATAGGCGGAGGGTCAACCACTGACAAGGCGCAGGAATTGAAGTCCACTGCAATAGAGATATTCGCCCAGGGAACCTTTGAGCTGCACAAGTGGCACTCGAATGATCCACTATTAGACTCTCCAGGTCCAAGACCGGTAGTGGGAGACGAAGAGACATATGCCAAAGAACAGTTGGGCATTCAAAGGAAAGGAGGGACCTTTCTCCTAGGACTCCCATGGGATAAGGACAGTGACACCATTGGAGTGACATTTTCCTCAGAAAAAGCAGAAGCAACCAAGCGAGGAATTCTGGGGAAGATAGCCAGGATATATGATCCACTGGGGCTGGTATCTCCCGTTACCCTGGGAGGTAAACTTCCCTACCGTGACGCATGTGAAGCCAAAGTAGCCTGGGACGCACAGTTACCGAACAAGCTAACGCAAAACTGGTTGAGATGGGAGCAGAAGCTACCAGAGGTGTCTACTGTTCCACGGTCCTTAGCAACCCAGCGAGAGGAGATCCAGTCCATCCAACTCCATGCATTTGGTGATGCCAGTGGAAAAGGTGTGGCAGCTGCAGTCTATGCTGTGGTCGTCCAAGAGTCAAGCACCAATCAAGGACTAGTTGCGGCAAAGGCTAGATTAGCTAAACAAGGGCTAACGATACCTCGACAAGAGTTAGTGTCCGGACACATGGCAGTAAATCTCGTGACGAACGTATGTGATGCATTGGAAGGATTCCCCGTGACCGAGAAATACTGCTGGCTGGACAGCGCCGTAGCGCTTCATTGGATAAAGGGACCCGGCGAATACAAACAATTTGTAAGCAACCGAGTGAACAAAATACAAGCGCATCGTGATGTGTTATGGCGTCATGTGGGGACGTCTGAAAACCCAGCTGATCTTGGAAGTCGTGGTGGAGATGTCGCTCATCAAACACTGTGGTGGAACGGGCCTAATTGGTTGTCTAACAAAGAGCAGTGGCCGTTAGATATCGTAACAAGTCCGTCCGAAGAATCAATGGCAGAAGCTAAGGCGGCGATGGTGTTGTCAGGGGAGCCAAGCTACGAGCTGGAAAGTCTCACATGGAAAGGGCAGTACAGCATCTTTACCCCCTCGAGCTAACCTGCAATGGTGTGAATGATACACCCACAGCACCCCTTAACCCGAGGGCACCGATGTTTCGTCCAAGGAGAGATGCTGCAGTCGCTGCGAAACATCGCATACAAGACCTCGCACAGGAAGAACTGTGAACACTATAGATATTACCATTAGTGTTGTTTTAGGCGTACCTAATTTCAAGAACAGACATTTGCTCTTTCGAGGCAAATGGGGGGAGGGTGTTGGAATTAGCGCCGTTTACGTAATTTGTTTCTGTTTTATCTTGATGATTTAATTGTAACCGCAGACCGGAAGCGATTTCATTTCTGTGTAATTGAACGTCAGTCAATTAACTTTAAGTGACAGGGATCGGAAATAGAAAATCGCGTACAACCAATGGGAGTAGGCTTATTACAGTCCGTGAAAGCTTTTATTGTAATCAAAGAGTAACGCGTGTTTTGTGAGTAGAGTGAAGCCTTGTGATGTCGTAGAAGGAATACAAAAATCTGAAGAAAACAATATCGTGTGGTTTTATGCGTCTAGCGAGCGAGAGATTTATTGGAATACCGAGATTCATCAGTTGTGTTGGCAGCAATTGAGTAATTCCCAACAGGTATTTCAAATTAAGCAGAAATACCACTGCTCTTAGCCAATCAAATTACAGAAATTTCTCATGTAGTAGTATAATTGAAGGAATAACAAGACGAACTTTGTCCTTGTTGGTCATTTCTCCTTGGACCTTATCTGTTTCTCGAAGTTCTGTTTTCCTCGAGCTTCGATTCCGGAAAATTGATGACTTTTAGAGGCATTGTTTCCTTAATAATCGTGCGAAAGAATTATTTGTTTAAACAACAAATTTTATGTGCTATCTGAAATTTTCCTAAGACAATTAATAGAATTCTAATAAATGTAGCACACAGAGAATTTTCTTTGCAGGATTGCTTGCAAGTACTGTAAGGCCACAAAAAAGGACTAGTGCTTACCATTTAACAGAGCACAGCAAATATTCATTGTTACGTTCGTATTTACTGTCTTCAAAGCAGAAACGAGGGACCAAAAAAATTTCTCTTGAGCTTGTATCCCTTTCTCTGCGAGCCTGCGGAAGAATTCTCTTACAACAGGGTCTGTATTCTGAGAAGTCCATCGGTCGCCTAACTCCGACATTTCTAATTCACTAAGGGATTGTTGGCAATGGGACAGCACAACTCCAACGGGAAGATTGAGAAACTCGCTCAGACGAAAGCCCAAGAATTCCACGGGAAAGGCCTGCAACTGTAAACAAGATAGGGAGTTCAATAACGACTTCGGCCATTGCTACTGTAAAGTTTGCAAAGGTGTTAGGAATAAAGCCATTGCATTAAATTAACAAACAGTACACGGTTCAGCGTGTACTATCGAGTTATAACTGCACGCGGGAGATTGCTAAGCACGAGAGAAGCGTAAGAGTCGCACGAGGCGATAGCGGAGTGCGACTCAAGCTTCTTGAGTGCTTAGTAAACCTCCCAAGTGCGACTATAACTTATTATAGTTTACCACTAAATTGTCTCCGATTCTTACTGGTTTAAATTGATCACGTGACGCGATAGTAGTTGTCCGCGGAGACACACTATCAGCTCATAGTGCCCCTCCCAAGAAAATACCCGGATGGATAGTGCCCGTCCATGAAGATGTGAATTTTCTGACAGTTAAACCGTTTTTTTTAGGCAATGTACGTTACGAATTATTGAAATTTCAGGCTATACGTATGGATAAATATTTGATTGATCTACATTTAGTGGGTTTTGAATATTTCTCAACTGGCGCGCGGAAGAAAATTTTGTGGTGAACAATAAAGACAATAGAGTGCTTCTGTCGAGGAACTATCGGCTGATAGTTGCCCCGCGGAAATTTGATGTTCTTAAAACAAATATTTGCCCGAGAAGCGAAGCTTCGAGGGCAAATATGATAGTCTAAATAGTACACGTTGAACTGTTTACTATTTGTTTTACAACATAATCAAAAGAGAAAACATTTAAATTAGCCCAGAAGAAGGAGGGAATGGCCAGAGCATTTCATGAGCACGCACTATGCGGTGAGCGAATTATTCTTCTCACTAATGCTCTCTAAAAATGCATGTAAAGCACGTTTTTGTCTAAAATCTCTCTTGTTTAAATTGGTTATCCGATCTGAGTGACTTTTGTGTACCTGTTCTCAATATAAAGAAGGATTTTCCCGAAATTCTGTTGTAAAAGGAAAAAATAACACTCGTGTAATTATTGACGCGTACTCCTTTGAGCGCGCGCTTGCTTTCGTCACAAGCGTACACTCATGGGAAAATAGTAGACCCTAAATTGACCAATGAGAGCGCGCGCTTTACATTGGTTATGTTATAACATAATCTAGTTGATCCCGGACTTACAATGCTCGGGTGCTCTCTTCGCTCAATCTGTCAAACTCACCTGTCGCTCTCGATGGAAATTCTCAGTTATTTAACTCGCAACAATTTCGTGTTTGCAACAATCGCTCATCCGCTTTTCATTCGTTAACACTAGAATGATTGACATTTAATTTGATGTCGTAATTACGTTTTAAACTATTTCCGTCAAGGGTGTAGCGTCCATATACAAACATACAGCTGAAACCTGGAAAATATTATCTTCTTATTCCCTAAAAGTATTTTTATCATTAAATCGGGTTGACTGATAAATTTTTCGCATTACATTTGTGTCCTCGTCTTAGTATTTCCTTTATCCTTTTATTACTCTGTAAACGGACGGTAAGAAACGTTATATTTTCTTCCCGTGCGTCCACCTTCAAAATCTAACGCTACACCCCTGGTTTGTGTCGTCTAACAAGCCTATGTACATTCAAAAAAGGAACCATCCCCAGCAAATCGTGCAACTTAAACGGATAAATTTGAAGGTATTTGGAATTCATATAAATTCGAAGGATCCTTAGTTCATTTGATGGATTTTCGCATCTCAAAAAATCCTGCTAATTCAAATATCAGCTAGCTCCCAGTATGCAAGAACCAAAGATCTTGATGAGTTGTTTAACAATTATTGTCTGAAATCAAAGTCAACACCAGCAGAATTAATATTTACCGAGCAGTGAAACAGCGCAGTAAATATGTTTAAGTATATACCAATCAAGGGAGCTCGACTTACAGTCTCTTGCACATGGATTTCCTAAAAGCCCCGGCACTATACACCTCAGGAAAGATGGATAGTGTTGAATATCCCGAGATGGCAAGCCAATCAGATTGCTCAAAATGCTTAGGTTGCTGAGTTGTTATATACTAATGCTGAATATCCCGAGATGGTGAGCCAATGAGATTACTCGAAATGCCACGGTTACTGAATTGGTATATACTAAACAGTATCATTCTATTTTTAATTCGACCGTTAAGGAGTACCGCAGATTTCTAAGACTGACCTCAAAAGGCCCTTTTGTACTTGTTTCTGGCGGGAAACTGCAACAAAACAGATTACAGTAATGAATAACTTTTTTTGCGAGATACTTAGAGATACATCGTGTTGGCTTCTTCTTGGCCACGTGGGGCATTAAAAAATACTCTAGCCTGATCTTTGGATAGCGTAGTTAAAGGAGTAAAAAGACTATTTCACTATAAACTGTTAAAAGGGACCTACAGTCCAACACCGAATTGGCATTAAATCGTTATAAACAATGCGAAAAGCCTAACTTAACTTTAAGAGGCGTTTACAGCATCTACGCTTACTAAGAGGTTGGACACCATTGGCATCCACCTTCTTTTTCAAATTTCCCATAGGCCATTAAATTAGACATAGTTTACTAAGTTAAGCCAGTCAGCCATCTAGAGCACACAACAAAGTAGGTGTATTTACAACGTTACCTGGATAAGTATAAAAAGTTTATTGATGTGGTATTCTAGATACAAAAAACACTGAGAAACCACTCTTGTGGCAAAAACGTATGTAAAAAAAGGTTAAAGACGTAAGGGAAAAGGAAGACGGAGTAGATTACAGATTAAAAAAATAAAGACGGTGAATTGAAGACCGATTGACGCAAAATGATTGAAATTTCTCGCTAAACTCCTACATAGTCCTGTAGAGCCCCTCGACAATACCCAAGCCTCTACATCTTGTCGTCATAAGGGCAATCACTGGTTAGTTCGTTCGGCTCTCATACTTTACAAATTCCATTTTTAACTTACTTATTGTCATCCAAGGGCTGTGCTGAGGACGTGTCCATTGCTTTCATGTCGCAACCTGGACCCGACTACAGAGAAAGAAGGTGTCAAAATGTCAAATTTTCACAGGGTTTAATACTGATAAAGCGCACAGTGCGCGTCACAACACACTAAATGGATATTTTCCTGGTTATATTATTTTGACGTTACATATGCGTTATTGATCAAGCGTGCCAGGAGCCCATCACCTGGGCTCCTGGCGTGCAGGTCAAGATTGTTACTAATCGTATGCATGGCTGGTTCTGCTAACGCTATTTAGTATCACCCAACTAGTGGACTAATGCAAATGCTGCAATCTGATTGGCTACGCTACTAGAGGTATATTAGTAATAGTCTTCGAGTAGCGAAATTCGTGGCGCTTTCTTTTGTTTTATTCCCAAATAAATCTTTCTTCAACTTGCATTTTCTAACTTTATTATTGCTTTTTCTGTCCGACTAGTTGGGTGATACTAAAACAATAAGACCCTTCGTCCTCAAGGGCTACGGGTCTAATTGTTAAATATTGGACCTACAACCGAATAGCTATTAGGTCACGACGACTTCAGTATTAAATACCTTTCCGACGATGTCAATCCTGAAACTAGAGAAAATTTTATATAGATCTAAGTTATTGTTAGGACTAAACTATCGAGATAGTAACCTTGATGTGGAATTTTTAAAAGAAACTCAAAATTATCGCGATTCATACCTCCAATAGTCCACTGAAATCCGGGTTCATTGGATAGCGACTCAAAATTTAAATCAATCGCGCAATTGTAATATGGTTTCATTTTGAATAAGGAGGTTTCTACACAATTCAAAATTTCATGGTAATAGGAAGTAATATGGTAATAAAACGGATTTTTAATACGAAACACATCTGCTACATGGCGGTATTTTAGAAAAGTAGGATAAAAATAGTTGTCAACTGATAATTGTTTTAGACTTTTAACTGACATTATAATGGTTACACTTTTTAATTTTTAATACATAATAAATGTAATAGTAGTAAAAGTTAATGTGGAGTCGATGCAAAATCTTGGATTGGGGGAGTGGGCCGCAGTTTGGCGGAGTTGTACGGATTTCTAGTGAAAGCTGGATTAAAAATTGATTGGATTTTAATTTATTTGAAGCGGAGTTCTGGTGAAAGCTGGATTAAAAATTGATTGGATTTTAATTTATTTGAAGCGGAGTTCTGGTGAAAGCTGGATTAAAAATTGATTGGATTTTAATTTATTTGAAGCGGAGGTCTGGTGAAAGCTGGATTAAAAATTGACTGGATTTTAATTTATCTTATGGGGTGCGCCAGAACGCCCATGGTTATACTACTAAAAGAGAAAAACACTTAAATTTGCCCAGAAGAAGGAGGGAATGACGAGAGCATTTCATGAGCGCGCACTAATGCTCTATAAGAGAGGGGCGTTTAATACAAACTTGCAACGTGTTTGTGGGGGGAGGCGTTTATTAGATAAGAGCCGTTTACTTGGGAGTGGGCGTTTACGGTACGTACATTTAGAAAAGAAACCATTCCCAGCAAATCGTGCAGCTTAAACGGATAAATATTTGAAATTCATATAAATTCGAAGGATCCTTAGTTCATTTGATTGGTTTTCGGATTCTCAAAAAAAACCTAATTCCTAATATCACCTACCTCCCAGTTCACTTCAAGGCAAGAAGCAAAGGGCTTGATGAATAGTTTAACAACATTAAGATATATTAATAATATCCATCTACCTGTGAAACAGCTCAACAAATATGTTTTTTTTTTAGTATATACCAATCAAGGGAGCTCGACTTAAGGTCTCTTGCACATGGATTTCCTAAAAACCCGGCACTATACACCTCAGGAGAGATGGATAGTGTTGAATATCCTGAGATGGCAAGCCAATCAGATTGCTCAAAATGCTTAGGTTGCTGAGTTGCTATATACTAATGCTGAATATCCCGAGATATTGAGCCAATGAGTTTACTCAAAATGCCACGGTTACTGAATTGGTGTATACTTAACACTATCATTTTATTTTTCATTCGACCGTTAAGGAGTACAGCAGATTTCTAACACTGACCTCAAAAGGCCCTTCTGTACTTGTTCCTGGCTGGAAACTGCAACAAAACAGATCACAGTAATGAATAACTTTTTTTGCGAGATACTTAGAGATACATCGTATTGGCTTCTTCTTGGCCTTCTTCTTGAAGGGGATTAAAAAATATTCCAGCCTGATCTTTGGATAGCGTAGTTAAAAAAGGAGTAAAAAGACTATTTCACTATAAACTGTCAAAAAGTGGAGTTAATTTTAAGCCCCGAAGGATCGATTGCCAATTTTATCTGAATCAGTCAGACTGTGGAGTATACCATGTGCAGCGATTAACATTCTATTCACAAGTTTGCGCACAAGATCCCTTTGATCTTGGTATTTTGGGAGCAGCATTAGCAATAATTTTGAGTATAGAATTCAAGGCATCCAACTACCACTGCAGTAACTAGAAGGGCACTCGGTAGAGCGCATACCTCCGCCCCACCATATATTAGGGAGCTTAAGCACGCGCGTTTTTGAGACGCGGACGGCAACCGGAAGAGAACATTACGAGTGCCAGGACAGTGGTGTCTCCCAGATTTTTGTAGTGATCATCTCTACTGGAGAAAAGATACTAATCAATGTAAATGTGGTTGTGTGAAGACAAGTTAAAAGGGGAAACAGCTCACTTCCGACTGCCGTCCGCGTCTCAAAAACGCGCGTACTTATGAATGGCATCAAGTTTCACAACTGTTTTCTACCGTGGGAACCAAGAAAGCTGATTGGTCAACATTAATTCCATTAGTAAACAAACCCAAATATCACTGACATTTCTGTAAAACCTTAGAAAACTTTCTGATAAAATCGCTCAGCTTAAACACGACAAACGGTAGAAAACAGTTGTGAAACTGATGCCATTCATCTGATTCCAAGTTATCGAAGGCAAAGAATCGATATGTGGGAAAAACAACAATATTACTCCTCAATCGGATATACTATTCTTCCGATTTAGCCTTATTGGCCCTGTTCCCGCTAGTGTCTTTCCACACGACCACGTAGCAAAAAACTTGAGTTTGAATAAGATACAGAGATGATTTTGAAAAGAGGCCCGAGGGAATTCGGTCTGACAAACAGTCACCGAGTTAATTGCTTTGTTAGCCGTTTTGCGGTCATAATTACCAAGAACTTTATTATAAACAAACAACAAGTTCAATAGATTTTAGAAACAGTCTCTAGCAATCCTTTGTAACGTCAACCGTTTCACCTGCAAGCGCAATCAAACTTTGAGCGTTATCACGCTTTTGTTGTCAAGTCTTTGTCTTGCAACTACTTTCTACGCGACCACGCATGAGACTTACCGCAACTAAGAAAACTTAATCCAAAAATGCTACCGAAATTTAAATTAGATGAAAAAATCCTTATAACCTCCTTTATTCGCGTATTGTTGTCTTGCACAAATTGTTGACTCGAGGCATCCAACGACGCGTGTCTTGTCGCTGTATAAAATTCGTGTATTAACTTCAGCTTTTGGATCCCAATGACAACAGTAGCTGACAATACAAGAGTTAGTAGTATTCATGTGCATAACATTGGCTTTCAGAGATAGTTCAGAGTACACATCTTTCGCATCCAACATCGATGGTGCAATAACTTGTTGAAGCCTCGTTTCACAATAGCAATACCCAAGGGCCTCTGCGGGTAGTCCGATTTGTGACGTTGTCGATAGACTGATAGACCGAAAAGGTAAACCTAGGGCGCTTTCCATTCGACGAATAATTCCGAGATTTCCGGTCCGAAATTGAATGGAACGGTAAAAATTCCGGGAAAAGTTTTCGAAAATTTAGGAATACGTTTTGAGTGCACCCTCTTTGGTAGAATTTCCAGAATTATCGAAAATTTTGTGTTCCATTCGCAAGAGATGTCGGGTTTAGTTTCCCTGCCGAGCGTGGCGGGAGGAGCAGCGTATCAATGCTCAGCGTGTGGCTTTGTGTCGAACGATTTCAGTCTTTTTCAACAGCAGTATTTGTTTTTCTGGCAAAATTGCGGGCCGCCCAGATGAATTGCCAGTTGGAATCCGCACCAGTGTGCATTATTTCTTGTGTCAATAACTGACACGTTTCCCTAGCCATCCGGAAATGGTTTTCGAACTCCCCCGACAAATACGCTGGAATAGTCACTACGAAGTACCCATTTACACGAGTTAATTCCCTCCGCATAAAACAGGCAACTGCAGCCAGAAGTATTACGTCGTCGTTGCTATCGAGAACTACAACTTATTGTTTCTCAGTCGTCTTGTTCTAAAGCCGCGAAAATGTTCAAAAAGTCCCCCATTTTCAACACAACAAAGTTCACACAGCATACACTCTGTTGCAGAGCACGTGACCTACAATTCTGGAAAGCGGTCGGACGCGTTCCATTCGACCAGCGAAAATTCCGAAAATTGGAACCGGTGATTTTTGTTGAATGGAAAGCGCCCCTAGACTCGGGCTACCTGTGGTAGTAGCCCGAGTAATCAGGCTTTACTTAGACGAACAGATGGTGATCGCTTATGTGTGTTGCATTGGCCCAGGTCCTTCTCGCTTGAATAAAACTTTCCTCAGTCGATTCTATTGCGCCGTAATGCACAGCACATAGCAAGACAACACAACACAGCTTGATGGGAAAATGATATTTAATTTTTACTTGTGATCAATAATTTCCTTGATGTCTTGCATACTGTGTATTTATCAGGCATCAAACCGCATTGATTTAAACGAAACCCCAAGACATCATAGACCATTTTGTTAGACCAAAAACAATTTACTATATTGAAACCGTGGCAAGGAGCTGGCGCTTCTTTCCCACCTTCACGAACAAACGCACACCCTCCCCCCACCCCACCAATTCAATACGACTCCCTTGAAATACCCCCTCCCCCCTCCCCCTTACACCATGAACTTATACACAACCCCCTCCCCTGGAAATAAGACTTACTCGTAAATCTTCTTTTGTGCCGAGTTGCCTTCGTCTTCCTGACCCAAATGTGAGGCTTCCTGATACCATTGCACTTGATGTGACAGCTCAAAATCTCCACTGTTATCGCTTTCTTGGTTGTCCCCGTGTTCTGGTGCTGAAATTTGACAAGAAGTGTGAATCTGTGAAAGATTTATATTCCCGTACGTCACAGGCAAACTCGTAAAAAGGAAATCTCCCAACAGCAGTTGAACCATCGACCTTCCAATTACTAGTTCGTACACTCTACCTCTGAGCTATAGAAAACTCACGTGAGTAAGGCCATTAAACTAGGTTCATGGGACAAACATCCTGCATACTGCTAGGATTTCAATGTCAAAGTGAAAGAGCTGTGAAATAATGAAGATAGTCTATTCTGATCCTGGAATCTCGATGTGTCTTTTCGAAGGAGATGGCACCGAAACGAAGTTACGTTTAGTTCAACGGATTTAACACAAGTCTTATTATTTTTGACTTGAACCGAACTGAATGCAGTTTGCTCTGGCCCTTCCCAAACGTATTAATCACTACATGTGATTTGGAATTACTTAAATTATTGGAAAACGCATCATTTCACCTGTAGGACAGGTATTCGAAGAATAAAGGGGGCTCTATGGGGGTAGAAATTGAATTTCCAGCGTATTTCACCGGTTGGGACGTTGTTGGTAACTACACTGTCACAGTCTTCGTTCATTCTGTAGCATAGCCTTTGTCAATCACCTAGCTACACCTGTTAAATCATATTGAAAATAATAATGATACCAATAATAATAACAATAATAATAACTAGTGGTAACCACAGGTTAGAAAGTGCGGGCCTATAGATGCACTTACCGTAATCTCCGGCCGTTTACCCGCGCGGCAGATTACCCACATCAGTCGATTTTTACAATAGTGAGAAAAAAATTTCAACAGATTACCCGCACTGGCAGATAACCCGCACCCCAAAACAACTGTAATTTTAAAATAAACTAGCGAAAAGCGCCTTTCAAAATCATCTTGAAACTCTAGAAATTGGCTAAATCAAACGAGTTGATTAAGTAAGTTATACCACCGTAAGGTGAATGGGAGGTGCTGACGTTTCGAGCGTTAGCCCTTCGTCGGAGCGAATGAGAGGATTGTGGGTTACGTGCAATTTATATAGAGAAGTTTGGAGCCATGCTATTGGTTGAACCATAGCAATGTGTGAATGGAAGTGAATAAATTAGATGAATGATTAAATGAATGAGAAACGTTCGTTGATACCGTGGGGATTAAGAGAGCCGAGTTGGAAGATAAACTTCTGTTCTAGGTTTTTACGGCTCTCCGTGTTGCCCTGATGCACGGAAAGGCCACATACCGCCATGTTGTGAGTTGAGTGGTTAGGTAGATTAAAGTGTCGCGCTACAGGTTTAGATGCATCTTTGTCATTTCGTTCGACGTCACGCAGATGTTCGCGGAAACGGTCACCTAATCTTCTTCCGGTCTCGCCGATGTATATCTTCTTGCATAAGGTGCATTTTATGCAATAGATAACATTGGCGGAAATGCATGTGAAACGGTCGGTGATTTTAAACGATCGTTTAGGTCCTGCTATTTTGTCTGTGTTATTGATGAAAGGGCAAGTTTTGCATCTTTTGCGAGTGCAGTTGAATGTGCCAGGTGATTCGTCTGATTTTAGTGTACTTCTAATTAAAAAATCGCTAACGTTTTTGTTACGTTTAAATGAGATGAGTGGTGGTAGTGAGAAGATGCTGCCTGTTTCGTTGTCATTCTGAAGTAACTTGAAGTTCTTCAGAATGATGTTCTTAACAGGTAGGTTGAGTGGGTGAAAAGTGAGTGTGAACTTTTCACCCACTCAACCTACCTGTTAAGAACATCATTCTGAAGAACTTCAAGTTACTTCAGAATGACAACGAAACAGGCAGCATCTTCTCACTACCACCACTCATCTCATTTAAACGTAACAAAAACGTTAGCGATTTTTTAATTAGAAGTACACTAAAATCAGACGAATCACCTGGCACATTCAACTGCACTCGCAAAAGATGCAAAACTTGCCCTTTCATCAATAACACAGACAAAATAGCAGGACCTAAACGATCGTTTAAAATCACCGACCGTTTCACATGCATTTCCGCCAATGTTATCTATTGCATAAAATGCACCTTATGCAAGAAGATATACATCGGCGAGACCGGAAGAAGATTAGGTGACCGTTTCCGCGAACATCTGCGTGACGTCGAACGAAATGACAAAGATGCATCTAAACCTGTAGCGCGACACTTTAATCTACCTAACCACTCAACTCACAACATGGCGGTATGTGGCCTTTCCGTGCATCAGGGCAACACGGAGAGCCGTAAAAACCTAGAACAGAAGTTTATCTTCCAACTCGGCTCTCTTAATCCCCACGGTATCAACGAACGTTTCTCATTCATTTAATCATTCATCTAATTTATTCACTTCCATTCACACACTGCTATGGTTCAACCAATAGCATGGCTCCAAACTTCTCTATATAAATTGCACGTAACCCACAATCCTCTCATTCGCTCCGACGAAGGGCTAACGCTCGAAACGTCAGCACCTCCCATTCACCTTACGGTGGTATAACTTACTTAATCAACTCGTTTGATTTAGCCAATTTCTTGTGTTTCAATTTCCCACTGACGCAGCACCAGTTTCTTTAGAAACTATCCCCACATCTTGAAACTCTGACGTGCTCGTTTTACACCGGGCTTATTGACTCAAAACTGCACGTGGTTACACTTATCGTAAATGATCGGAGATTGTAAATTGTTGTCAATTACCTTTTTATAACGTTTTGAATCTAGTAAAAACTTTATCCATTGTCTTTGTTGACATGGTATCCTTTTGCGTGCAATTAGTAAGTTTTCACAACCATTGTTTTCGATATTTCATTGAGAATAATGGCGCTTGTAAAAATCTGTCTTCAAAAAAATCGATATCTCAGGACCTACTGAGTCTAAGAAATCGCTTGAAACGGGAATATACTCTTTAACTCAAGGCAGTGCTAGCAAAGAATATTTCACTGATGCGTCGAATATTCCGGTCTGGTAAAATTTTGTGCTGCGAATGTTTGTTTACGCGCGTGCCGACAATCACCTTTCCTTGTCGCGCCTTTAATTATGCGGAGCCATGAAATGAACATGTCGGCATCACTTTTTGTGTGCTTTTGAAGCCTGCTTTTTCACGTTTAAATTTTCATTTTCAAGTTCAATACCCGTGTAAGTGAGACATGTTTTTTTAATAAACGAAAACGAGCTGTGAAATAGACAAGGTAGGAAAATAATAGCACAAACACGATAAAGGATTTGTTTATTTTTCGATTTTGAAGATATGTTTTCAATTTGTTCAGCTTTCATCAATAGCATCAATAGGAAAGGTACTGGAACGAGAGTGTATAATTTTAGATTACAAAATGTACATTCGTGTGGACGTTTTTTGGGAAGTTTGCATTGAGTTGTAGTAGATCAGCTCCGTAAATCGAAACATGTCAAACAGATCCTTCAAAAAGTGAAAGTGGTTTACCAGAAAAATTAACCGTCCAAAAACTGAACAGTATAAAATATAACGCAACTCACCTTATCTTCACGGCAATATGAATTTAAATAGATCGTAAAAAAGCTTCACAATCACAGCAAATCGTCTCAAAAGCAACACCTATAAAACAACTTCTCCAAAACGTAACGTTTGTAATCTTCCATACCTCGATTTTATGTGACAAACTGTTGAGATTGATTCATTTTTCGCATTGTGAGATTGACTCATTTTTCGCATTCTTATCGTTCTTGGAGAACAGATTTTTCTCTTCCGATGTTACGACAATCTGTCGTGATTGACACATTATTTGCATTCCGATCGTTCTTAGTGAAAGAACAAAATTTTGAACTTCCGCTTTGTGCTTGCCTGTTATTAACGTGGCGCGCACGCGTAAAACGCAATCCGCTGGTCACTGTCAAGATTAGGGTTGCGGGCCTCTCTTGGGCCCGCAATTAGTATAAATACTCGGGTGATTTTACAAAATCGGGCCCTCTGATTGGTTCGCTATCTCGGATTATCAGCCGATAATCACCTCGACGAACAAAATGACTACCAGTCGTTCCCGCGCTTTTAATGAAATAAAATTTTTTCGTGTTGTACAATACTTTTTCTTTTCTTTTTTGAAATAATCACCATGTACATGTAGTTTAATACTTCGCTTTGTAATAATCAATCAGTGTAATTCGCTTTAACCAAGATGATGTGCTTTTCAAATTCTGACCAACTGGTGTGCTTTTAATAGACCGAATTTTACTGTGCATAAGTGAAGCATGCTACAATGACATTGAACCACCCATGAAAAAAAAAATAATATTATAAAACAATAAATTAATCAACCAATATGATTAAATTCTGCTACTAAATTAATGTGACCAACTAATGTTCAAATTATATAGACCATTACATTACACTGTGCACTGTATTCTATATGTATAGGTATCTCACACATTTAGTTTGATAAGTACCTTGCAAATCATGTGATAGGCTCTCTCAGGGGGGTTATTAAGGGCTGGTCACCGGGGCAAATTGACCGTCTTGGAACGAAGCTTAGCTATGACTTTTCCCGGCTGTCTTCTTATTCTCTACTTACCGGTACTTCCTTTTATAAGAAAAACTAAAAAGGGCCAGCTGAAAAACCCCACTGACCTGCTGTGCAAAAACTACATGAAACCCCTGCTCTCTGTCAATTAAAATGCACAAGGAAAAGCCTTGAATGATACATGAAAAATCTAATGTAAAATAATTGTCGTCATTTTAAGCATTATGGGTACAGTCTTAGAAAACGAAATACAGTGAAAACGGAAACGTTCTCTTACCTTGAGGTTCAGAACTCAGAGAATGTTCAGAACTCAGAGAACTTTCAGACAATTGACCAGTATCCCTCAGTTTCTGAAAAATGATATAATTATGTGTAAAGGTCTTTCACCAGTAATATTGAAGTAACCTGTAGAACTTCCAAATACTCAATTAAGCTACTGTGCCATAATTGAGTTTTGCTGTAACATCTTTAAAATGGTGACTTGGGTAAGTAAAAAAAATTTTCTGCACAAAACACACCTATAAATCCTGATATTTACCCCTTTAAGTCCCAGCGGTGACCAGCATCCAGTTTCTCACTACAATATTCACTATTCATCAACCATTCAGGTTATGAGAATAATGAAAATGATCACCAAAAAAGAGTTGTATTGATATTTAAACAAATTCTCCTCACTAGTACCATAACAAATATATGAGAACAGTTAGGAGAAAATGAACATTGATATCAGGGCTTAAAGGGTTAAGACAGAGACAGATCTCTTTTAGTATTGGTTCTGCACAGCAAATTACTCATAGAAAGAAAATCTTGTTATCTACAATGTACGAAGTTCCTGTAGTTGCCTGTAGCCACTTTTCATACAGGTGTACATGTGTCAGGTGGATGTGTGCCTGGTATTTCGCGTAAGCAGGGGGCATCATGCTGGGACTGGCAAATGCAAGCCCCATGCTGGCTCACCCTGTGATCCCATTGTGCTCATCTCTACTGGTAAAATGTAGCCCAGTACTACCTGTCTCATTCGGGCAGATGGAGCTCGTAAGCCTTGACAGGCAGTCCATCTGGGTCAAGGAAAAGACTGATGTAACACCCAAGAAGTGTCATGAAGCGCAGGACAGTCCCGGAGCGTGTAGACCCTGGGTCCAACATCGCCCGACCATCCAGCACTCGTGTCCCGGCCATTGGACTATGGCTCCACTGCCTTGTGGATACTTTCGGAGAGAAAGAAAGGCTAAGGAGTAAACCCTACAGAAATCCAGAGTGGAGCCCCTAAGGCAGTTGGACCGACTATCAGTCACCCTTCTGGCAACTCCTGCAGCCAACCCGGCTCCAAATGTAATGCCTTGCATTCACTTGGACTTCGTCGGTGCGGAAGAGAGGGGGACCCTGTTCTTGGGCAACACTAGGTCTCCATATACTTTGCCCAGGCTTTTGTGCCCAGCTGGAGAGGCCACTCCAGTCTCGCTAAACGGTGAGAGCATAACACGGAAGACAGCAGTTACGAGTTATAAGTCCTCGGCTCGATTGGCGTAGAGTCGGACGCTACGGGTTGTCTTCGACGGTGGGAGGGATCCTCGTAATTCCACTGGTCAGCTACCGCCCGCGTCAAGCCGGGCAGCCCCCGGCCAGTAAGGTGCTGACCCGCCACGGTCTACCTGCTTCAGAGGGTACCTGGAGCTTAGAGTCATCATACTCGACAAGTGGATCGAAAAACATGTACCAGGACAAACCTGAGCACAACCCATCGTCTCAAGAGACGGAAGGATGCCTACTACTACTACTACTACTACTACTACATGCAGATGTTACAGGTTAAATTTGATTTCAGTTTAAAGTGATTTGAGCCCTAAACTCCCAATAGTTAACAGTGTCCAATTTCTCATTACAATATTCCCTGTTTATCAACCTGCATTCAGGTTATAAGAATAACAAAACTGATCACCAAAAAAGAGTTGTATTGATATTTAAACAAATTGTCCTCACTAGTACCATAACAAATACATAAGAACAGTTAAGAGAAAATAAATATTGCTATTGGGGCTTTAAGGGTTAACCTAAATTTTAGGTTGGTTTGTACTTTTTTGTCTATATTTATGATAATAAATACACGACACAAATTACAAACCAACCTACCTTTAAATCATTTTGACCTGAAATCAAATTTAACCTGCAACATAGATAATGTAAACCTAATAATTTAGGACAAATCATTTTAAGAACTCTTTTATACTGCGAATGACCTTGAATGACTAGTATGTAATATATTTTCAATTTTTACGAGATATCATTATAATTATATTTTCAACACATTAATTTATAAAATTGCTTGTAAATAGGTTTCCATTTTCCATTTTCGTCTTTTATCATTTGTAAATAATGCAATTTAGCCTTATGGCTGCGATGTTATTCTTCAATTCATCTATCTACCTATCTGAGAACTTGGGTATCAAATGTCATGCTAAAGTGTTAACATGAGAATATAACTTAGTACATTTGTTATTACACAACCAAAGTGACCAGAGGGGTAATAACCAAAATTATGTTAATTAATACATGTATGTGTTTACAGGACTGTATTCTACATCTAAGTGACAGCATACTGACCTCAAAAGCCTTGCAATACTTCATCTCTCTACTAGACTCTGAGACTTTCATTTGTGAGTATTTCTTCTTCCACAATTTTTCATAAAACTCTAGAGCTTCTTTCCCATATTTTACAAATAAATCTCTCTTCTTCAATTCACTGCAGAGACTGAGAATTTCTTCTACTGTCTTTTCTTTTGCAATGTCCATCTCCCTTTCCTTCTCATCCTTTCTAGAATGATTCAGTTCCTTCCAGAATTCTTCCAGTGTAGAGAGCAGCTCCTTTTGAAATTCAACAACCTTTTCTCCTCCATCTAATTCATAGTAGATCCTTTCTACTCTTCCTCTAAACTTTGTTTTCTCATACTCTTCCTTTCCGAAGAATCCTGGTTTTGTAAGGAGAATGCTTCTGTACAGTGCCACTTTTTTTGCCTTGTATTCCCTTGCTGCCTCCTGAAGGCCATGTTTTTCTGACAGAAAGATCATTTTGTCGACTACATTATCTCTGTCTTTGAGCATTTGGGTTTTATCGTGTTCTTCCTGATCAAATTCATTCAAGAACTCTTTTTCGTCACTGAATGTTTCCCACATATTTTGGTAAAACCACAGGGCTTCCCTCTCGTACTTGTAAAGGAGTGCCCTGGTTTCTTCACTGTCATCAATGCGGTTGATTAGGGTGTCAATGATTTCTTGATTGTATGGTGTAAAACCAAATCCCTGAAACTGTTTTTCACTTTCCCACATGTGCTGCAAAAACTCCAATACTTCTCTTTCAAAGTCTTTCTTTACAGCTCTTTTCCTTAAATTGTCACACATTTCTTCAACCCCAGTTATTATCTTATTCCATACTTCACTGTGGTTTCCTGCTTTCAGTTCCTTTTCCATTGTCCATGCCCTTTGAAAGTACTTCAAGGCCATTTTATGATCCATCATGTTTGCCTGGGTGACTGCAATTTGGAACAAGCTACTCACTGTCAAATGATGTTTTCCAAGAACTCTTTCCCTTATTTCATAAGCCTTGTGTGCTGGTTCTAATGCCTCCTTAAATTTATCCTGGCAAGAATAGGCATTAGAAATATTTCTATGGAACTGAGCCGCATCTAAATTCCCAGTTAATTTAAGCTTTTTCAAGAGTTCCAAGGCATCTTCATAACATTTGATTGCCTTTTCATACTCTCCCTGATTCTCCAGGACTGCACCAATTTGGGTCTTGTATACTGGCATGTCGAAGTGTAATTCTGAACCAGAAAGTGCCTTTCTCATGTCACATGCTTGCTGAAAATATTCAAGAGCTTTCCTAGGTCGTCCAAGAGAGAAATGGCAGTTCCCAATAGAGTTAATGCATTGGGCTAGAGTTGTGTGCTCCTTTAAAATTTCCAAAAGTCTCAAAGCTGACTCAAAGCTATCAAGTGCTTTAGCGTAGTTTTTGTCAGAGTAAAATACTTCCCCTTCTGTAAAGAAAAACAGTCCTTGGCTGAGACAATATTCCTTGCTATCTTTGTCCAACACATGACTCAATGAGGTAGTTGCCTCGTGTAATAATATTGATGCCACGTGAGGACCATCAACATTTAAAACCTGCAAAGCTTCCCAGCACTTGAATTTTGCACGGTTTAGAGATCCTGCAATTGAAATAGAATTTGATTTTACAAAGTGAGTTACTTAGAGTGAGAATACAATTTCAGTAAACTTTTATGTCAACCTTCCTTTCCCAGCCTACCCATGATTGTAATAATAACAATAGGAACCAGCCTACCCATGATTGCAATAATAAAAATAGGAATAATAATAGTAATAATAATAATTACACATATTGTACAGATCCCATGAAATACACTTATGTCCAGGATCGATCTTGTTAGCAAAAATTTGCGATTTTTGCGATATTTGCGGACATTTCAGGGCCCTTCCTGGCTTCTTTTTTTTCTTAGTCCTTCTTGGCTTCTTTTTTTTCTAAGTCTTGATTCTTGTTAGATTTGTTATTCTTACGATTTTTGCGATATTTGTTAGTGATTTTCTGACATAATTTTTTCTCAATTATTTCTTTTGCGACAATTGCGAAAAACATTTGCTAACAAATTTTTGCTAACAAGATCGATCCTGGACATATCTGATGAAATAGTCATATGCAAATAACTATCTTACAAAGAAAAATATTAGCACTAACTAATTGATTTCAATATGATTATACTGTACAATGTTAAAATATTTCAAAAATCTTTTTGTCTATTAGTGCATATAAATAATTCCTTCATGAATGTTATAATTCAGTCATGTAAGCTAAACCACTTCAGATGTCCATAGAATAGACATCTTTCTTCAATACAGGGTTGTCAAAACATTTGGAGAATAATAGAGTAGGCAACATAGGGGGGTGGGGAGTGGGGGGTGTTAATACTTTCTTTCTTAATCCATTAAGTCCCAGAAGTGACCAGCATCCAATCTCTCATTACAATACTCACTGTTCATCAACCATTCATGTTAAGAGAATGATGAAAGTGATCACCAAAAAAGAGTTGTCTTGATATTGAAACAAATTCTCCTCATTAGTACCATAAAAAAATTAATTATGAGAACAGTTACAAGAAAACAAATATTGATATTGGGGCTTAAAGAGTGAATGCCTCATTTTTTAGTTCTTTTTTTGTTTTGGAAAAGTGTCAAACCCGACAAATCACAGCTGGAGCAAACATGAGAGGATCCAACAGCCCTTCTTCACAAACCCTGTTTAATACATGTAGGTGTCTTCTGAAAGAATAAATCCATTCTAAACACTTCAGTCTTGGTGGGTGTTTGTATGTGAAAGCTAGCCCTGGGACAGTACTTTCATACTGGGATGACTATTTGAGTTTGTGTGGTGTTTATAATTTGTAATGACTTTGAAATACAAGTGAGAATTGAATTGGGTTAAATTGCCTGTGTACTATGTGTTTCAGTATGCTAAAATGTTGCTTATATACAACATAAGAATGTCATACAGATTGAGTGGTTGTTCTTTGTTTAGATGACCTAGATGCAAGAATTCATGCTGGATGAAATTTCTGCTCTGGCATGAAAACTGAAGTGAACTTGCACCGGTAAGACTTACATGTACTTCATTAATAACTTTGCTGGTGTTATCATGTAAACAAATACAGGGCCATAAGGGAGAACCGGTGTGAACTTGTGCCAGTGCACTCCAATATCTCATAAACACACACTTACTTTCACAGGGGGTAAAATACTAAGAAATTAAACTCACCTGCTTTCCCGTCATCTGGTGACGTTTCAGCCCATGATTGGAAAACCATCCTTCTTGTTTTTCCAGACACCATGGCATCAAGAAGGGATGCAATTAATGCAAGCTCATGAAATTCGCTTGAAATATGATACTCTGATTTCAAAGAGATATCACATGCAACCTTATAATTCAATCGGTCAGGCTCAAACTTCTTGTATGCAGCAATGTAGTCAGAATCTAGCAACCTTGCTGACTCTTTCAACTTGTCAATGAACAGTTTGCAGAATCGGCCCTCTGCTTTCTCAAAATGTACTTTGTACTTGGGATCAATTTGCATGCTGTTTGCGTATTTGTTTAGCAGTGGATGGATGTCATACAAGAGTTCCTTTGATTCCAAAGCAGCAGCCGAAATGATCTCACTTGTCCTGAGCCCTTCCAACAAAAGTACTGCTTCAGCTGAGTCAACACCGAGAACAATAGATGCTTGAGTTACAGAAAATGGACTACAAAATAAAGAGAGAGACATTGCTGAGATCCTAAGATCGTCACTGGGTAGTGAATGAAACATCTCTCTTAGGGATGACATCTGTTTCACATCTACACCTTCATCTTCAAACTCTAACGGTGCCTTTCGCAGCACTCTTTCCTCTATTGAAGCTTTTTCACTTTTGCTTCCCTTGGTTTCTTGCTCTATTTTGTTAATCAGTTCTTCAGGGCTCTGTGTTTCTTGTCTCAAAATGGCAGCCAAACCTTTGAGTAGCAATGGTGTCCCCTTGCAAAGATCAGCAAGTTTTTCCCTCTCTGCTGCATCCAGAGTTACTTCCCCATGGGACTGAAGAAGATCTTCTGAAACAGAACTTTCAAGGGGTTTGACTTCAAAATTATCCACTATTTCTGGACGTTTAAATTGATTTCTTGACGTCAGAAGTATTTTAAACTCTCCCATTTTGCCAAAACTGACTAGTTGTGAAAGCTTCTCCAAAAACTGCAAAAATGCAATGTTTAAATTCTTGGCTTCCTTGCTCGTTCCTTCAGCAAACTGGTCCACGTTGTCAAGGAACAGAAGAAAAAATTCCGTTTTGTTTCGCTGTTCCTGAAGTTTTTCTCGAACAGATTTCACGATGAAATTTATATCAATATCACTTACGCGAACGTTGGCCGTCGGATCAAGCTCATGCATGACCTTCAAGTAAACGTCTTTCATTTCTTTGACGCCTCTTAAGTCAACGGTAATGTGTTCTCCACGCCACTGAGTGCAAACTTCCTTTGCCAGTGTTGTCTTTCCTACCCCTGCAGAGCCATGCAAGTCGACAACTCGCTTCCCACCTGTTTTTAGTTTCTCCATAATTTTCTGCAGATCGCTACCTCTGCCTTGCAATTTATCGTTCCCGACGCTTTCTGGCAGACGAGAAGCCTTGAAATCGTCGATTTTTTCTTTGATTTGCACAGGGTTGTTCGATTTTTGAGCCACGAAATCTTCAATTAGCGTTAACCTATTGTCAGACACATGCCCTTGCTTTGCAAGAAGTCGCAAACATGCCAATAAATCCTCATTTTCAAGAAGCTCATATTCCCCATGAAGGGTTCCTTTCGTTGATTTTACGACGGCCATGCGTTCTTTGGGGCTAAAGTCTGAGGTGATGTCTTGAAACAATCGATCCAACAGCGGCGAAAAGACATCTGTGGACGCCATGTTGAAAAGATATCGCTTGCCAAAATAATCGATTTTTTGCTTCCTCGTTTCCAGGGTCCCAGGAAAAAGGGGGGAAGCTCGTTTTCTTTTCTTTTCTTTCGTTTTTATTAATTTTCTTTTTTGCGTGGAATATGGGGACGGTAGAAACAGGCTTATCATCAAAGGTGCACACATCGAAGGTTGATGCGGTTAAGTTTCTAATTACAGATGAAGATTATTCTGATTGTCACAAAACGGAATTAATTACTTGCTTCGTTACACCTCCCTATTTAACTCACGAACTCGAGTAAAAGCTTGAAAAACCATCTACAATTTATAGTTCCGAGATATGACCAAAACCAGTGCCAGCTCATGAATGTCTCTTTCCTTCTGTTTCTGATGTTCTGTTGAACATTCATGGACTATTTTTTCCTTATATCGACTCCATTTTCTTCGCCCCGCAGATTTACTTCTGTCAGTGGATATTTGCACTGCATAACGTTTACGTACGGGAAGCAACGAAAGGGAAGCGCCCTCGATATGATAATATCAAAGAGCCTCTCCTGGGGGTGGGAGAGGGAGGGGGCGTTCCCAATAATTAATATTTTTCCTTTTTTACCCGTGTTAGCCATTAATAAAACCACTTCCCTAATTTTTGTTGCCTTGTCCCCAGCAAATTAATCAAAGGTTCCCTAATTCCCTGAAAATAATTCGAAGATATCCCCTGTTCCCTAAGAATAAATGCTTTAGTTATATACCTAGACTTTCACTCAACATAACGAGCACTGTGATTGGTTGGTTCTTGGTCACGTGCCCCTGATCAAATACAAATGTATTGCGACCGGGAAACAATTACGCAGTTGCTGCCCGTGTACCAGTTGTACCTTCTTTGTTTGTTTATTTTGCTGTATGATTGTCTAAGAGAATGATCCAGGGCGTAAAATTAACATTTTTTCCCGGTAGCCACTTGGCTCCTAAATATTTTAAAGTGGTAGCCAATTCCAAAAAGTTGGTGGCCATTTTGTTTATGAGCTACGGTGGCCCACAAGAATCACGGCAAAACTTTCATGACAATACCGCACACAAAAAAAGATATGTGTCAACAACTACTTTGCGTTCATCCCTTAAGTTCTGGGGAACAAAATTTATCTAAAAAATTCACGAAAAATGAATTTTTTTAGCGTGGACAAAGTCTGTGAACATCTCGGCAAAAGTTTGTAAACACCACGGCAAAAGCTTTTGAACATCATGGCAAAAGCTTGTGAACATCATGGCAAAAGTTTGTGAACATCATGGCAAAAGCTTGTGAACATCATGGCAAAAGCTTGTGAACATCATGGCAAATGTTTGTGGGCATCACGGCAAACGTTTGTGGACATCGCGGCAAAAATTTGTGAATACCACGGCAAAAGTTTGAAAACACCACGGAAAATGTTTGAAAACTCCACTCAAATAGTTTGAAAACGCCACGGCGGAAGTGAAATTTTAGAGAGGAACTGAACATCCCTGGCGCCAGTCTGGATGCTGAACGTATACACAAAATGGCGGACAGAGGTGCACAGTAACTCTGGATCCAATTGCTTCCTCTTCTGCATGTGCATCGCTATCCGCCATTTTGTGTATTTGGAACTATATTACGACTTCTGCGAGGGGTGTTCATTTCCTCTCAAGTATTTCACTTCCGCCGTGGCGTTTCAAGTTTTTGCCGTGATGTTCACAAACTTTTGCCGTGATGTTCACAAACTTTTGCCGTGATGTTCACCAACGTTTGCCGTGATGTTCACAAACTGTTGCCGTGATGTTCACAAACTGTTGCCGTGATGTTCACAAACTTTCGCCGTGATGTTCACAAACTGTCGCCGTGGTGCTTACAAACGTTTGCCGTGGTGATCACAAACTTTGTCCGCGCTAAACAAATTCATTTTTCGTCAATTTTAAAATAAATCTTGTTCCCCAGAACTTAAGGGATGAACGCAAAAGTAGTTGTTGACATAATTTTTTTAAGTATGCGGTATTGTCATGAAAGTTTTGCCGTGATACTTGTGGGCAACCGTAATGAGCTCACATTAAAAAAATTTGCAAGATATAAAAAAACGCTATGGCCCTAATGGGCCACCATAGTTGTCAAACGCGATGAAAAATAAGCCCGCAATTTGCACGTGCTACAAAGAGGGCACTACAATGGTTCATATACAACGTGAAAGGTTACCTAAATGCAAGATGGCGACTAGTGGATTTACGTTCGAACATGTGACATGCCATTAGGGACAGCGCGTCACCCAAGCCGAAAAAGCACTGGGAACGAATTAATAACAAGATCGAAGTGCATTGTGGACTTAGGTCATCGTGCCAGCGGGAACCTGGTTTCTAATATAAAGTAACGCCTGTCTGTTTTACTTGTAAACAAAGCACGAAGGCTTTTGTTTATCTCGTTATACCGGTACTTTACCGGGTTTTCTGTCCTTAGACTGAACGCACTATGATACAATTAACCCCACGCGAATTACCCTTTGTAAGATAGTATGGAGACTTACCATAACTCGGTAGGACATCATCAGCAGGATTCTCCCAGATCATAGCTTTGAACTTATCGATCGATTCCGAGGATAGATCGCGCCGAGTTTTGGGCTGGCGAAAAGCTTTCGCAAACCACTGAACCTCCTCTTTGTAAGCACTTGGCTTTTGTTGTCGACGAACTTCCTTTGAATGACTCATTTTACGGTCGAATAAACGAGCAATACAATATTTTCCAAAGCAACTCAAGTGATTAATTTTATTCAGGATTTACCTTTCCCGCCAAACATAAAAATAGACAGGCGTTACTTTATATTAGAAACCAGGTTCCCGCTGGCACGATGACCTAAGTCCACAATGCACTTCGATCTTGTTATTAATTCGCTCCGAGTGCCTTTTCGGCTTGGGTGACGCGCTGTCCCTAATGGCATGTGAACATGTGCTACGTTTTGGAAATGAGTTTAATGAGGAACTTTGCTGTAGATTTATATTTACAAATCTTCAATAATCACTGGATCTCAAAGTAAGATGTGATTAGAAATTCTAGTCGCGAATTTGGCGACTAACTTTCAGGACTTGGTCGCCAAAGTGAAAAATTCAGTCGCATTGGCGCCTGTATTAGGCGTTCCCTCGGGAAACTAGTTAGTTTTGTTTTCCCTCGAGTCGTCATGTTTCCCTCGACGAACATCAGGACTCTTGGGAAAACAAAACCAACCTTTCCCTTGGGACCATACATTAAGTGTACATTGTTCTTCTCTAAAACCAACTGTGAGGACCCCATCACGCTCTGCGGTCATGCAAGACATTGAGGGAGCAGGGTTGGCGCAGTGGTGAGAGCGCTCGCCTTCCACCAATGTGGCCCGGGTTCGATTCCCGGCTCCGGCGTTATATGTGGGCTGAGTTTGTAGGGTTCTCTACTCTGCTCCGAGAGGTTTTTCTCCGGGTACTCCGGTTTTCCCCTCTCCACAAAAACCAACATTTGATTTGATTGATTTAATGTAATATGATTTCATTTCATTTCATTTGTGCTTTACAGTGTCCCCAATTAGTGCGTAAGTACTAAATACAGTTGACACTCAACTGTCCATGGCTGCTGGCTTTTGAGCTCAATTTTTTCATCTTTTTTTTTTTGGTAGCAACAGGGTTCAATCCCTTCTACCACTGTCGCCTCAGTGCGCATATGTGTCGCTTTAACTTACCCTTATTACATTTTGACGTTTTCATTTCAAGCCACATCCCACAACCCTACCATTTTTCATCATATTACCAACTTAAGCCTGGTTTACACTAGCGACACAACGACAGAACGACATAAACGTAACGACTTAAAAAGGACGTTATGTCGTTATGTTTGCAGTGTGAACATGCAGACATAATGACGTATTATCAACATACCAGCACGACATAAGAAAAAGACTGGTCTTTTCTTTATGTCGTTATGTCTATGTCGTTATGATGTTATGTTTCTGCTAAAACAGGTGTGAACAACATTGACAGAACAACATAACAAAGAACTAATCAGAGCGCCGCAAGAATTGTAGACCCAGTCCGACACTGGCACTATTTTCAAAACAAAAGTATGAAGGAATTTAAGGACCAAAACATGAAAGAAAACGCGTGGAAGAAGGTTGCACATGTTGCTAGTGTATTGCTTCGTTTGGCCACTCATGAGTTCAAGATAGATCAGATCATTGGCGTTTACCTGAAATAATATTCTCGATCACCCAAACCGAGCTCTCTGACAATGTTGTGGTAATGGCTGTGTGCTCTTCTAGCTTCTTGTTTAAAGACTGGACGTACACATTCTTTTCTTCTGGCATTTTTTCCCTTTGTTGAAGCAAAATTATCCGAAACGTAACAAGTTTTTCGTACATTTTTAACTCGTGAATGCGAATCAATGAACACGAACGAGAAATGCCACTTCTGTCACTTGGTTCCTTCGATTGATGTTAAGGTTTTGGGAGTCCGCTGAGCGAAAATGTAACCGCAGACTCACAGAACTTCGGTGTCACAGTGATATGTGTATCCCCGTGATATGTGTATCCCCGTGATATGTGTATCCCCTCCAATATGGCTGCCAGTGATATGTGTATCGCCTACCCCCCTACCCTGCAAAGAAATGGATAGCACTTGCTTCTGCGATTTGTAAACTGCCATCGATATCAGCAAAATATGTATATATATATATATATAACGTGATAACAGAAGCAGAGCACACATTGTCAAGAGAATAAAGATTTTCAGATTAACTCTATATGCTTTGGACTCACAGTATAGCCATTGATATACTTTTCACTGAGCCAATGCCATGATGATTATAACTGATCATCAAGTAGAACGAGACGATATAAAACACACAAATTGAAAGGATGAGTTGTCTGTAATGTGTATCACCCAACTCGGGCCTCTATTTCGACAACATTCAGTGATCCTTTTTTTCCTATCCAACTTGACTGTTTTACTACTTTTGTCAAATGATTGTTGTAGTGTTTTAGTTAATCGTTAATATAGGTTACAAATATCCGATGATTTAATACGCGTGTAATCACGTGATCTTTTCCTATATATATATGATTGTGATTTTTAGTTCACCTATCAGATGGTAATAAAGTATTCAATGAGATAACAAGTCTCAGTGTTCTGTATGGGAGATCCAGAACCCACAATCAACGAGAACTCGACAATTGTAATTTGAAATAATTTCTTTCAGAAAGACATTATAGAAAGCAAAACAGTCACAGATAGAGGGGATACACATATCACTGATGCTGTTTAGTGATATGTCAGTATCCCACTAAGTTGGCTTGAGAAAGTGACAACATTCGCATCAATTGTTGTCACCGTTCGACGGGACTGTGATGCAGTTGTGTCAAAGTATTCAGTAACTGAAATACCGTTCTTCAGAAGAAAAGAGACGTCACTGGTCACTTGGTATATAGTGCACCAGCCGTACAAAGCAGTATCAAAATGAAATCAATTCACACTGCGCTGTTTTCGTGACATGTGTACCCCTGTTATCTCAGCCCGGCTACATCCCAGTCAGAAACACGTTCGAGTTGTCGCTGCTTTGTCGCGGGAATTTTGGTTGTGAGGGGATAAACATATCACTGGCAGCCATATTGGAGGGGATACACATATCACTAGTGATTTGTGTATGGGGATACACATATCACTGTGGCACCGGAGTTCTGTGAGTCTGCGGTTACATTTTCGCTCAGCGGACTCCCAAAACCTTAACATCAATCGAGAGACCAAGTGACGGAAGTAGCATTTCTCCCCCACTGCTATAACTCGTTCATTGCTTCGCATTCACGAGTTAAAAATGTACGAAAAACGTGTTATGTTTGGGATAATTTTGCTTCAACAAAGGGAAAAAATGCCAGAAGAAAAGAATTAGTACGCCCAGTCTTTAAACAAGAAGCTAGAAGAGCACACAGCCATTACCACAACATTGTCAGAGAGCTCGGTTTGGGTGATCGAGAATATTATTTCAGGTAAACGCCAATGATCTGATCTATCTTGAACTCATGAGTGGCCAAACGAAGCAATACACTAGCAACATGTGCAACCTTCTTCCACGCGTTTTCTTTCATGTTTTGGTCCTTAAATTCCTTCATACTTTTGTTTTGAAAATAGTGCCAGTGTCGGACTGGGTCTACAATTCTTGCGGCGCTCTGATTAGTTCTTTGTTATGTTGTTCTGTCAATGTTGTTCACACCTGTTTTAGCAGAAACATAACATCATAACGACATAGACATAACGACATAAAGAAAAGACCAGTCTTTTTCTTATGTCGTGCTGGTATGTTGATAATACGTCATTATGTCTGCATGTTCACACTGCAAACATAACGACATAACGTCCTTTCTAAGTCGTTACGTCTATGTCGTTCTGTCGTTGTGTCGCTAGTGTAAACCAGGCTTAAGTTGGTAATATGATGAAAAATGGTAGGGTTGTGGGATGTGGCTTGAAATGAAAACGTCAAAATGTAATAAGGGTAAGTTGAAGCGACACATATGCGCACTGAGGCGACAGTGGTAGAAGGGATTAAACCCTGTTGCTACCAAAAAAAAGATGAAAAAATTGAGCCCAAAAGCCAGCAGCCATGGACAACTGTTTCGGCTTTGTTAGGCCTCATCAGCATGGCACAGCTAGCAGATGAGCCCTGAGTTCCCTCATTATGAATGTCAAAGTGATGAAAAATGGTAGGGTTGTGGGATGTGGCTTGAAATGACAACGTCAAAATGTAGTAAGGGTAAGTTAAAGCCACACACAATAATATGTTGACCCGGGTATTTTTAAGGCTTCGGCTATTTTCGACCAGGCGTGCATCTTTAATTTGTCTGATTTTTTTTTTTTGCTTAAGTGATTGAACAAACGACCGTATTCTCTAACCTCTTCCACAAGGCCTGGTTCATACCCCGCTACACTCATGTGCCGAACCTAACGGATGAAGTAAGTCCGGCAAAAGAGCGGCGTCTAAATCGGTTCGGTACGTCAGTTTTAATTCGGTGCGGCAACGTTGTTAAGTTCGACAAGGTCTGCCGCATTATTCGACACAGGAGCGACAACTGATTCACACGGCGCTCTTCTCATGTGCCGAACCAAATGCATTAATTATGACATGTATCAGTGTATAATGCCTTCTCCTTATATATAATACATAATAGGTTCGACACACTGTACGCCGATTCATCAGCTGTGGCGCCAATAGGCACTTTAAGATACTGTGACTTAAGATACTGTGACTTCTGAGCAGAATTACTATTGCAACAACACTTCATCAGTAGGGTAAAACTAACCTGTCTCACGACGGTCTTAACCCAGCTCACGTTCCCTATTGGTGAGTGAACAATCCATCACTTGGCGAATTCTGCTTCGCAATGATAGGAAGAGCCGACATCAGTATATATAATATACGACACACTGTACGCCGATTCATCAGTTGTGGCGCCAATACTGAGGCACTTTAAGATACTGTGACTTCTTCGTATATGTAATATACGACACACGTTACGCCGTCTGAATCAGGTGTCGCGCCAACCTACTTCAATTAGGTTCGGCACATGAGTGGAGCGGCGTCTGAACTGGGCCTAGGGTGTTCAGTGTCGATTTCACAATCCATCTTGTCAGAACACTCTCACGTGTAAAAGTTGATAAACAAGACGTTATAATTGTATCTTGCTGGCTGAAGTGTTGTACGCTGGGAAACGATGGGAACGTGGGACCCATTCCAGTCACAAGATCGTAGAACTCTGTTCGCATATAGTCGTACTCGATCGCTGGTGATCGAGTGCTATCGTGTGCGATCGTCTATAATTATACGTGAACCAAGCTTAGTAAGAGCGGAGTACATGAGTGTTGCTAATATAAAACTTGAAGCTCAAATAATATTCAGTACCGGGACCCAGCCGAAGGCTGGCACCGGTCATAAAATGCAGGCGGTTTCTGTCGTTTTTTCAAAGTTACATTGTTAGGGATATATCGCTGACTGAGATATATCGCTGGCTCGTTACTTTTGCTCGCTGGCTCATTGAAGTCTTATCCGTCATGGAGGACAATCAAGAGAAAGATTATAGCTTTTTGTTCCCCAACCTTTACGATGCACTAGTTTATGAGCGAAAATTTCAGAGTGAATATTTGGCGAGACAAATTTACGAGCGATCACTTAAGAGTGAACCTGCAGAGTTTGTCGAACCAGCACACCGCTGGCCAACATGCTTTTTATTTTCGAGACATTACACAACTGAACACACCACTGACTTACCCCTAAGGGAACGTCCGCGGACCATGTTGGGATACTCGGCCATTTTGTTTACTAATATCTTGGTATCGTTCTATTAAAAAACTTTTCAGGACTAAAGCACTTTTTATTACATTTGTAAGTACATTGTTAGCTGGTACAATGTCGGCCGTGCTTTATTATGTTTTCAGTGTATTTATATTACTGTACGTTTTATCGTAGATTCACTTCTACCAGGAGCCCATTACCCGGGGCGTGCAACTGCTATAGGTTTATACAACGGCGTTTTCACAAGTAAGGTTATTTTTAGAGCGGCCTCTCCCACGAAAAAAAGTTGTTTCCGCTGTCTCAGTTATCTCATCGGAGCTACTACTCTCTGTGTAAATACCTTGACTATCGTTCGAAATGCTGTCCGAACACTACGTTGAAGACTCGTGTATGTCGGCTATGATCGTTGTCGCTACAGGCGGTTATCATGCTACATATCAATCGTGCACTAGCTTGTGATTGGCTCTCCCAAACCAATTCGCCGGAGAGACGATCTAAAAATAACCTTACTTGTGAAAACGCCGTTTCACAGACCCAGTATGGGAGTTGCATGCTCCGGGTAATGGGCTCCTGCTTCCACATCGTTGTTGTGATAAATAAAACCGTCCAACACCGAGGTGAATTCTTCAGAACCTTCCATCGTGAAACTTATCGAGAATAAGAGCGACTTATCAAAGCTATCTACATTGAGTGAACCTTCCATCGTGAGAGGTGCGAGAGGTTAACTATATCTATGCAATCCCGTGTCCCACTGGGCCCCGGTAAGTTCCACGTAGTGGTTCTCGTTGTGTAACGAGTATGCTTACATGAGGTACTAGTTTACTCTAGCCGCCTCGTGGGACACGTGACTCGTTGGGGGCTCGTGTGTTCGGCTATGTTGTAGTTTCGTTGTAGCTGTCTTTCAGTGCAATAAATAAGTTTGTTTGCGGACTCTTGTCTATCCGCCTGCCGTTACACAATGAACTTCTAACATGTTCACTTCTCCTTAGGTTACAAAACAGTGCAATTAAAAAATCCATTTGAACATTTTTAGAACGACGGCGTGTGATGATATGAACTCTAGTCAAATAGACCATGAAGTGAGGTCAGACAGAATCACTGAATTGTAGCATTAAGACTTGAGCAAGTGTCAATACGGCCGTTCACTAACAACAGAAAGTATTTTACGTTAAAGGAACTTTGCAAATTTCAGTTAGCTTTATTTACCAAAGTTAGCTCGTGTTTGACCATGAATAAAGAACTCAAACTGCGCCATAGCTAAACCATTACGCGTTATATCCTAAGTTCTCTTTTCAGGATTCGATCTATTCCTGAAAAAACTATACTCCACATCTCGCCCTTTCTTATAGTGCGCGCGTAAACCCATGTACCCTGGACATCTTTTGTAAAGCCTACGAGAAAGTACTGTGTCACTAGTACTCTTTGTTTCACTATACAGTTTGCTTCTAACTTTTTCATCTGTGCATGAAAACATACAAACACGTGTGACCATTCACATGTGTGACCATTCTTTGGAACGCTACTGAACAGTACTGTATTGTCCTATTATTTGTTTCACTATGCTGTGTGATTCTAACATTTTCATCTGTGGATCAAACTATGCAATGTTACCATTCTTTGGAAAGCTACTGAACAGTACTGTACTGTGGTACTGTTTGTCACTACTATCTAGTGTGGTTCTAACTTTGTTGATTATCACTGCATCTAACTATGCGGTATGGCGACTGTTATTTGAAAAGCCTTCTAGAAAGTACCGTGCCGTGGCACTGTTTCTCTTACAAGTTCCTCGGTTGGTGGAAGCGCGGAAAAGATCCGACTGATCGAAAGCTGGCTGCGCGATAAAAGTGAATGCCAGTGAAAAGTGCCTAAATATCGCAGTACAAATGAAGAATTACAAATTAAACTGTAAAATATATTTTCTTACGAAAAAGCTGGCCCAGCAAGGTACAACTACGAAGCTGTAGACCAGTTTAACTTGAAACCTGTCGAACAGACCAAAGATGAGGAAGAGTAGGGCCAGACCAAGTTGCAAGCAGCTTAACACTTGTATGTTCCCTCGACTAAACGCCATTTCAGCAACTGCAGAGGTGTGAACATTGTTTAGGCAGCGAACGATTTAAACTGCACGAACACGGAAGAACTAAACGGCTACTGCGCAGAATAAGAGAATGGCAATATACATGCGTTATTGACCAAGCGTGACGTCAAGATGACTGCGTATCGGCCAAGTTATTTTGCCTTTTTACTGATCGAGACGTAGTCGAGGTCAATAAGACGCAGAAAAGAACGAGGCCAATATCCTGCTATCTTAACCGGACAAGCTTGGACAAGAAAAGAATTATTAAATGACCATTTTGTTTTGTTTCGCGGGACCGAAGAAAAACTTATTCACGCAGCTCTCTCCTTAAAATCTAAAACTCTGCCTCATTTATTTGCAAACTCCGTTATTTCAATACGAGTTGAATAATCATGACGTTAGGGGTCATAATTATGTCAAAATACAAGTATACAAAATTAAATTTAGCCGTACGCTTCTTAGGAGCAGTATATGTTCTTAAATGTACAAATTTGCCGCACTAGCCACCCCTCCCCCACAATAGATCTGTATAGCAATTTATATTGCCTGTTAAGAATTTATATTTATTTTATCTGTTGAGAATTTATATTATCATCACATTTTCCACGATGAACATCAACCCATTCCTTAACATCTGTTAAGCATTTGTGAACGTAGTTATGGGAATCACAATTGTGGGTCTTGTCACTACTGTTTTGTCTCCTTTGCTTTCTTTGTTCCAAGTCACTCGTGAACGTCGTACAGGATTTTACACCGAGGACGAGCCACCAACGCAATGGTTAGGCAAAGTCATTTCAGGCCGTATGCAATGCACAGCTTTCGTTAATTCAAGCGCAGGGAAAAATAACACGTAACGAGACGCAAAGCTGCACTGATAAACTCGGGCTTCCTTATTTTAATCCAACAGTAGAGAACTTAGGGACGGACCATTAGAAAAGTGATGGGGGGGGTGGGGAATTTTTTCGCTCACTGCTTGTGCAGGAATTTTTTTTCAGGTGAACCCCTCTGCACGAATTTTTTTTACTACGTGTGAAAAAGTCACAATTGGACCTTCCTTCTGCATGATTTTTTTTTCCCTTCTTCTTTGCATGAATTTTTTTTCTTGGCATTTTCCCTTGCATGAATTTTTTTGGTTCCCCCCCATCACTTTTCTAATGGTCCGTCCCTTAAGGCTTATTTACACAGAGCTGGATTAGTTCTTTTAATGTTAACATGTGTGATACTTGAAACGTTGTACGTGGCAATCTAATTTTATGATATAAAAACCAATGAAACACCAGGTCAGCTTTCGCGCGAAAACCTCTTATCTTAAACCGTGAAAAGATCGCCGTTGCTATGGTTACATAATAAATCGCGCCTTTCCCAGCGGCTGCTTTGAGAGCGGCGCCTCTGTTTCGACAAAATTTCATCAGAATGGCTTAAGAACCTTTATGTAATACGAATTTTATCAGTCTCGTGTTCAACTCGATATCTCACTCGTTCGCTGTGCTCACTCGTGAGATATCGTGTTCAACACGAGAGGATAAAATTCGTATCCCCAAGCGGTCATGTAATATCCTCTATTTATTTTATGTATTTTGTATTTGTTTAGTCGCTGCAGATGAGGCATTTAGTTGTTATCAGTTTTTTTTTGTTATCGTCAATTAAAATTGAATGTTATCTACCCCCCCCCCCTCCCCCCTACAAAGAAAAGAAAAACACGTTATTTGTCCCACTCATTGATATTCCCGTTGTGGTTTGCTAGAAGTAGAGGGAAAGAAGACAGTGGCATCATATACGGTTGCGGAAAAAAAAAATTAAGTGAAAACTCACGTGGAATGCAAATCACAGCAGGTTTCTCGGTTGTTCCTACAAACCAAAATTCAGGCATGCACGGTACAGACAAGGGGGCAATTTGTGACTGAGTACACAACAAAGACGAAGCCCATTTTAAAACTAAGTCAAAAGATAAATGCAGAACTGAGCCCTAACCTTGAATTTAGAGGTCGACTTTGGCCTCACATGTTACTTTGTGTAAATGTTTCTTTCCGGCGGAAGTTCACGGAGTTCCGGCCCAGCCTTGTGGAAGTCTTAAAAAAAGTTGGCGTTAATAGAGATGGAATTCTCACAGTTTACCTGACAACTATAAGACCTATATTAGAATACGGGGTACAAGTCTGGCGAGATATTCATGAATTTCTTTCAAGTAAGCTGGAATCAATTCAGAAAAGGGCTTTATATATTATCTATCCATGTCATAACTATTTTTATTATATAGACACGAGTGTTTTACTACCACTCGTAAAATTCATAAAAACTACATCCGGGACCTGAGTGGTTTATTTTCCATAACCTCACACGTGAGTTTATCGATTACGTAATTTCGGTAATTTCCCTCCGAAATTCTTTTTGTCTATATAATAAAAAGAACATTACACGGCGGCTTGAAGATATGAATTTTATTTTCTCGTGGCAAAAACAATATTTTACTCACTCGCTGCGTTCGTTCGTAAAATATTGTTTTGCCACTCGAAAATAAAATTCATATCTTCGCGCCACCGTGTAATATCCTCTATAGATACCATTACTATCACCAACCTTAGCAGCCTTAAAGAAAGACGAACCCTGCTCTGTAGTAAATATATTCGGAAGATGTCTCAAAGTGATCACCCCATTAATTTCCTTATACAGAAAACAGTAACTAGTGGCCATAGTTATAACCTGCGGTCAGGGGGCAACAATAAAACTGTGGTTTACGCTGATAAGAGTGGCAGCCGGACCCAACGTTCTAGCTCTTTTATTTTATTCAATAGTAAATATGTGTATATGTAAATAGTAGATAAGGATATATTTTTATTGTTATAATAGCACCAGTTTTAATTATCTACTTATTGTCATTTTTAGCCCTTTAATCCAGTTCATTCTGCAATGTGGCAAATAAACGGTATACCATACTATTATTATTTTTATTATTAAAGATTGACACAGCTATTGATAATATAGAAGCTGGTTTCTTCATTGGCTCCGGGTAACAACAAGTGCCTATTAAGGAAGCCAAGAAACAGCCCTTGTTTGCTTTTTTTTCCGAAGGCGCATGTTTGTAGGGGGTTCTGGGGGCATCCTCCCCCAGAAAATTTTGAAATCTAGAGGCTCGGGAATGGTATTTTCAACATTCTCCACGAGATATTTCTTAAAAAAAAGACAACCTGGATAAGTGCAATTAAAATGTCATCGTCGTAAAAAATGGGGTGGGGGCGGGCTAAAGCTCCCCAAGCAACCCCGGCTCCTCCGTACCTGTATAAAGAACATTCATGCCAGCGGACAGCTCTACGAAGTAATTATCGCCTTTACCAATAAGGCCCCATTTAAACTCCCATACGAAGTAAAATAAACTATGCAACAACGCAACGGCACTGTTTCTTCGAAAACTAACCCCCTTTATGTAGATATGCGTTACTAACCAAGGATGATGGCTGCACGACGTTTTGATTTCAGGTTTTGTTTCGCTGAACCAGCCATGCAATGAATACACTGAGCACTTCTGTAAGCGGCTCCAGACACTTCCAGGAACTACTATCTCAACATTTATCGGTTCTAAGCTCCCGTAACAAAGTTGACAACTGAAAGAGTATGCCATTAATTTCATCTCTGAAGCTTGACATTTCAGGCGATCAATTTAACACCGGCAAGATGATTGTAAAATACATTGACTACAAATACACATCTCAAGGTTTGTTTTGCCCGCATACACCGCGCCGTATACAGCTCTATCTGCCACAGGCGGCCCAAGCTTATTTCATGAAAGCGGACGTGACTCTTGCTTGCGAGCGGTGTTGTGTTACAAACGGTTATTTACAAAGGTTTGTAGGGTATGTAAACGAGGGAAAAAATGTAATTTTTTAAAATAAAATCAAGTTATCTTATTGCTTTGTTGTATTCTTTGTTGTTTGCTCGCGTCTCAGGCCGTCTTGAAGCGTTTTCGGCGAGTTAGCGCTATTTTGGTGTTCCACTGCTAAAAGAATTGTCTTTCGGCTGTGTCCTGGTGTACCGGTTAACGAAAATTGCGTGACATAAGTAAACTTTGAGTTAGCGTGACAGCTTGGCAACCTAATAAGTAATAATTAATAAAAATCAGTAATAAAATGACAACTGACAATAAAATGCCTAAAGTGGTTCACTGTTTAGGGCTACTTGGGTCATTTGGGCCAGTTAGGTCATTTGGGCCAGTTAGGCCATTTGGGTCATTTGGGCCAGTTAGGCCATTTGGGTCATTTGGGCCAGTTAGGCCATTTGGGTCATTTGGGCCATTTAGGCCATTTGGGTCATTTGGGCCATTTGGGCCAGTTATGCCATTTGGGTCAGTTAGGCCACTTGGGCCACTTGGGCCAATTTGGGCCAGTTGGGCCAGACAGGTCTCAAAAACCGCTGAGCATGCGCATTCGTTTCCCGCTCTAAATGTTTCAAAATGGCGGACGACAAACCAGATTTTGATACGTAACTTAGCTGGTCACCAAGCCGCTCGTGCTTCTTGTATGCTGTTCAGTTGAAGCTCAGTGACGAATATAATTCTTACAGATCGCTTTGGCTAAGGTTTATGTGAAATCGTCCGCCGTTCTTATCATATTTTTTCGCAGTTTCTGGTCCCAACCATTGCAAGTGTATGCTGCTGCAAGAACACGAAGAGGACTTGCTTTTCGTCGTTTGTTAAGAACGCACATTGTTTGTTAAGCTTGAAATTTGCACTACGGTTTCGTCGTTTCTTTGGTGAGAAAATATCAAAAATGATTTTTTTCTCGTTCAAATGAATTTGAGATAATCCGTCATGAAGACTGATTACGACTATCAGCCGAACTCAGCCTTCTTTCAGATGGGATCTAATGGGATATACGACCGTTCACAGAACTGCCGCGTGAGTACCTTTGTAATTTTAACAGTGCAAGCTTCAGCTGACAAGCTACTGTTAGGTTCTTTGCCTTAATTTTCAATTCGTTTGATACTAGAGATCATATAAGATTGTAATTTCTGATCATTTTGACTTATTTTCTGCTGTTTTAGTCATTGTATGCTTGTGGAATGCTTGATTAAATGTTGTCAAATAAATCGTTTTTGCCAGTCATTTGTGTCCGTAGAACTTTCTAGTCATTTGGCGTTCGCTGTGGCTTTTTAGCCCGCGAAATTTTCCCGCCAGTGAGAGTTGCAGCCGCTGTGAAAAAAAAAATACGCGACTTTTTAAAAACTTTTTAAAAATATATTTTTTTAAACGCCCAAATGTTTCAGTTTCATTGTGTCAACGATGAACATGTTCTGTGACAAGGCACCACGGGTTCGGCGTAATCAACCAAAATATTTTGATAATTGTTGGGGAAACGTATCTGAAATTTCTACAACAGTTAATGGTTTTAGAGAAAGCGTTTGTCTCTGCGTACGCCATTATGAGCAGCAAAAGCAGCTTGTAAAGACTGTTTGCTGTTTTCCGAAATTGTCTGGTGACAGCTGTTCAGGGAGGTTAACAACTTGCCCCCAGCGACTTACTGTAGTCTTCAAAAATATTGAAGGCGGAGTTACAAACCTGTTTTTTGACAACAATATTTGTCAGAAACATTTGTTAGCGGCCGATAAAGACGAACGAGTACTAAGTGACAAGAATTATGTTTCTCCAAGAAAGGTAAGAACTTATACAGCGCTATTTGCAATTAAGCTTAATTCGAAATTCTGCTTTGCACTGTTTCATGACTAAAAAAGAGCCTTAAAAAAATTGGTAGCGACGACATGCAGTCAATGAAGAGAACTCCACTGCAGCCAAAGTTTCTCCGGGGCCGCCACTGTGGAATGAGTTATTAGAAAAAATTGAGCTGGTGGAAAAAGAAAATGAAGCGCTAAAGAAAAGATGTGTGGATGGAGAGAGGGAGGCCGAAAACCTTGCAAAAGAGAACTCCTCACTTCGTAATAAATGTAAAGATGTGTAATCACTGAAATCTGTAACAAGCATTTTGTTGGCTTCTACTGAAATGTATGAAATCACTTAAATGGTTTTTTTCAACCTGAACTTTATCTGGCCTTCAACTACTACTATTTTAAAATACAGGCACATTATTCCACAGTTTTACATTATATGGAATCATCCAATGTGAATGTGAAACTGTACAAAATATTAGTAGTTATTTTTTTTTGAACCAGAGAAATTAAAACCTTGATTCAGTTTAATCTAGGACTAACCATCATAAACCACCTTTGGAAAGCTGGGCCCAGAAGAAGAAATGAGATTTAATCAAGTCAATAAATTAAATTAGAGACTACAAGCAGCCCCTATTCAAAGGAATTTTGGGGGGCAGAGGGGAGACTGCCACCCAACAATTCACCCCATCTATGGGGCAAACTAATTTGAGTTTTGAGAGGGTGGGGAAGGAAGATTTAAAAAAAATTCCTGCAGCCTCCCAAGCAAAGCAAGCCCCCCCCACCCCCTCACAAATTAAATGGTTTGCTCCTTCTAATGTACCCAAGTACATTGATCATTATTAAATAACATCAAAACATAATGGCACTGAATTTAGAACTAAAAACAACCTGCAGACTTGGAGCAGCAGCATGAATTTCTCAAGGAATCAGAACTCCGTGACAAAAGAGCAATCAAGGAGCTTGAAAGAGCAAACACTGAGCTTCTGGAAAAAATTGAAGGTATCCAAGCAAACATGGATTACATGGAGTTATCTCCAACTTCATTCATTCTTTATAGTTGAGGAAAATTGCAGATATAAATTTTACTCCAAAGTAATGAACATTGTGAAGATTTAGTGTTAAAATAACCAGTGGCCCATGGATTTATTTTGGGACAAAAATAAGCATCAGCTCAGCCAGCTTTGCCTGCCAGTGGTCTACGTACCTTGGAAAATTTGAATTTAGCGATAAACTGGTTTCACAATACATGTATCTTGACCTCTTTATCTTATCTTTTACTTTAGTCATAACCCAACATCCTGCGGGGGATCCCCACTTTTTGTCCTTTACTTTTCAATGCTGAATGTAGTTTACCCAAGACACTCATCTACTGCTTTTTAAATAGTTTTCACTAATTTAAAGGGCTCCTCAGAACATTCCAGTTATTACCAGGGCTGTCACTTATTTTTCACCTTGGTGGGGAAAATAAAAAAAAAATTAGCTGGGAAACAAAATTCATTCTGGTGTTGGGCTGGGTGGTTTTTTTCAAAGTAGCTGGGGCTCAAACTCATAGCAGCCGTGGAGTTCCCCAGCCCCTGCCCTCAATGACAGCCCTGCATAACCAAAAACAAAAAAAGAAAACATCTGATGTAAATTGTTCTAAATGTTTTTAGGGGAACCATCATTCAGTGCTTCATTCCACAAGTTTCACAAGGCACTAACTCTGCACTATGCAAAAGGTGGGAAACATCTGTATGACCCTGCTGCAATGAAAGTTTTCAGTGATGAGTGTGCTCCAGGTCTCTTTGGTGAAATATATAAAGCCATCCTGAATAATGACAAAGAAAAACCATCCTTAAAAAGAGTGGAACTCCAGAAAGTGAGAGTTGTGTCCATGCTACACAGTCTCAGTTTCTTTCGCAATCAGGTACATTGTATGCATGCATCCCCTTTTCCTAAAAAGAAAAGGAGTGAGTTCAGGCCAACTGAGCAATAATAAATTAAAAACATCTAAAACATCTAAGGCCTGATATTAAATATACCAGTGCTTGAAAAGTTTTCCATGTGAATTTCTTTCTTTAGTTGAAAAATACAAGTTACTAGTAGTTATTCACACACAATCAAGAGATTTCCACACTAAATAAAAATATCTGAACTTGTCAAAACACTCATACTAGTTAAAAATAATTGAAAATTAAGAAATAAAATTCAATAAAATAACTGAAGGATAGCCAAGACTGTGAACATCAGAATTTATTTCCTTTTTGCATGTTTTGCTACCAGAAAAATTGTCCAATGCAAAAAGCCAATGGGCTTAATCTGAAGATGAGTGGTGCCAGTTACAGTTCCCTTATGTCAGGAATGATCCTTGGATATAGCTGTCACCCCCAGACCATCCTTAACCATGAGAAAGCTTTGGCAGAAAAAAATAGGGAGGAAGTTCCAAAACAAATAACACAGGCAGTGAAAGTAAGACTTATTGTCAGTATAACAATATAATTTCTATTGTGCTGTCTTTCAACAATTGCATGCCCCACCAAACAATAGCAAAACAGATGATAAATAAATAAATATATCCATAACAACCTTTGATAGAAAATGAATTTCCTTGGAGTTTGTTTGTAACATTTCATATACATGCGTCATACAGCTCCCTTAAGCCCACTTCCCAATTGAATACAGGCATTTAAAAAATAAAAAAAATCTTTTCAACCCCATTACCAGTATGTAGCTATCACATCAAAGTGTATGGAACAAAATACCACACACTAAAATATTATGTTTTTGAGTGCAAAGGCAAGAGACGATAATTTAAAATGATTCACTCTCATAATTGAGCATAACTTAAGTAGTAGGTAAGAGTAATTTCACCCACACACACGTTGTTGTTGTTGTTGTTGTTGTTGTTGTTGTTAAAATTTTTTGAAAATTTTAATAAAAATTTGTTCGAGGATTTATCAGAAAATTAAACAGTAATTTCACCCACACACACGTTGTTGAAATTTTTTGAAAATTTTAATAAAAATTTGTTCGAGGATTTATCAGAAAATTAAACAGAATTTTTGCGAATGGTTTGCGAAGGAGCCTGCCTTGACTGACTATGTGAAGACTTATTAAAAGAGCTTAATTTGTTGAAAATTATCAGAGTGTTAATCAGATATTGAAAAATAAAAAATGATTTAAAAAGAAGAATTAAAGTTAAAAATAACAAATGGATAAATTAAATAATTTATATAATTGTGAACTAAAAATAATCGCAAAAGAGTTAAAAATAAAAGGAAGATCAAAAATGAGTAAAAAAGATTTTATTAATAAATTTAATAAATATAAAGAGGAGGAAATTCTTAATTTAATTGAAAAAGTTACTACTAATAGAATTTATATTTGTATTCATGGAAAACTTAAGTATGTTTGTAAAGAATGTGGTGGATCACAAATATGCAAACACAATAAATATAAGTATGTTTGTAAAGAATGTGGTGGATCACAAATATGCAAACACAATAACTATAAGTATCGTTGTAAAGAATGTGGTGGGGCGCAAATATGTGAACATGGTAAACAAAAACAACAATGTAAGGAATGTGGAGGATCACAAATATGTGAGCATGGAAAACAAAAAAACTCTTGTAAGGAATGTAGAATAAAATTAAAAATGAATTATGATTTAAAGATATAAAATAAAATATAAAAAAAATGGAAAGACTAGTAAAAAAATTTAATAGCGGGAAAAAAACTATTAATATTACATATTATAATAGAAAAGAACTGAGTTTTTGTGATTTTATAGAGTCAATAAGAGAAGATTTGTTAAAAAAAATATCAAAAAATCGTGGTTTTATTGATGAAAAAAATAGCTATATTTCTTTTAAAATTATTTATGTTGATAAAGATAATGATAATGATAATGAATATAGTATTAGTTATTACTTTGATATAGATTTTGGCATTAATAGTATATGTGTTAATAAATTTGTAAAAGATTTATTAAATAGTGCTAATGAAGAGTATAAAAAATGGATAAAAGAATATGTTAATGAAAATATAACGTGTGATTATTATAATTGGGGATTTGATATTTTGAAATATTATGATAGATGTTATGATGAATATTATGATAGATATTTTGGTTATTATGATAAGAAATGTAATATTAATAAGTTTGATAACAATTTTATTGTTAATTCATTAACTGTTGTTATGTGTAGAAATGAAGATAAGTTAAAACATAAAAATAAATTTTACAAAGACTTTTATAAGGATTTAATGGAAGTAGCATGGGATACAGATAGAGTTTTTTAGATTGGTGTCTTGATTTTGAGGAGTCAAGGGATTTGAAAGAACGTTGGGGGAAAAATTAAGTTATATAACGCTTATATGTGTTACATAACAAAAAAATGAATTATGATTTAAAGATATAAAATAAAAGAAAATAATGAATAAAAATATAGCAAAAAGAATTTTATGGAGATCTATAATGAAGGATTTTGATAAAGAAGAACAAAAAAGAGAAAAATTTAAATTGTTATATACTATAGCTCACCAAACTGAAGATAAAAAAGAAAAAGAAGAAAAACTAAGATTTTTATTTGATTTAGTTAAGACTATTAATGAAATTGAACAAGAAGAAAAATTAGAAGTATTATGGATGTTAGCATATGGAATTAATTTAATAAATGAATAAAAATTTTGTTATATCACTTACTTGAGTTATATAACATAACAAAAAATTTACCTAAATCTTAAACTAAAAGTTATGGGAGAACCCTTCAGATTAAGTTTTTTCCATTCATTGTCTAAGATGCTTAAATCAAAGTGATTTATTAGGGTCTCATATTTTCGAACTGGAATTGTTGGATAATCCTTTGAGGGTATGTTTGCAAGAAGTTGTGATGGTGAGAGTTTCACAAGTTCTCCATATTTGGTTTTATTCATATATGAAGACTTATTATCCACTATACTACACATAAGTCTCAGCGGTTCCTTAATATGAATATTTATGGGGTATAATTTACCCGGATTTATGACTTCAGGAACTCCTAAACCAAACCCCAACCCTCTCGTAAGTTTAATTTTGAAGTTCTTATTTGAATATAGATAGTCAACAGTATCAGTCTCAATGATTGTTAACTTTTCCCCATCAGGATCATTAAGAAAGATTGATTGAATATTACGAAGAGAATATGTACCGGGTTGAATTATTATGAAGCCCTGATTCTTATCATTGAATAATATCTGTTTATCCTTGAAATTAATCAATTTTTGGTTTGTATATTACAATCCAGGAGTTGTATCTCCCGAAGATTTCTCAGCGGAGGATCTAAATAAATCCTAGTTTCAGACTCATACATTGTTATGCTTAACATTTTGTTTGATTACTCAATATTTATCTTTTTAAATTTTCTATAATCACCGTCTGTTATAAAAAACGACTTACGCGTAAGCTTAAAAAAATTGTTATGTTAATTAACCTGTGATAAAAAAAGACTTACGCGTAAGCTGAAAAAAAATTGTTATGTTAATTAACCTGTGATAAAAAACGACTTACGCGTAAGCTGAAAAATACAGTCATCTACCGAAATAGATACCACGCTAATCCGCCAGAGATAATTATAAATGCTAATATATTCTTTTCATGTTGCGTTGAGTCAATATTATTTTTCTGTTTCATCGAGTCTGTTTTCGTTGAGGTTTTTGGTTCCTTCGGGTTTTTCTTCGTTTCAGTTTTACCTTCCAGGTGAATATGAGGTAACTTTAACTTTGAAGATCCTAAGTTATGACTTATTCCAACCTGTTTTGCTTCAGTGTTTAGGGAATTATTCACTCCAAAATTCATATCATTACTAGCTTTCATAAGTTTGTTGTTAAAACCAGTCACGCTTTCAGTATTGATTATCATATTACTCGGCATCAACCACACACCAGGAGCAATAGCTAAATCAAGCCGTAATTTCGCTTCTTGTACAGCTAATTAATACCTTTGGATAGAACTAGAAATGTCATTCTCGATCACACTACTTTCAAATAAAGCCAAGAATTCTTGTTGTGTCTCAATCGCTCCACCGCCATTACCATAAATTGAATTTCTTGTGTTAACTTGTGCACCCAATATACAGTAAACAAAAGCTTCAGCAGATCGATTCAATCTACCAAGCCCAGATTTAGTGAGCCCATGTCCGCTTGTTGGGATAAACCACGCATATTTGAAATCAGCAAAGTCATCATTACGGATAAATGAAATGAGATTACCCTTTTCCTTCTTTCCACCTTCATCAGCGAATTTACCACCTTCACCGGGCCATCGATCTGCTTCAACATCATAATTCCTTACAATAGGTACATTTTGATATCCACCACCTTTTCCATGATATCCTGCACCATAATCAAGGAATATATCTCCCAATCCGCCGTTTCTACCCCCTTTCCATCTAAAGTCAGAATTATTAGCAATTCCAAATTCAGCACACAATCTTTGATATGAAACTTTACTATATGGATTATTATTTATCACAAAAGGTTGCTCATCAGGTAAAGGAAGACTTAATTCATATAATATTCGCCTTATTGTGAAATATATATGAAACTTTATGAAGCTACTCACTACTTTAGGATAATTTATACTTTCAAAAGGACTTATACCACAACCAGATGTTGCACACCAAACTGCAAAGTTAAGTTGTTGTGGCCAATAATTCATATCAGGGGCGTTCAACCATTTTCTACTCTGTTTACCAAATTTGAAAGTAACAACTTGTGATGTAAATATGTTTCTCATATTTGCTGTAAATTTCTTAGTATTTGACACGTATATATCCAGCTAGGTTAGCATTTTTGTTATATCAGTTGAAAAGTCATCAAAATTAATAGCTGGTATAGGATAAGATCTATTGGTTAATGTTAAACTTTCAGGAAATGAACTCAACTCAGTTCCCCCTTTTAGTCTGTAATCCAATCCTAAATCTTTCCATAAAAGTCTTTTCAAACGAGGTGAAATATCATCAATCCATGTTTTTCCAGTAGGATCATCATTTGACATTATTGTTGTACCATCAACTTGCCATTTAATATATCCACCATACGAATCAGGCACAAATGTGAAATGACTTATATCAGCCCTTGGATACATATTTCTGAAATCATTGAATAATGACATTTTTTTTTGTTCATAACATGTTGCTTTTAAATCACCTCTTTTCTAAAACCAGCAAAACAATTACATCCTACATCAGTTCTCTCATATGAAATTTTCAACGTGTGGGAACGGTTCTCCCCCTCCCTTCGGCCAGTTCCTTTAATATTTCCGCTCGAACCTCTGTTCTTATCTGATTCATATTTAAGTTTTTTTCTGTATCTTTCCTGGTTTTTTGACGGATTTCTAGTTTTAGTTTTTCAAACTTATCCACCTCTGATAAAATTAACGAAAATTCTTGGTCGGATATAGCGTTATCTTTTAGAGCCTTTGAAACCAAGTCGTGAATAGTGTTTACTTTTGCTTTTGCAAAAGAAACTGTCTGTTCATGTTTACTAACTTTATGTGAAAGTCTTTTAGAAGCAGCACCACATCCAACCGATATTCCTCCACAAATACCCCCCACCGCTCCTAATGGGATACCAACAACAGCACCAAAACCAGTAAGTGAGGTTCCAAGCCCACTTGCAGATAGGATAACTGAAAACACCCCACTACTAACACTTATTTTTGTAAATATACCTCTCGCTCGATTATACTTTTTTCTAACTTTCTCATAATGTTTAATTTCCTTCTCAAGATTTTGTAGTGCTTCGCATGACTTTTGTAGTCTGAAATTAACCGACTGAAATGAGGAACTCGGATCTGAATTAACAGGCACATTAGGATAAATTTTATTGTAGTCATCCATATTGTATTTTACTGATCAACATGATATCTTTAAATAGATACGACCAGGTTTGTTATCGACTCTTCTTTAACCTTTCCACAAAATATAGAACCACAGCCATTATCAAAAGCCAAGCGTTCTTACCTAAAAATCCAATAACCTCACCGGCTGTTTTGAACAGAAAGCTAACTATTGCTCCAACCATTCCGGGTAATATTTCACCTAGTTTCTTACCAATAGCTTTCAACCCATTACCAACACCTTTACCCAATTTGGCTAGACCTTTGGAAAGATTAGAAACGATAACACCAATTACTAAACCAACAGCACTAACAACTGCAAATACTGTAAAACCATACTTTTTGAAGATAGCCTTCACACGCTCTCGTAATGGCAGATTTTTAAGTATTTCTTCATTTTTACTCTCCATATCAGCTATTTGTTCTTGGTTGTAAATAATACTCTTTCTTGCTAGTTCTTTAAATTTATCAACTTCAGATTGTAATCTTTCATTACCACGTTCTAACATTGTTAAATTTGACTGTCCCTTCTTATACTTATCTATTTCATCTTTGTATCGATTCAATTCAACTTTAAGTTTTTCAACCTCTGTTTTAGCTACCACCTTCTGTTTAACAGCCGCATCTAAATAGCTTTCACTTTTCGCAATTCTGGTTCGTTGTTTTTCAATTAATTCACGTAGTTCTTTTTCTTTTTGTTCATATCGACTAATCTCCATGGGATATACTTTTGTGGTTGCTTCCAATCCTTGTACTACATTAAGTAATTCCATATTTTGTTCATTAGCTTCATTAAATTGTGATAAAAGATTATTATTTTTCATAAGCATGGATTCATAATCAGCACCTAAAGCTTTTATGATTATTTTACCCACCTTATCAAGTTTTATTACTCCATATTTATCAATTAATATATGTCCTACAGCATTTTTCTGATTACTCAATTTAACCCTCAAATTACCCTCCTTATCCCATTCTGCTGTAAATGGAGAATCCAAAGGGTTGAAATCCGGAAACAAACTTTTTATGTATTGCAACGCTTCCATCCTATTATCATATTTATCACTAGGTAATTTAGGTATAGCACCCTCCTTCTCATAATCCCTACCACCAAAGGAAGTTTCTTTCTCATCGGGGTTAATTAGACTAGTCGTTGATGATATTGGATCCATTTGTATATTTTCTTTATCAACATCATCGTATAGATCAGTTGGTTCAAAGTCTGGTATTTCTTTAGGTATATCTCCTCCTTCTGCCATGATTTTTTACTCATCAGTAAGAAATCTTTAGACCTAAAAGTTATGTTTGTAATTATAAAAAATGAAAAATGATTTAAATAAAAAATATAAAATATAACAATGGAATTTAAAATGTTTAATAACTTTAAAAATTTTTATTGAATATCTTTGGGAAGAAAACATTAATAAAATTACTAAAATGGGAATAATTACAACCGATAAAATATTATTATTGAGAAATATAGCTGTTGAATTAAAAGATAAAGAAAAACTAAAAGAATTATTTGAAATAGTTAAAATGATTGATATTAGTCTTGATCCTCCCCTAAAATCCTTTAAGAAAGTAAAAACATTAAAAAAGCAAAAAATAGAAAAAATTTTAAAGTTATTGGATGATGATATTAAAAGCGAAACTTGGGGTGAACATGTATTAAATATATAAATAATGTGATATTTATGCTTTAATTATAAAACAATTAATGTTTTTATAATTTAAAATAATTTACTAGCCATATAACCTAAAGCCAACATACCACCACCTACATATGCCATTTCACCCATCTTTTGATTTTCACTAGGTCTATAATAATCCGCAAATTTTGGTTCATGCATTTGACTATATAATTTCAAAGCTTCATCTGTATTCGAAATATTTTTTGATGCCTGATATTTTGCATCCTTTTGTTGTACTTTCCAATCAATTAGTTTCTGTCTATTTTCCTGATATTCTGCATAATCTTTTTGATATTTTTCTAATGCCTTATCGTGTCGTATTCGTTCTGCATCTGTTTTATCACCTGAAAGATATTTTGCAAGATATGATCCACCAACAAAGGCGGTTGCATTCAAAATAGCTCCTCCAAACATCATTGCTATTGTTGCCATGTTTAATTTGGTAAAATCTTTTGATCCTCTAAATATGTTTTTAGGTACATACTACCTGACAATACAGCCACCCATTTAGCATAATTTGTAATACTTGAGGATGGGTCGTTCATAAATGATTCTTTCATAGCCTTTTTAGCTACATAACCAACAGCAGCTGCTAACCCAATAAGTACTGCTGAATCAGTAACAGTTTTCACAAGTTTGTTTTCAGTTGACATAATTTTTTACTGTATCAGTAAGAAACCTTTAGACCCCTTTAGGGCTGCGAAGCAAATCGCTTACTCATATCATTCCCATTTTTGGAGGTTGTGGTTGGGTGGGGATATTATTCGGAGCTGGTCCTACGGATCTTGTGGGTGGAACATGAGATAAATCTACTATTCTATTTTTATTATCCTCCTTTTGTCGGTATCTCATAAACATATCAAATGCTGTAAACCCTATTCCTACAATAGATAAAACGGTTGTAAAAGATAGTTCTGGAAGCCATGATTTAGACTCGCCATCTTTATTGGAATTTTGCTCTTCTTCACGTTTCATTTGCTCCTCAGCTCGCAGGGTCTCTCTAGCTAATGCTTCTTTTGCTCTTTTATTATATTCAGCTAATTTCTTACCTGCTGCTACTTTTTTAGGATCTTTATCCCCTTTTTTAGAAGCATTACCTTCAGTTTTGTCTTTTGGTTGGTCTCTAGTAATTTGTTCAACAACTTCTGTTCCTCCTTCACTTCGTTCAGTTCGGTCAGACATTATTTTACATATCATTAAGAAATCTTTAGACCCCTTTAGGGCCGCGAAGCAAATAACATCATATCATGCTTAGTAAACAGTATCATAACCATCAGCAGATTGCTTAGTATCCTGCTCAGTTTTGTTGGAATAATCTATATTTTTACTTGTAACTTGTTGTATTTTACCTAATTTAACATGTTTAGCAACCTGGAATAGCCCGCTAGCAAGTGCTGCCAATCTTCCTGCTTTCAATGCTAATAGACCCACAATGTTTGTCAGTTCGCGATTAACCAAATCATCATTCTTTAAATCCATACAAAGAGCTTCTATATCATCTACTGGAACTATGTAAGAAATGACTTGAGAAACTAATTGAAGAGATGAATCAACTAATCCACCACTAATTTTCTTACCCAATACTGCTTGATATCTATTATAATATTTTTCAATGTCTTTTACTGATAATTTTTTTATATCACCAAGACTCATATCAACCCCTAAATATTCCTTTGTTGTTCCAAGAGCTGCGAGGATGGCTAGTGATTCTTGTTTTATTTCAACTTCATTATCTTTTACCTCAGTCTTTTCTTCTTCAATATAATCTTCAACTTCTGTCATATTACAATTTTCTTACCTACAGTCAGGTCTTTAAATTTATAACTTCAGGTATCTCCAAATAGCAATTAAATGGGTGACGTAAACACAAACAAAGTCTAGAATATTTTTCTTTTTTCAGTAGTTCTACAAATTTTTTACTAGTTTCAGAGTCTAAATCACCACCATAATCTTCAAAAAACATCTTCATACCTTTTTGCGATGGGTTATGGAAAGTAACAACACAAGCTATATTTTCACGGAAGGGTTTTGCTATTGAAGTTAATTGCTGAGTTAGAACCCACATTGATAATCCATGATGTCTTCCAGAGAACGCTAAATCAATAAACTTGTTCGATCTTTTCTTCAGATCATTCGAAACAGCACAATCATCTAAAATTATTAGAGTATTTGTTCCAGAGAATAAAGTTTGACAATCAGTTAATAATTCATTAATCTCATAAATGTTACTAGCATCTGGTGATAATACATAGAAATGTTTATCTCCTATGGCAAAATTATGATAGGTTTTATTTTTAGCAAAAGTTGGGCATATTAAAACAATGTAATCAAAAATTTTTCGGAATGGACCTCGTAGCTGTTCAATGAGATACTTTGTCTTTCCACAATTTGTTGGGCCAGTTATAATGCAATGGAATGGTAATTTTTCTCGTAATTCTTCCATCTTTTAACTAATACATGATTGATCTTAAGTTTGAATTCATAACCTCCATTAATGCATCAGCTACCACAAACATGTAACAAGTCATAATACCAGATCCACTAACTTTTCTTTTCATTTCTATTTTTACACCATCTTGTGCGTTATTTAAGGCCAGACCCCCTCCATGAATACCATTATCTGGGTGAGTTCTCAAATCTATCCACAGAGCAAACTTTTTACTATAAAAATCCTTTTCCTTTACTGACCAACGGGAAGAACCACTGAAACGTTTCTTTACCGACTCCCAGAGGTCTGAAGTTATCATTCCCTTAGAGTAGAAACGATTTGGTACACCATTAACATCGATATTGATTGAGGTGATACCAGGATTGAAAAAATTCTCAGAATCTCGTGCTCCTCCACCGTATGGTAATGTAAACAAACATAATATCCCCGTAATTGATCTTCTAGGTAGATTAATATGTTGATTTATAACGCTGTCTGTAGGTCTGGATATGGTGAAAGTTTTGTGTAGAGTAACATTCTCGTAAAAGAATCCTTTACCAACCTGATAAGCTGCCTGTGCCTCACGAGCTAAGTATTCACTTGATATACAAGAATATTCCAACTCAAGGTTTGTGATTTTGTAAGTTGGAGTCTTGGTCGCGTCAGAATAAACAACAATATCTTGAACAGGAGCTAGTGTAATCTCAAAGATTAGTTGATGATCTAATGCCTTTGGGTAGAAAACTCCATGATCGTTGAGAATAGGATGGTTTAGTAGGATATTATACTTGGTGTTGTGTACTACTGCAAGTGCTACTTCCTTTGCATCTGTGTCTACCTTATCACCTGCATTTGTCCGGAGCTTCCTCATGTTTACAGAAGAAATACCTTGCCTTAATCTATCCTCCCGTTCTTCATCTGTTAAGAATAAGTCATGGTAGGTTTGAAATAGATCGTATCTTTGAGTATCCTGTAGTGTTTCACCTCCAAAAAGAACCCTGAGTCTGGATACAAGGTTACTACCTACATTATTCACTAGGGTGTTATCTTCATGCCCCTCAACAGTCAAGTTAAATACTAGAGATACACTTCCTGGCACAATCACTAAATTTTCAGAAAGTTTAGGAATATTTATATATAGAGTTTCTTCAGGATTAGCTGATGATGGGTTTAGTGTAATTCTATTCAATGTTGATTCCGCTTTCAAACCGAGTGGATCTCTTGGAATCCTGTTTGGGTTAATTTTTTCAGATACGGTTGTCATATTTATTTTAAGGAAGGGAGGAGTAATCTTTAAATGAGTAACGAAAGCATATCCCGAAGGGGCCCGGCTACGCCGAAGTTATCGAAAATATATTATTCAACTGATGGATATTGGAAAGGATATTCAGCAATACCTAAATTATCCGAGAAAGCAAAAGTAAGTGAAAATGTGGCTAAAAGATGGCTTGAGAAACAGGCAATATGGCAAATATATCTACCGGCACCAAAATATATCCCTAGACCGCACTGGGTTGTGGATAAACCGAATCAGATTCACCAAGCAGATTTATTATTTTTACCACATGATAGAGTTGGAAGAAAAACATATAAATATGCATTGGTTGTGGTTGATGTGGCCTCAAGATACAAAGATGCTGAACCATTAACCTCAAAAGAAAGTCATGAGATATCCAAAGCTTTTGAAAAAATATATTCCAGAAAGTTAAAATATCCTAAAACATTAATGGTTGATCCAGGAAAAGAATTTATGGGCGAGGTTACAAAACTTATGAATTACCATAATGTAAAAATCCAGAGGAGTGAAGCTGGAAACCATAGAGCTCAAGCATTTGTGGAAAGAGCAAATAGAACATTAAGTGAACGATTATTTAGCCATCAATATGCACAAGAAATGATTAGTGATGAAAGATCAAGAGTATGGGTGAAACGATTACCAGCTATTTTGAAAACTTTGAATAATACACCAACGAGATTAACTGGAAAAGAACCTGATGAGGCTATAAAACAGAAAGAAGTTGATATTGAACCTAAAAAATATAAGAGAGTTGTTGGTCTTGATGAAGTTAGGCTACCAATTGAGGTTAGTGTTAGATACTTACTTGCTCCTGGCGAACTTGAAGGTGGAGAACGAAGAAGAGCTACTGATCCTATTTGGAGTATACAAGTTTATTATATTACGCGTAGCGTCGTTTCAGCCAACCAGCCCGTTTTATATTATTTACAAGATGGCCCAAGACGTGGGTTTGTGAGAGAAGAACTTCAAGTTGTTCCTCATAATACTGAGTTGCCGCCTAATTCTGTTTTGAAATGATTTCCTTCGGCCTGGCAAATTCGGGGCAGAGTCCTCCCCGCAAAGCGGAAAGCCGATTTAATACAAAGGTTTTGTGTGAATTCTATCTTCTTCAACTCTTCGTTTAACATAATATGCGTTAAGCCCTAATTTATCTTGAGTATATGTTACAATTTCGTTTTTATTAACTCTAAAACCTGTGTTTTTTACCCTATCTATTTTTCCCCCTAAAGCTTCATAGTATCTATCCCACGTCATATCGTTTTGGTAATGTATTGTCCCTTTACAACTAAACTTTGTTTTTCCCTTTCCATCATCGGCGTAATAACATTTTGGTGAAAGAGCAATCATTCTTATTCCTTCAAACTCTTTCTTAAACAGTCCGGGCGTTCTATCGTGATATTTTGAGGTTGATAGAAATTTTTGTTTACCTTCTCTAAAATATTCATCTCGTAATTCGGGTTTTACAAGATTATCCAAATTTTCATCTGAATATGCAAAGTAATAGCTATCTGTGTCTGAATAAACTAACTCAAAATCACTTCTGTCAAAATAATAATCAATAAAATCGTGGTAAAATTCTAACATTCTAAGTTTGGATAGTTGATATACAGCTATACCGCACTGATAAGGTGTGTTTATTTCTACACTGCGTTTCCTTTTTGTTATTTCATATGTTTCATTTATCTGTTCCATATCTACAAAGAACGGGCTTCTAATATCCATATTAACAACATCCACGTTTTGAGTATAACTTGTATTTTTGTGTTCTTGTTTATTTTCAATCATTTTACCATAGAATGCGTTTCCTTTTAGTTTGTGGGTATCAGCCAATTCTTTACAACCTTTATACTTTGTTTTTAGTTTTTCAACCAATACTTTAAGGTGCTTATCGGCGGGGGTGGCTCCATTCTCGGTATGCTCTTCAATAAATGTTAATATATCAGGGAATTGATTTAATTCATTAGTAAGGGTTACGACATCATCTATTTTGTTTTCATCAAAAGCTTTACTTATCAATTGTAGTATAACCTCAATATCACCATCTCTTCTCGCATTGCTTACTTCACTTGGAAACCACTCAAAGGGCTTACCTGTTTTATATTCTATAATTTTATGAACAGCTGTTATTACCAAACCATGATTAAGATACCATTTTATAAACGGTGTATATAGTAAAATTTCCTCTGCTCTTGTTACGCTTAATAATTTTAGTCCTCCTTTTATAGTTTTTCTTCCTGTAGCTTTTTGATATTCTTTCATATGATCAGGTATTAAATTTTCGGGGACAGTATCTACAACATATAAAGGCGGCATCTCCTCAAATTTTTTCAAAAGATTATCTGGTGTGTGAATATCCACTTGGCAGAACCCGAACAATTTATCTGTAAGAATATCATTACAAAATTTTTTAATATATTCAAGATCTGTTGGATTTTTTACTTCAGAATATTTCTCTTTACCACAAGGCATTTCCAACCCCGACACATATAAATATAAACTATTTGCATCATAACCACGGATACTTTTGCATGGTTTTGGGGTTTTATATTTATGAGAACGAATAAATGACTTATTAACCTCAGCCCAACGAACAAATACTTGAGCCTGACCACCAATCATACCTGTTTTTAAAAGATCATAAGCTTTATTTTTATTACATACAGTACATTCTTTTCTTATAGTAAAACATTTTTCACATTTCCCCTTTCCGCTTTTCGGTTTATTGCAATTAACATTACATTTACAATAACAGGGATCTCCTGGAGCATACAAATCACACTTACTATTTTTTATAGCTTTATTCAAAACATATCTCATTGATATCCCCGGGGTTGAAACCGCGTCTTTCAGCATGTCTATATCATCACAAAAATATTTTTCGCGTGTTTTTTCAACAGCTTCTACAAAAGGAATAACATCAGCTTTGTTATACTCTATCAACCAATCCTTCAATGTTATACAACCTCTTTTTTTCATTTCATTCTTATATTCTTCATATTCTTGGGGGGATATTGTTATTTTCTTTTTGAGATCTGAGTAAAAGTCTTCATATTTTACTGGACCTACGTGAGAAAGTTTTTCATAACTATCCAAAAATTGATAGGGGAAGAAAAGTTTTTTTTGTTCACAGTTGTTTGCTTTACACCAGGCATCAAAAGAAAGTCCGGGGGCTAAGTAATTAATCATATCCAAAAATTTAAAACGAGGAGTTTTCAGGTACATATATTTATTTTCTTTCTTTGCCACATTTAGTGTACCCTCCATCTCGGTAAAACAATTTACAAAATGTATCTTAATCATATTAAAATCATACTTTCCTGAATTAAAACCTAAAACAGGAACTTGATTACACCACTCTTCATACAGCTCTTTTACTTTTTTTGGAATACTATCTTCATCCGGAAGCGGATAATCCTCTCGCACTTTTTTAACAATATCTTTGTGTCTTCTATCCAAATCATTAACAAAATCTTTTATAAGCTCTTTTGGATTATTATTCACAACACAAGTTGCTTTATTCAATAAATTATCAGTTATAGCTATACTAATTGGAATATGTTTATTTATGAAAGTTAGATCTTCAGTAACCCTTTGATGTTTTATTAATTGCATTGCTTCGGTATCCCAAGGAATAAAATATGGATAGTGAAAAAATTTCTTTTTAAAGTTTACATATTTTAATTCAGGGTTTTCACACTCCCAAACAGATACTAAATTATACCCCAAAGATTTGATTACATGTTCCTTTCTCAGCGTTTCGTTGTATTTAATTTTATCATCACATGAACATGGACATCCATGCCATTTGCACCCATAGTATTCATAGACTGTATTAGTTACAGGTTCGTAACCATCCACCAAAAAAAGCTCTTTTTCACCTTCCTTAACACATCGTTCACCACCATGCCCGCATAGAGCATGATGAATATGTTTACCTATAAGTTCAGACTGTTTCTCTATCCATCTGCATCCAACATAACTAAATTGGGTATTTCCGCCATAAAATATTTTTTCTGACCAGCTCATTGTTGGAACACATTTTTTACCTTTACAAATTACTTGTGTTTTTCCTCCTTTACATGTATTGTCATTCAAATGTCTATCATAATTACCATGCCTGTTAAATCTTTGTTCACATCCAGGACATTCCCAACTATTAGTCAACAGCGGTAAATCTTTTATGTAAAAACAATGGTCATTATGAAGCCCAGCATCCAAAGTTGGTAATTCTTTTTTGATCCTACATTTACCGTACACCAAAACCCATGTTTTTTGGTCTTCTTTTGGCTCAAACATCCTAATGTTAATATTAAAAAACTTTGAGATATCTTCAAGTTCAATAAGATCCGTTCCTTTTATATCTTCTTCTTTCAGATTTGGGTTACCATAAAATTCTTGGGCTAGTTTTAAAGCTAATTGTTTTATTCTTTCGGCTGGTCTATTTTTCTCCTCAAGATAGTTCCTAAACACAGCCAGGGTATTCCAAAAACACATTTTGTTATCATAATTATCAAGGGCATGAATAGATTTCTTGTTTTTTAACCAATCTGGTAAAGGCCCACAACCCATTAAAGTTTCATTTGTATGAATTAATTTTACATGAACTTCGTTAAACACAACTTTACCTTGATATACACCTGGTTTTTTTACAACTTCTGTTGCTGGAAGATACGCTTTACTCCACACTTCTTCGTTATCCAAATCTAGTCTTTTTGTTTCACATTGTTCAATATACTCCTCAATTTCTTTTAATGTTTTTAAAGCTCCTAGTAGTTTCCCTGAAATTGTTTTGTGATACTCAACTATTTCTCCTTTTCCACGATAAATATTGGATTTGAAACCATATACAACTCTTGTTCTCATCTGTATCTCTGGTCTTATTCTATCCATAATTATTTGCGATATATCATTATTAAGATCCGCATTTATTACAATGTTGTTTTGCCCCACCATCTCGTCTGGTTCGCTTCCAAAACGAATAAATTTAAAATTTGTTGGAGGTCTTAGTTTAATTTTCTTATCTTGATTTTCAACTGTTTCGGTTTTATTTTGTTTTTGATTATTAACCTTTTTTCTATGTGCTGGAATTGGTTTTATGATTTTTTTATTTGTTAGATTTTTTAAAGATTCATAAAACTTTTTTCTATCTTCCACTTTATAATTTTTAATTATATTCCTTTGGTTTTTATTAGGTAATTTTTTATTAGTTGTAACTGTAACCGTTTCATAAAACTTTTTTCTATCTTCCACTTTGTAGTTTTTGAATATTTTTTTTGGTCCTTCGGACCCCCTTCGGGGTTCTGTAGTTTTTTTATAGTGTTTGGTATCCTTAAGTGCTTCAAAAAACTTTATTCTTTCTTTCACTTTTGATTTTTTATCGGGAATATTTTTTCTAGTGGCTGGTATAGGTCTTTCCTTCTGGTTAGGAGTATTTTTTTTAGGTGATGGGATGGGTCTTTCCTTCTGGTTAGGAATATTTTTATTTTCAGGTTTGGGTAAAGTTGGTGGGCGAATGGGTGATGTTGGTGAGCCTGGTGGTGTACCTGGGCGACGACTACGTGGAGGACTACCTGGGGGACTACCTGGGGGTGGTACCACATTATCATACATTTCAACGAGTTCAGGAATTTTTCTCAACTCTTTTAAAAGTTCACTTTTTTTCCTCAATTTTGACCTGCCCTTAATATTATATTCTGTAGCAAGTTTTTTCAATTGATCAAAAGTAAGTCTATCCATTTGTTATTTTTAACTTTAATTCTTCTTTTTAAATCATTTTTTATTTTTCAATATCTGATTAACACTCTGATAATTTTCAACAAATTAAGCTCTTTTAATAAGTCTTCACATAGTCAGTCAAGGCAGGCTCCTTCGCAAACCATTCGCAAAAATTCTGTTTAATTTTCTGATAAATCCTCGAACAAATTTTTATTAAAATTTTCAAAAAATTTCAACAACGTGTGTGTGGGTGAAATTACTGTTTAATTTTCTGATAAATCCTCGAACAAATTTTTATTAAAATTTTCAAAAAATTTTAACAACAACAACAACAACAACAACGTGTGTGTGGGTGAAATTACTCTTACCTACTACTACTTACAGTACATGTTGATCCACAACTTGCAGAAACAACAGTTCATGATCCTTATGGAAGATGACATCCACTTTATTCATGCAAAACATCATCCAACCAGTTCTGTCACGAGCACCACATGGCACATGTGTACAGGAATAGTTGACATCCACGAAACAGAGGCTGTGCCACTGGGGGGCGACATGACCAAAAACCATCGAAATGTACAAGTTACAATGAAAGATGGGTCTGTTCGACCATGTAGAGGTGGCATCGATATCCAGCATTTTCTTGGCTATGTCAGTGAAAATGTCCCCATACTACACAGGCAGTTTTCTTGACCAGCTACCTGGAGCATTCAAAGATTTCAAGTTGGGAGATAAGCTGGTGGCATGGGTATTATATGCCAAAATAATTAATTTCAACAAACAATGCTGATATAAAGTCCCCCATAATAGTAGGCAATCTGTTTAAAATTAAATAAAGGGGGAACTTGAGAAGACTAACAAACATTCTAAAATATAAGCTTTTAAAACTTTACAAGCTAAATTCAAATTTACCTTTTTACAGCCATATTATTTCCCTGGCCTTGACGCAACCATGGACCAAAGATGTTTGCCTATGGGATACTCTTTTGCTGGTAGTGAACCAGACCCTTCGGTTGCTTGCGACTTGAAAACGTGTTTGGTGCAGGACAATTTTGAAGAATATGTGAGGCTGAACTATGGGCATTCGTTCCACGAAGATTGCTTGCAGCGCCGATCGACCTCCCATGTACTCTGTCCAATATGCCATCCTCTTCTTCTAAGAAAAATTGAACAGCTGTCGACAACGATGAACAGGTACAATTTCTATCTAAAAAGGCCTGCAAAAGGCATGTTTTTTTTTTATAACCGCGAATCAGCAAGCTTTCAAAACATAAGTTTATATGTCGTTTCTTGTCTTGATTCTGCCAATTCTTTATGTCCACTGATATAATCTTGTTTTCTGTCTAGGTATCTCGCCGGCGAAGAAATCGACAGTGACTCAGAAGACGAAAGCGAAGATGATGACGACGATGACCAAAACGATCCAGAAGACAAATACATGAAGAACGAAGAAAGCGACGAGGCCGTGTACCGGAAAAGAGTTGAAAACCTCCGAGTAATGTTCAGAGAACGATTTACCCCGCTTAATACGGACATCAAAACAACCGTTTTGCTGATGTACTCCAACGCCAACGAGAAGCCGAACGCCAAAGAGAAGCCCGCCAAACAGCCAGCAACATCAGCAACTTTGCAACCTGGTTTTCGATGTCCACAATGCAGTAAAATATGCAAGTCATCCTCCGGACTAAAGAACCACGCCAAGACCCATCAGTAACCAGTGATAAAGTAACAATGAAATGAAAATCTGCTTCTTGGAACGAAAAGAAATTAAAACTTTCAACGGCATCCTGGCCGCCACGAACTTCAACACGATTCGAAAGCCCGCAATAACCTAAGCAATAACCGGCGGTAACGCTTCTGCGCAAGCGCTATAGAGTACTAAAGTGATGACATCACAAAAACTAAATTTCTAAAGTTATGGGATTTATTGAGACTATTCAAAGGAGCATGATGAAAAATGCCTACAGGCCAAAAATCAGCCTCTCATTTCAATTTTGGAGTGAGATATTGCAACTTTTACGCTCCAGTGATTCCATACAAATCCTTCTAATTTTGTCTCGGTTCCAAACGTTTGGAACCGAGACGAAATTAGAAGGATTTGTATGGAATCACTGGAGCGTAAAAGTTGCAATATCTCACTCCAAAATTGAAATGAGAGGCTGATTTTTGGCCTGTAGGCATTTTTCATCATGCTGTTTGCAAACATCTTAATAAATCCCATAATTTCAAAAATTGAGATATTTGTGACGTCACACTTTAGTACTCTATAAGAGCATTATTTTAACCAATCAGCGGTTTTTGAGACCTGTCGTTGGGCCATATGAAAACAAAACATCCGCTGACCGCTTTCCCGAGGCGCCAATTTCAGAATTATTCCCGCCAGCGTTTCCCGCCATCGAAGAAGCTAGTTTTATTTTGTCGTCGATTTGTTCGCTATATCATGGATACGCAAAGTAAAGTCACATCGACTGCGGAATTGGAGGCTCAGCTTGGACAAATTCGTCTTCCAATCGACGAAGTTGTTCCTCAACGGCTTGTTCAATGGCTGACTGCATTTGCCTGCAGCAATGGGACCACGAACGAGATGCTGCTTTGTTCTGCCCTGGTTTCTACAAGCTCTTTGCTCGGGCAGACAACACTCAAGCTTTTTGGCTCGTACGAAGAAAAGGCCAACCTACACCTGATCGCTACTGCTCCTTCTGGGACGGGGAAGACACCAGCATGCCAGAAAGGATGCGTGGAACCAATCGTGGGCCATGTCGAAGAAAAAATACAAGCCAGTATTGTTATTGATGAAACATCAACAAGTGACCTGTTTAACCATTTTCTTGGAGGTTTGTTTTTAGACATTGCTTATTATCCTTTGTGTGTAGTATTACACAAATCCCGGACGCAAGTCTTATGAACACAAAAGACAATATTGATTCCACAATAATGAAAATTACGTGACACCGGTCAAAAAATAGATAGATGCATAAATGCAGACTTGTGAGACTTCTAAGTTAGTTATACAACTGAAAATATGAGTTTTCTTAAATGGGCTGTTTACAAGGAGTACTGGACTTGTGCCCTCCATCTTGGGGGAGGGGGACTTGCATGTAAAACAGACAGGGATGCATACCGGAAGTTTTGAATGTATACCTTTTTAGACACCAATCTGAGCATGGTTCAAGCTTTTTTGGGACCCTTAAAAGATACCAAAATTTTTCTCAAGTTCTTCACATGCAAGCCTAAAAATGAGACCCAATGGTTTAAAATGTATGTTTTTTTTTTCTGGAACAACCTAGGCAAGACCAAGCATCTTAGATTTAAACCCTTAAGCAAGATGACAAGCTTCCCCATCAGTTACATGTGGGTTCCCCCCCTTCCCAGCCCTACCTTTCTCATTTAAGGAAAGGTGGGTAGAGTGGGTAATGTGAGAAATTAGTTTTATTTCTTTGTTTTAATTTACTTTCACTTGGCAAGCAAAATATTTTTCAGTATATTTTATTGTAATGTGTGATAACCAAATTGGTAATAAATCAATATTTTAATCCATTTATTTTAGCCTCTACCGTGCCAATCCTCTGTGTGGACGAGGCATACTCTCTCCTTCAGAGGCTTACACATCAAGGGAAATCGACATCCCAGATGAGCCTGTCGATGGAAAGGCTCTGTAAATGCTATGATGGTGACTTTTGGTATGTCCTGAAAGGGACAAAAGGCAAGCGAGTTGGTGTGACCTCGGCCAAACTAGCCCTCCTTGCCTTTACCACACCTCAGCAGTTCCTTGATTCAGTTTGGCCAAAAATTGTCCGCTCAAAAAACGGGTTGGCAGAGAGAATTCTGTTCTTCTATCAAAGAAGATCAGAAGATCTTGACTTGGAAGCAATGGCAGAAAATTCTGACTCTCTTGACGAGTTTGCAGTAAAATCTCTTGGGGATGTCTTTGAAAAGATATACGTGGAGCACAATAAAACACCAGCAGTAAAGTACACCCTGACTGCCACTGCCAAGGAACTCTTCTTCAAGTTTAGTAAGCCAAATGAAGATGACAGCCAAGGGGCAGGTGCCAGTGCCAGTATTTCTACAGGCTCGAAGAAGTACAAAAACACTTTGCGTGTTGCATTGAATATGCATGTCCTCTACCACCGGCTAACGAAATCACTTGCCTTGGAGTCTGGTACGACACCAACAGCAATTACTGCAGAGACCATGCAAAGGGCCATAACATTCACTGAGACTCTCGAGACCATGAAGGGAATCTCAGAACTGGTGAGTTTTGCACAACAACAACAATAATAAAAATAAACAATTACTAGATTTGGTTTCTATGATATCCCAAATAATCAAGGTCTTTGATCAGTAAGTTTTATCAACCTCAGCCTTTCAGGCTTCAGCTTATAACACTGACCAAGATATTTACTGAATCTCATGGTAGTTTTATTATACAATGTTATAATAATGGCAAATGCACTGTCCAAGAAGCCAATCAACAAGCCATGTTTTTACTTTGCTGTGAACAAGATGCCACTCAACACCAGTGACATTGCTTTTGGAAATCATGTATTGCGCCTCGTAACCTACAGATTATTCACGAATCTGCTAGCAGATTAGTAGATAATCTGTAGGTTGCTCTGATTTCCAGAATTCATTGCAGGCTCTTAGACAATGAGAAGACAGATGGTGACCGCAATGTATGAAAATAATTATAATAATAACTGTTTAGGGAAAGTCATGTTCCACTTTTTGCTCTCATTGTTGATATACATGGCTTTTAGGGTGGAATTATTTGCATTCTGGTTATGCAAGTGAAAATACAATGGTTGCAGTAAAAATATTTCCCACTTCATTTTTTGACAGGCATGTTACAATTAATAAATTCAACATAAAGCAGGTTTTTGTAAAATATAGTTTTGGTCAGATTTTTTCTATCTGGGGATATTTTCATGTAGGTTTATTTTAAAATAGCACCTCAACATTCATCTGGCCAGAAAATGACTCTATCCTGAACAAGGGGGATTTTTGTTGTGTGTTTTAACATCATCACACTTGTTTTACATCTGTAGCTTTTAAATTAAACCTGCCATGGAAGCCCTCCAAAACATTCCAAAGCAAAAAATATTATTGGAGAAAGTGCTGTTTGGATAAGAGAACATTCATTAATTTTTGAATGGTTAATTATTTGTATGCATTTCAGTAGGTTTTAAGTAATTATGTTAGAGTCACTTCTTGGGTGGAAACCAGAACCAAGTACATTGTTTATATATGGTAATTCAATTTTATCTTTGCTTTTTTTATTTCAAGGCAGGTTTTTTTTTTATTTTCTGTCAAAGGTACATGTACTATTGGTGACATAAAAAAGTTGATTTTTCATTTGTGCTGAATGTTTTTTATAGTCTTGCCACCTGCAAAAGTCATCAGCAGGACTCAAGGTTGGAGTATTATGTGAAGACATCAAAAAGAGAATTCTATCTCTCCCTGGCCCTTTTGTTAGTGTACGAAGGGTGGTGAGGAGCTATTCCTCAACAAGAAGACCCAGCAGCAAAGCAGTCCAGGAGGCCATGGCGGCCTTACAGGCTGCTGGAACTGGCTCTGTCCTCACGCTTAACAAGCTGATTGTCTTTTTGAAAAAACTGCCAACACTAGCGAGCCAACAAGCAATTGCTGCTTGTGGTGTAACTCCAGAGGAGTATCAGCAGGCATTTATGACGAAGGATGATAAAATTACCGCAGACGTCCAGGAAACTGTGATGGATGCCCATCCTCAAAAGGACGACATTCTAGCTTTCTTGGCAGCAACAGATAAATAATACTGCAGTGGAAGTAGCAACTGTGGTAAAGATGGGACGTGTCTGACAGTTTTGCCCAGCAAAATTGCAGTGGTATTTGTCATTGCCAGTTTTTACTTATTAGAACAAATGAAACATTGCATGAGAAACCACAAAATGTTTAATTAAATCCAAACGTGATTGAAAAAAAATTATTTCACATGCCTTTTATACCACACTTGAACAGAATCTTAGATTTGTTTTTTAAACACCCCAACCCTCCTCCCCCTGCTGGGAAAAGACCAGTACTCTCCCCTCACTTTGCTTTTGTGTTACTTTAGTCCATTTGTTTCATTGAAAATTACCTTTTTATAGGAAATCGACAATGCATATTATCAACTTGAATTATTTGCAATAATACGCATTTTTTTGGAAATAAATAAATGAAATTAATTTTTTTTGGTGGGGGGGAGGGGGTTAGAATGCTTCATTACAATCTTATAATAAGGTATGTTGTCTTTTTAAATTAAGAAAGTGAGAAATGGATTTATAATAAAAAATACAACACAATTTATTAATTAACTAAATTACAAATTATTAAATATACAAATTATTTTATTTTAAGAGACATACTTTGTGATATCAAACCTTAATATAATTGACATACAATCAACATTGTTATCTTAATTGAATGATCAAAACAATGTTTGTTGTTGTCTCCTGAGTGAGACAAGTGTTCATACGGGGTAATATTATTAGTAGAAAAATGTTTATACCTTTTCTATTTTGTACATAGATGTATTCAGATTTATTTCAACCAAAATTAAAACAAAATTAAAACAAAATGTGTATTGTGGAGTCTATAATGATGCTCGAGTTCCTTTTATATTTTGTTAAATCAATGTATAAAGATATGGCATTTCCACCTAAATATAACTGGCATAGAATGAACAATGCAATCTTATGTGAATCATAACAATTGTTGTTGTCTCCTGACTGTAACACATACTGTAACACTTCTTTTTATCACACATTGAAATAGATTATAATGTACAAAAACATAGTTTAGAGCGAGTTTCAACAAAGTGTCGTAAAATCAAAATAAATACTTTGGCCAATTGTAGAGGACGGAGACAATCCAATGAACCATTTAAAACTCAATTCAAAGTAATTACCTGTAGCTGACACAAAGCGCAGGAAAACATGCGCACATGGGTCACGATTGTTTTGGGGTTTTCTTCTGATTGCCATTGATCAATGAAAAAGCAAGTCCCTAATTATTTTTGACACTCGACTGAAAACTGCTCTATAAAAATTAATATTGATAAGGTTCCTCTTATATTTTGTTAAATTAATATAAAGATATTATGTTTCAAAAACTGAATACCCGAAAAAGTAATTACATAACTGAATTAGCAATAAAAGTTCCTGTTCATTTCCTTCATGCATACATTGTTATGTTTACTGTCACCAACACTTCATTCTAGTTAAACGATCTGGTTGCTTTGTGAGCTTAATTACAAAAAGAACACCAGACTTTTGGAAAGGGTTTGTAGACTCAGAACCAGTTCAGTTGAACCTGCTTTTTGTAAAGTGCCTCAAATCCTTTAGCCACTTTCGTAATGCACTGGAGTTTCCCATCTATTTGCTTTGCTTTCTTTGGTTGGAGGGGACTTTTGAAGGTTCAATGGCAAAACCTTTCAATGAAGCAAAGTTTACAACACAATCTAATGAAAAGCTTTCAATCTCAGACCAGCCGGTAGCAGGACTCAAACCTTGTTTCATCATATAATCTAGACTGGAGGAGCTTTCTTTGACCTCTTGCAGTTTTTGCTTTGGTCGGTATCTTGATGCTGTCAAATGTGTGTATGTCTGCTTGGCAGCCTGGGAGCTGCCATAAGGATTCCCACAGTCGACACATTTACATCTATGGGAACAACCAGCCATTTTAGTGTAGCACTTACACCGGCTCTTGTTACCATTTGGTACTTGATAGCAGAATTTTCTGCCATCTTTCTTGGCAGATCCACGACCACATGAGCAGTGCTCAGGCAACTGTTCCTGTCTAGAATCAGCACATGTACTTGTGGAAGCAACATGGGGTGGAATGGTTTGGTTCACATTCTCCAAGGATACCACACTGTGATATAATCCCGGTTGACCGATACTGTATCCCAGGAAAATGGCATTGGTTGCTACGCAAGGCAACAATGGGGAAACTGGTACAACTGGCATGTGGTCCATTGATGTGAAGAAGACAATGTTCAGTCTCAGTATCTGGGATAGGGCAATTCCAAGGACATTCCCCAACTCATCTAAAAAATGCATAAATAATATTGATGAATTTTAACTTTAAAACAGAGGATTTTTGGTGTACTCAACTGTAAACACAAGATCCTCCTTGATTACCGGTGAAAAAAGGATGGAATTCACTATAATAAACACCACTCTGCTGCTATTTGTTATTTTTAGAGCTGGTGTTTTTTATCTATATGTAATTCTTGTGTAATGTTATGGAATAATCTACATCTTCCTTTTAATTCTATTGATTGACATCAAGTTGATAAGGCCAATTTACTTCATTTTATTCTTTTTAATCTGAGCATGGTTAATTTTTCAATGTAATAAAAGAGTTCTACCAGAAAATTTTCCTCTTCTGTTTATTGACTTTATGTACATATACATCAGAAAAGAAATAAGTAGTTCAGTGTGTAAATCCCAGCTTATAAAATTATTTTAACAAACAACCAAGATTCATTAATAGAGCTGATAGCAGGTTTTCCAGTGCATTAAAGTTATTTAATAAATCCAATGTACTGCACAAAGTTATTCATTTAAAATAATTTCATTTCTTAACACAATGCTTGCAAGTCATCTATGAAATCAGGGGTAACATTGCCTTTAAAAAAGGAGGGAGGAAGATGCTGGAATGTTGGTACTCATGTGGTAAATTTCAAAATACAAGGTGTGATCTGACGTAAGCAAAACCTTAGAGAATATTTGATATAAATACATGAAACATTTTCAATGCTCCCATGCTTATTGCAATATTGGTCTTGTCACTTACTTGAAAAGTAGCCACACTCCCTGTATTTGTTTACCTCCTCCTCAAAATGCGTATCACTTGCCTGAGACAGAAGGGCATGCTTGTACCTCCAAGCATTGCTTAGCAGCTCATTGACAACAAGACACCGTAATTCTTGCACAATCTTTATGTCACTACTGTCTGCCAGTGAAATTCCAAGGTGGCCAATGTGCTTATGTAGTGTTGGTGAAGATGTCAACATTTCTTTCAGCTGGCTAAGAACACTGAGAAAAATGCTATCTGCTGGGAACTCATAGTCCACTGTGGCAAGCTTTAGGTTGTACCCCAGCAGATTCTTGTCAAGCCTTTCAGCGTGTTCAGCAACTTTCTCAGTGCTGAATGTGGAGTTACTGAACAAAAGTAAGCTGCAGGGCATGAAGTAGAGTAGCTTGGAACTCAACCGGGGATTTGCACAGAGTGATCGAAGCTGATTGTAAAGAACAGACATGTTCACAGCCTGGCAAAAAATGCTGTTTAGCTCATTGTCAGTGAGCCTATCATTGCTTTTGCCATGATTTTCAGCAGGTGCTTTTTCAGACATTTCACGTAAAATACTTTGCATGACTTCAGGATCATACCCACTGGGCAAAGGAGCACTATCAGTATCACTTGACTCAGGGATTATGCCAAATCTCTCAGCTGTGGGTTCAAACCCTTGTTCTTCTAATGCTGCTCGGTAGGAAAGGATAGGCCTTACACAGCCAGGTTGCCAATAATGCCTCAGCCAGTTCACAACCCAGTCTTGATCGGGCTATTATAGCCCTCAAGTTTTTGTGCAGATTTTCATTCCTTGTTGAGCCATCCCCTGGAGGAATCCTTGACAAACAGCCTCTTTGGATATGAACCTTCAAATTTTCTATCTCATGCACAACATTTCCATTTAAAACAGCCCCACCATTGTCATAATTGACATCTTTCCATCTCTCTGTAAGATGTTCAAGGTTCCTCATTATAGTTTGTTCATCTGGTGTATCCATCTCTCTAATTTCACCTTGGTCAGCATCAGCCCGGAAAATCATCTTGAAGTCATCTATGAAAGATGAGGACAGGTAGTGCCGTCTATCCTTGGGCACTTTGGAGGTGACTCTTTGGATGGCATGGAACAAGTCAAGCTTGACAGACATGTTTGGAAAAATCTGCTGCAATTTACTACGAACCTTGCAGCAGTCATCCACAAAAATTGTCTCACATGATGCTTTCTGTTGATCTAGTCTGCTATTTAAGTTCTTCAAAATGTCCTCTACCTTACTTAATGCAGTGCCCTTTGTCAGTTTGTAGGTCAGTACCTGGCCAGTTTCATTTAAAACTATATAAAGGGAATCAAATTGTGTTGACCAAGATCTGTCTGGGAGCATGCATCCAATGTTCGAAGCAACTTTGAATGTGTGGTCGGCACTCATCCATTTAGCTGTTTTTTCACTGATACTTTGCCGAAAAAACAGTTCATTCTCTTTAAAAATATACAGAAAGCACTGATGAACAGTGTCCGTGCTAGGCGTTGGTCTCCACACATCAAAGGATGGGAATTTTGGAAGTACTTCTTTGTCTAAAGACGGATTTTTCTCCAGGTATTTAGTGACGTGTCTGGAGTACCTACACTGTCTTTCTGCAAAATTGTCCAGGTACCTTTGTGCTAAAAACAGTTCAATTTCATGAAAATTCTGTCCACCTGAAGCTAACGCAAAAACCAAAGAGCAAAGCTCAGCAGTAATACCTAATTTATGGCCAAGGTGAAATTTGAAATCACCTGATGGAATGCTCTCTAGTAGTCTGGGATCGTGACCAGCGATTTCGTGTCCTTGCGTGCATCGATACACGCGGCTTACAAGCAACACAGGGCCATTTACACAGTACATTTGGCGTGGCATATCTCGCTCACTCTTTCCATCTTTCCACTTACAAGGAGTAAGTATGCTACTCAGATGGCCGTGCTCATAATGGGGGCACGTGAACCCATCCTTGAAGCAATGCTGCTGCTGGAATGGATCCCAAATGATGACTCTGGGAAGCAGATAGTCGCCAATGTTTGGAGGACTAAGAAAGTCTGGGTTCAAATGTTGCCCTGGCTCAATAATGGCAGGTCCATCTACCTTTTCTCCCTGAAGTAAACGATCTTCGTATATTTTCACATTGTGCTGAACATAGTTCAGCAATTCTTGAGTGATCTTCATCGGGAATGAGTCACGCCGCCATCTTTGATTTTCAAAACGAGCTTTTAGGGAGGCTTGGGCCCAAGTGCCGTTTTTCGTTCCAGGGCCTTCTTGGAAGCAAGCATACAAGCAACCAGATCCAGGCTTAGATCCAGACCAACTGGCCCAAATGGCCCAAATGGCCTAACTGGCCCAAATGACCCAACTAGCCCTAAACAGTGAACCAATTTAGGCATTTTATTGTCAGTTGTCATTTTATTACTTACTTCAATTAACTATTACTTATTAAGTTACCAAGCTATCACGCTACCTCACGGTTGACTTATGTCACGCAATTTTCGTTAACCGGTACACCAGGACACAGCCTGTCTTTCTTTTAGCAGTGGAACACCAAAATAGCGCAAACTCGCCGAAAACGCTTCAAGACGGCCTGAGACGCGAGCAAACAACAAAGAATACAACAAAGCAATAAGGTAACTTGATTTTATTTTAAAAAAATAAATTTTTTCTCTCTTTTAAGAAAAGCCGTTTACATCCCATACAAACCTTTGAAAATAACCGTTTGTAACACAACACCGCTCGCAAGCAAGAGTCACGTCCGCGTTCATGAAATGCGCTTGGGCCGCCTGTGTATCTGCTAAAAAAAAAATCTACAATAAACCTGTGTAAAGGTTGAGTCGGAACACTGTTAGACATCGTATTGCGTGACTTCCAATATTTGTATAATTCCTAAACATGAATCAAGTATCTAAAACGCAAATTAGTTGTTATGTTCAGTAGCCCTGTGTTGATACCTTTGTCATGTACAGTGTTAACTAATTTTAGCATCTATTTATTGACATTCCAGCCGGCAGCCACTAAATTATGGCTCCAGGTCCTACCTCTCATGTCGCGCATGATTAATCAAGCTTCACTGTGCATGATGAGCAGGTTTTCTAAGAAAGATCAACGAAAAGTTCACTTTGTAGCCCTAAAATCAATCATAAAAGACGGTTTTAGAGGACAAACTTCACACATCACATGCACAACAGCTTAAAATTGTCCAGTTTGCCAAACTCCTGGGCTTCTTTCTATATGTTTGGATCACATCAACGCTTCGATTTGCAACTTCCGTCATAAACTTGACCACATTTCACGAAGGAACAGACAATAGCCAAGATGGCGTCCATCGAGATATCGCCGTCCACAAGCGGCATTTCACCCGGTTTAGAGAGTCTTTTTAGATGTATAACCGAGGATCTGACTGAGGTAGAGTTGCGAAATACCGTGACCGCTATTAAGAGCAGTTACAAAGGTAGTTTTGAGGCACAGAAAGATCAGGATTTGTACTCGTGTCTGATTCTTCTGGAGAAGCAGGGGCATGTAACTGAGCAAAATTTGACGTTGCTGGACAAGTTCGTCGCTCCCAAAGCGACGAAAGGAGAAGGAATCAAACAACGGATTCAAGAATTCAAGAAACTTCGACAGCAAGAATTGAAACCTAGATTGGAACTGAAAGGAAGGGAAAAAGATGTAGAAACAATTCTTGAGAGGTTGACCAAGGGAAAACGGCCTGTTGTTAACCTTCACGGTTCGAGTGGTGTGGGAAAGACGACACTGGCGAAAGAAGTGTGCTCAGTGTGGCAATGGAAACAAGTGGTTGTCGATTTAAGAGAAGTAAGTGAGATGGTTCAAGTCTATTTTCACCTCATGCTTGCACTGGGGTCACCACATACAATAATAACCGAGGAAGCTAATCCGGTAATTGCAAAAGTGCAACAGCTGATGAAAGAAAGCTCTGGAAATCTTCTTTTGCTTCTGGATAACGTTGATCAGTTTGTTGGTGGAGAAGATGAAGCCGCCAAGACTCTAAATAGCAATTTTTCCGCTTTCCTCCAAAGACTTCTCGGATCCCAAGCTGAGCTCAAAAAGGCTACACTAAAGATACTGCTAACTTCTAGAAATGAATTTCTTGATTTTCGTTTCGTTAATAACTACGAGGTAAAACCTCTAGGGGAAGGCATCTCAGGAGAGCTCATTGGAGGCGGAGGAGTGCCGAGTCATAAAAGGGAGGAGTTGTTAGAGATGTGCAAAGGAAAGCCTCTTTTGCTTAATATCGTGGCAGCCATTCTAAAACAAGAAACTGCATTGCCTGAAGACCTACTAAGAACACTCGACTCGTTGGAAACCCAGCAACCCGCGGCTGCTCCGCCAGAGAAGAGAGAACAGCAGGACAGAGAAACCTTCGATTTTCAAGAAGAAGGTCTTGATGAGAAGCAGTATTCATGCCTGAGAAAAATGTTTTTCTTTCTCCCAAGCAAGCAGCTAAAAGATGCAGCAGTCTCAATGTCGTTGTTTTGTCGTGCTTTCTCGCTGGATGCAGCTGCCGCAGTCCTGAACCTGGATCCTTCTGAGGCGGTGGTACTACTGGAGGGCTTAAGAAACAGCAAGGTGTTATCAGTTGATCCAGAAGCTAAGGAGCTCCTTTATGACATGCATTCTTCGATTCAGAAATTTCTTAGGACTATTGGCAATAGTCCGGCTTTTAGTCAAGCTTATCAGAAGGCTAACGAAACGTTTTGCAGTCTTTTTATTGGGAGAATAAAACAGATGTCACATCTCCTCGATAAAGAATACATCACTGCGTTTAATCGTTTCGACATTGATAAGTCAAACTTTGAACTTGCCTTGGACATTTCCTTCAAGTCAGATCACCTACTGATTCCTAAAGATCACCATGAAAGTGTTATGATATTCTACGTGTTCGAAGCCATGCTGGATCAAAAGCGGAGGCGAAGCATCTTCAATTCCTGGGCATCAAAGGTGGAACAGGATGGAAAGGAAGGTGAGTATTTTTGCTTTTTCACCGGAACACCGTAACACTTGAAACGTGTGGCTCACGTTCACAGCTTGTCCAGATTCAAAATTTCCAGGGTAGCATATTTAGAAACTACTTTGAGCTTGTTGACACTTCCGCCATGTTTTGAGCAATGGCGGTTATTTCACGAAAAGTACGTCATTCTACTGAAGTCAATTTGATTGGCTCATTTGGTTTCTTTTAATTTTCCAAATATGGTATTTGGTAGATTGAACGTGGACACGCTGTGGTTGAACACATTTTAAAGGCAGTTACTCGTTTCCAGTCTTATTAGTTTTTGTTTTCCACTGAATTGCTACCACATTCGGAATAGATAGATTTTCTTTAGTTACTGAATTTTCGGTTTTACCGTGACAAGTTTTTAGCTCATCCTCTTTTTGCATTTTCCCTCCCCCAGTGACCGACTGAATAATATTCAAAATATACGCTATATTAGTGAAGTGGGTCCGTGTGTCGCACCTTTGATATGGAGGTCCAGGATTCCTGCTTTGTTCAATAATACTGCATTGTTTCCTTTAAGCAAGAAACGTGACTCCACGGTGTCTTCGTTGTATATATTGTTGTTCAATTTTTTCCTTGGTTCAAATTTTATTTTCCTTTGTTTTTTGGTATGGTAATGTATAATAATGAGTTTGAAACGAAGGAAAATAAAATTTGAACCAAGGATAAAATTGAACTACAATATATATAAATGCGGTTACCGGCGTTATAATACTGGGGTAACCCTGCGATGGATAGCTTTTTTAAGCTCTTAAGGGTTTGGCGCCTTCCTATATACATACAATACATTAATTAGTATCAAATCAACTTCACGGTATGACCTAAGAAGCTCTAATGACAGCCTCCTCCTTAGTTATCCAAAGCCGTTATCCAAGGCAACACTGGGTGATCGCTCTTTTACATATGCTGCACCCCCCCCCCCCCCCCGCCACCAAAACTTTGGAACGCTCTTCCTTTGGCCATCAGATCTGTGAACACTGTTACTAATTTTAAAGGCAAACTTAAAACATATTTGTTTTCTAAAGCGTTTTTAGTAAAATCTGAATAGTATTGTAATTTCTTAGAATTTGAGATCTTAGTCAGGTATAACCTGTACTTTAGCGCTTGTGATTTTAACCTGTAACTTAGTTTTTTAGAATTTTAGTTTTTAAGCTGTATTTTTCACTTTTAGCATGTAACGTTCATTTTTTATATATTTAATTGTAATGCGCATTTGAACATATACGTATGGAATTTGCGCACAACAAATTCGTGATGATTATGATGATGATGATGATGATGATGATGATGATGATGATGATAATTATTATTATTCCATCCGGAGGGAAGTTACAATTCTCCTTAGTGCTCCATGCTACAGAAACCGAAACTATCTGCGGTTGTGTGGCCCTTACTGAGCTCGACCTAAACTGAAATTTTACTTCGTTTTACCAAAACAAGTTTCAAAGGGGTTTCTTGTTATAAACTGTTGCTGCGTTGCTGGCGAAGTGGAACGCAACATCTGGGAGACACAACGAAAAGATATCTCATGGGAAAGTTGAAACGCATCATTAGATATTTTAAGTTGCCATGGCGAGCAACCTCTCCATTTTGTTGCGTCTCTCTTTGCTTTTCAGGTTCTATGATTTGTGCAGAAATGAGGTCAAGAGAATCTCTGCAAGTACTCAACTTGGAAGGGTGGCGAAAAGCAGAGGAAGTTTTGCAGCTGGCCGACGTTTCCTTGAAAGCGGTGGAAAAAAAGTACAAAACTAGCGAGTTGTACAGTCTTACTCACAGTACCTACCTTTATGCCGAGGGTGAGATATATTACAGGATGGGTAATATTCCCAGAGCACTGGAAAGCTTTCAGCGCTCACTGAAGATTATGGAAGAACTCCTTCATGACCACACAAGCACTGCAAGATGCATAAACTCTATAGGAAACTGTTATAACAAACGAGACCAGTTCGAGCAGGCTATGGAATACTACACTAGGGCTTACAATATGAGAGAACAGCTTTCGGGTTCCAAAAAGCACTTTGACATGCCCCTCTTCAAAGGTCAGATCGGAACAGTTCACGAAGGACAAAAGAATTATCGTGAAGCCATAAAATACTATCAGGAAGCTTTGGAATTAGCCGAGGAACTTAACATAGCAGGGATTCTGTACAAAGCGTCGTTTTATCGGAACATTGCCAATTCGTATTCTCATATGAGAAACTTTGTGGCGGCTTACAAGTCAGCACGCAAAGCCTATGAAATTAGAAAGGACATCCTTGGAAAACACCCGCAGACTGCGAGAATTGCCTTCCAGTTAGGACTAATATGTAGAGATCTAGAGGAGTATGACGAGGCTGAAGAATATTTTACTGAAGCTTGGACGATCGAGAAATCGCTTGACCAAGGAAACCACAGTGAAGTGAGGGATCAAATAGTTATCAGCTTAGGAGAGATAATTAATAAAGCGGAAAGGAGGGAAATATTCGAAAAGGACGCGCTGGAGTTTTATCAACGCATCTGGGAAGAAGAAAAAGCATTTCAAGGATTCGAATTCTCCGATAGCAACAGAGCAATCATTGATATCCTATTGACGTTGTGCAAGATGCCCTCTGAAAAAGGAAAATTTGACAGATATCACAAAGAGGCGCTTGGATTTTACGAGAATTACTGGAACGGCATGAAGGACAAGATGAAACTAAGCGACCAGAGAAGTATCCTGCAAACCCTGTGCAATCTAGCTTCAGAAGAAGAAGACGAAACAAGGGCAAAGAAGTACAAGGGCTTATTGGAGGTATGAATTTTAAAAGCTGCAGTTCATATGGCTCAGCGGTTTTCACCTAAACCAATACTAATATTCACGCAAGCGCGCAGAGATAGCCACGAGGACCACTCAGTTAAAACCAACGGTTCTTACCTTTTTGTTTCCTCATCGCGTTAATCATGAAACTGGCAGTTCCCTTTGGTTGCCAAAAGGTTTGTTGGAAGATCCCGTCAGCCACATGTACACTTTCCAGTAGGGAGGCAGCGTGGCCGAGTGGTTAGGGCGCAGGACTTGTAATCTGGTCACGGTCCCGGGTTTGATTCCTGTCCTGACCACTACCTGGATATGTAATATGGTAATCCCGAGTTTCATATCCTCCACATCATCGGCCACGCTTGTAAATAGCCAACTGGTCTGCCTTCCGCCATGCAGTTGGAATTCTTAGCAAAGAGTTTATGTTGATATTTATAGCCCACAATGTAAACTACTGGGTTACCAGTAATTGTGTCAGCTATTAAAGTGCTTTTATTTATTTTTTTATTTAGTTCTCTAATCATCTGTAACTCGTCTTGGAGTTGTCTGGTTCGTCACGCAACTCTCCTCGTACGTGACGAGTCACACAGCGGTTACCAAGGAGACTTACTATCCGGTCCACTAAGATTATTTTAGTACTTGCCAAAGGTCATTGTCAGTAAAAAAACGCTTCAACCATTTGTACCTCCCAGATTTATGTCTTAGAAGACACAAATCTAGGAAGTACAAGGTAAGAAAGTAAGTACAATTGAAAGAGTACGAGGCATTTTATTTGTTAATTTATTTCCTAAAGTTATTAACTTTATTTTTAACTTATCACGTTTATTTGTTTACTTTTGTTTTTGTTTTGTTTTGTGTGTGTGTTTTTTTTAAATATATTTTCACGAATGTCCGCCTCTTAAGATTAAATTTAAGACCATCCACTAAACATTGTACGAGACTAGGTGAAACACTTTTTAACCCCATGGGTTTTCCTTTACACTCCTCCATATTTTTTTCCTCAGTTATCTATCGCTTTTGAATATATTCTGTTTTATTGTGTGGAAATAAACAAACCTGAAACCTGAAAGCAGTGCAACTGCGATTTGCAAATTCTGGTTTCACAGTCCGGCTGGTGCACATGTACCTACATAATCCTTGGTTAGAGGTATAAAGGTTTCGGAAACGCTTGGCGGGACACCGCAGTCAATCGCCCTTTACATGTATTGTGTATAAATATTATGTGACTTAATATGACTTAATGTTTAATACACTGTTGAAGAATTTACAGGAGACCAAAGAAGGCCAAAAGGGCTTGCCTCAATTCTTGCCGATTGGATCAACAGGTGGGTGTCAAGTATTACTTAATTATTATTCGTTATTCGTTATTCTGCTATTTAACAATTATTCGTTGAAGGCGAAGTAATTATCGGTGAATATTCATCGAGACGAAGTCGAGGTGAATATTTACCGATAATCACTGAGCCCGAGGCGAATAATTGTTTTACTATACATACACAGGTCTTTATTTCAAAAAAAGAAAGAAAGCATTGTACAACATAAAAAATTTTGTTTCATCAAAAGCGCGCGAACGACTTGTAGCCATTGTGTTCGTCGAGGTAATTATCGGCTGATAATCCGAGATAGCGAACCAATCAGAGGGCGCGATTTTGTAAAATCACCCGAGTATTTATACTAATTATTATTATGGTTATTATTATTATTATTATTAGTATCATTATTATTTTCAATATGATTTAACAGGTGTAGGTGATTGACAAAGGCTATGCTACAGAATGAACGAAGACTGTGACAGAGTAGTTAGCAACAACGCCCCAACGAAATAAGCAGGAAATTCAACTCCATTTCTACCCCCCTATAGCCCCCTTTATTCTTCGAATACCTGTCCTACAGGTGAAATGATGCGTTTTCCAATAACTTAAGTAATTCTAAATCACATGTAGTGATTAATACGTTTGGGAAGGGCCAGAGCAAACTGCATTCAGTTCGGTTCAAGTCAAAAATAATAAGACTTGCGTTAAATCCGTTGAACAAAACGTAACTTCGTTTCGATGCCATCTCCTTCAAAAAGACACATTGAGATTCCAGGATCAGAATAGACTATCTTCATTATTTTACAGCTCTTTCACTTTGACATTGAAATCCTAGCAGTATGCAGGATGTTTGTCCCATGAACCTAGTTTAATGGCCTTGCTCCCATGAGTCTTCTATAGCTCAGTGGTAGAGTGTACGAACTAGTAATTGGAAGGTCGATGGTTCAACTGCTGTTGGGAGATTTCCTTTTTACGAGTTTGACTGTGACGTACGGGAATATCAATCTTTCACAGATTCACGCTTCTTGTCAAATTTCAGCACCAGAACACGGGGACAACCAAGAAAGCGATGACAGTGGAGATTTTGAGCCGTCACATCAAGTGCAATGGCATCAGGACGCCTCACATTTGGGTCAGGAAGACAAAGGCAACTCAGCTAAAAAGAAGATTTACGAGTAAGTCTTATTTCCAGGGGAGGGGGTTGTGTACAAATGCATGGTGTAAGGGGGAGGGGGGAGGGGGTATTTCAAGGGAGTCGTATTGAATTGGTGGGGTGGGGGGAGGGTGTGCGTTTGTTCGTGAAGGTGGGAAAGAAGCGCCAGCTCCTTGCCACGCTTTGAATAAAGTAAATTGTTTTTGGTCTAACAAAATGGTCTATGATGTCTTGGGGTTTCGTTTAAATTAATGTGGTTTGATGCCAGATAAATACAAAGTATGCAAGACATCAAGGAAATTATTGATCACAAGTAAAAATTAAAATATCATTTTCCCATCAAGTTGTGTTGTGTTGTCTTGCTATGCGCTGTGCATTACGGTGCAATAGAGGAAAGTTTTATTCAAGCGAGAAGGACCTGGGCCAATGAAACGCACATAACTGTAAGCGATCACCATCTGTCCGTCTAAATAAAGCCTGATTTCCATATAAATCGTCTCTGCCGTTACTCGGTACCACCCTTTGCGATCGAACTGTTGCTTAGCTGTTGCAGGAGCGCATCAACAGAAGCGTGCCTATGTGCTAAGTGGTGTTGCCAGCACAGTAGCAGATGTGGTTATTTTTAGAACTCATATTTCCCGCCAGAAATTTCCGCACGATCCGTAGCTATCATCCGCCATTATGAAAGTAGAAATTCGCATCAGAAATTATTACGTACGTAGCGCAATTTTATTGGTCGTTGTAATAATATAATATTTTTTTTTTATTTGCCGCGAAATTAAAGTTAAAAATAGCACCATCTACTACTGTGCTGGGGGGCAAAGGGCTGATATGGAAGAGGATCGCTCCTGGTGATTGGCTCCTGGTTGCTGTTATTATCTATGACTCACTACCTTTTTGTGATTGACCCAGAGCGTACTGTTCTAAAGAGCATTCTTACTAAACACCCTTACTACAATACGTCATACCCACAGATTGTCATAATCATGTCAAGTTCAATCAACATCACGAGTAGACATGTCTTGCATGACCGCAGAGCGTGATGGGGTCCTCACAGGGGGTTTTAGAGAAGAACAATGTACACTTAATGTATGGTCCCAAGGGAAAGGTTAGTTTTGTTTTCTCGAGAGTCCTGATGTTCGTCGAGGGAAACATCACGACTCGAGGGAAAACAAAACTAACTAGTTTCCCGAGGGAACGCCTAATACAGGCGCCAATGCGACTGAATTTTTCACTTTGGCGACCAAGTCCTGAAAGTTAGTCGCCAAATTGGCGACTAGAATTTCTAATAACATCTTACCTTGAGATCCAGTGATTATTTGAAGATTTGTAAAGATAAATCTACAGCAAAGTTCCTCATTTAACTCATTTCCAAAACGCAGCACATGTACGAACGTAAATCCACTAGTCGCCATCTTGCATTTAGGTAACCTTTCTGGTTGTATATGAACCATTTTAGTGTCCTCTTTGTAGCACGTACAAATTGCGGGCTCATTTTTCATCCTGTTTGGCAACATGTCGACCATATAAGCTCATTACGGTTGCCCACAAGTATCACGGCAAAACTTTCATGTCAATACCGCATACTTAAAAAATTATGTCAACAACTACTTTGCGTTCATCCCTTAAGTTCTGGGGAACAAAATTTATTTTAAAATTGACGAAAAATGAATTTGTTTAGCGCAGACAAAGTTTGTGTACATCACGGAAAAAGTTTGTGAACACCACGGCAAAGGTTTGTAAACACCACGGCAAAAGTTTGTAAACGTCACGGCAAAAGTTTGTGAATATCACGGCAACAGTTTGTGAACATCACGGCAACAGTTTGTGAACATCACGGCAAACGTTGGTGAACATCACGGCAAAAGTTTGTGAACATCACAGCAAAAACTTGAAACGCCACGGCGGAAGTGAAATACTTGAGAGGAAATGAACACCCCTCGCAGAATTCGTAATATAGTTCCAAATACACAAAATGGCGGATAGCGATGCACATGCAGAAGAGGAAGCAATTGCATCCCGAGTTACTGTGCATGTATACGTTCAGCATCCAGACTGGCGCCAGGGATGTTCAGTTCCTCTCTAAAATTTCACTTCCGCCGTGGCGTTTTCAAACTATTTGAGTGGAGTTTTCAAACATTTGCCGTGGTGTTTTTAAACTTTTGCCGTGGTATTCACAAATTTTTGCCGCGATGTCCACAAACGTTTGCCGTGATGTCCACAAACTTTTGCCATGATGTTCACAAGCTTTTGCCATGATGTTCACAAGCTTTTGCCGTGATGTTGACAAACTTTTGCCGTGGTGTTTACAAACGTTTGCCGAGATGTTCACAAACTTTGTCCACGCTAAAAAAAATCATTTTTCGTCAATTTTTTAGATAAATTTTGTTCCCCAGAACTTAAGGGATGAACGCAAAGTAGTTGTTGACACATATCTTTTTTTGTGTGCGGTATTGTCATGAAAGTTTTGCCGTGATACTTGTGGGCCACCGTAGCTCGTAAACAAAATGGCCACCAACTTTTTGGAATTGGCTACCACTTTAAAATATTTAGGAGCCAAGTGGCTACCGGGAAAAAATGTTAACTTTACGCCCTGTTCTCTCAGACAATCATACAGCAAAATAAAGAAACAAAGAACGCACAACTGGCGCATGGGCAACAACTGCGTAATTGAGTCCCGGTGGGGATACAATTTGAATTTGATCAGGGGCACGTGACCAAGAACCAACCAATCACAGTGCTCGTTATGTTGAGTGAAAGTCTAGGTATATAACTAAAGCATTTATTCTTAGGGAACAGGGGATATCTTCGAATTATTTTCAGGGAATTAGGGAAGCTTTGATTAATTTGCTGGGGACAAGGCAACAAAAATTAGGCAAGTGGTTTTATTAATGGCTAACACGGGTAAAAAAGGAAAAATATAAATTATTGGGAACGCCCCCTCCCTCTCCCACCCCCAGGAGAAGCTCTTTGATATTATCATATCGAGGGCGCTTCCCTTTCGTTGCTTCCCGTACGTAAACGTTATGCAGTGCAAATATCCACTGACAGAAGTAAATCTGCGGGGCGAAGAAAACGGAGTCGATATAAGAAAAAAATGGTCCATGAATGTTCAACAGAACATCAGAAACAGAAGTAAAAACACATTCATGAGCTGGCACTGGTTTTGGTCATATCTCGGAACTATAAATTGTAGATGGTTTTTCAAGCTTTTACTCGAGATCATGAGTTAAATAGGGGGGTGTATCGAAGCGAGTAATTAATTCCGTTTTGTGACAATCAGAATAATCTTGATCTTTAATTAGAAAGTTAACCGCATCAACCTTCGATGTGTGCACCTTTGATGGTAAGCCTGTTTCTACCGTCCCCATATTCCACGCAAAAAAAAAAAATAATAAAAACGAAAGAAAAGAAAAGAAAATGGGCTTCTCGCCCTTTTCCTGAGACCCTGGAAACGAGGAAGCAAAAAAAAAATCGATTATTTTGGCCAGCGGTATCTTTTCATCATGGCGTCCACAGATGTCTTTCCGCCGCTGTTGGATCGATTGTTTCAAGACATCACCTCAGACTTTAGCCCCAAAGAACGCATGGACGTCGTAAAATCAACGAAAGGACCCTTCATGGGAAATATGAGCATCTTGAAAATGAGGACTTATTGGCATGTTTGCGACTTCTTGCAAAGCAAGGGCATGTGCCTGACAATAGGTTAACGCTAAAACCTTTGTTATCAATATGAAACATGAGTGACAGCATAGCACCACCCATGTTATCCTCTCTCATGTCTCCTAAATATTTTTCTGTTTATTACTGCAGCGGTAGTTGGATGCCTTGAATTCTATACACAAAATTATTGCTAATGCTGCTCCCAAAATACCAAGATCAAAGGGATCTAGTGCACAAACTCATGAAGAGAATGTTAATCGCATGCACATGGTATAAAAATTAACTCCGGTGCTTGGTGGCCAGTCGGACCAGTTTTCTTGAATTCTTAATGGCCCATCCCAAAATGAAGTAGCCCTTGATTTTTTTTTTTGGAGAGTCACGTGGCAATCACAAAATCAAAATGGCGTCTATATGTTGTGAATGTGGATCGCTCGTGAAATCACTGTTAAAACGGCTCGGAATTTCCACTTCAGAACTAAAAATTCACTAAAATGGATGATGTTAGAGTCCAGGGAAAGAAACGAAGAGAAAAGTAGTCCAATTAAACTACATATTGAGTTTTATTTTTAACTTTGTACTTCGCATAACTTACATTGCAACTTTTCGAAATTCTGTAGCATAGTCACACATCGGGTGTTCAAACCTCAACTTTTGGTAGCTCTGGTCAGTTTTAACTCTCCACTGACCACCGCCAATTTTTAGCCCTGATCGTTACACATGGAGTCCGTCGCTCGTTGAGTTGGGAACCGCTTGCAACCACAATCGAGTTTTCGTGTCGTCTTTTCGCCTCACGAAGACGTAAGACCGTGACAAACAGCTATTCTTTATGTTTAATTCCATACTTTCTTCTGCTGTGGCAAGTTTATTTTGCTATTGAAACCATTCTGTAAATGCAGAAATAATGTCGATTGTTTCAGTAGAATATTCGGAAAACCTGCCACTTCCCATAGGAACTTAAGAAGGTTACTTGATTTTATCGGCCAAAAAATTGATGTCTTACCTTTGAAAAGTGTTAAGCCAAACTCAAAGGCATCTTTTATGCTCTTCGGAATAGAGTTTTCTTTCACAACATTGACTAAACGGTCTAAACGTGAGGCAACCATTTTCAAATCTAGCGCCCACGCTGCATTCACCCCGCGCGAGGAGATTACATCGGCACATGACGTAAGCAACGACCAATCAGAACACGAGAATCACTATAACCGCGTGAAAACCACGCGAGCAATTGTACCAAAGCCTCATATGGCTGTAATCGAAGATTGAATCTTACGCGAGAATCTTTGTAATCATCTGAATTAAAGGGCGCTTTTTTCCATTAGACGAAGTTTTCGAAAATTTCGGGTGGGAATCGAATGGAACAGATCTTTTCCGGAAAAAATTTTTTCGAAAATCTAGGACAACCTTTGCAGTGTTCCCGAAAAGTGAAAATTTCGGTATTTTCGAAAATTATTGTGTTCCATTCAAAAGCTTCCAGTAGGACTGTTCTCCAGTCTCCTCGCGTGTCTCATTTACTCTTTGGGAGTAAAGGGGAGAAAATTACGATTTCGAACACGAAGGAACCGTTTATTGCATGAAGCCATTTATACGGTTCCGACTTCTCCGCATGAAGCACGAAACTGCAGCCAGTAAGGGTATTTCGTTTTCATCATTGAACAAAAGCGAATTGGAAATGAAATCGGGATCATCGCAATCGGTTGCTGCGTAAATTTTTAAAACACCCGCCATTTTGACCATGTACGATAAGCGGCGTCAAGACGCCTGGTGTAAAAACTGACCACGTGACGACCAAGAATAAGCCTGTTCCATTCGTGTCCGAAATGTCCGAAAATTCAAACCGAAAATTTTTGGTGGATGGAAAGCACCCAAAATTAAAATGATTTTGTAGATCTTTCGAGTCAATGCAGTTGTGCATGCAGGAGCAAGGTCGCAAGACATTTAATGAGTACGAAAACAAAATGTGAAAGTAAAGAACACTACAAAAGGGTTTTTAAACACGTGTACATGTTATGTGATGTTTATTTTCAACCTACAACCCACAAAAGAATTCTGCTTTAATATGACCTGATGCACCTCGTTGGTATATCATTTTTGGAATCCGTCTCCATAATAACGATGATGATAATAAAAATATATAGAGGATATTACACGGCGGCTTGAAGATATGAATTTTATTTTCTCGTGGCAAAAACAATATTTTACGAACGAGCGCCGAAATTACGTCATCGATAAACTCACGTGTGAGATTATGGAAAATAAACCACTCGGGTCCCAGACGTAGTTTTTATGAATTTTACGAGTGGTATATTTTCCAGTGAAACACTCGTGTCTATATAATAAATGATGATATAATTATGATAATAATAATAATGATTATTATTATCATCGTTCTTCTTATTATTTTCATTCTCATCATTATTATTTTATCATCATTATTGTTATTTTTATTGTTATTATCATTATTATTATCATTATTATCATCAATATTATTATTATTACAATGCAGTTACAACTTTTGTGTGCTATATACAATTTAAATAGTATGACGGGGCGCGTGAGCGTAGCCCGTTGACTTTGGTGAAAACTTAGTATAAAGATATAGACTTAAAATTTAAATTCTATATAAAAATTAGCACCATAGATAGTGCTCCGAAATAAAAATAAAAAAAAAAATTGGTGAACTATATAGAATCTCTAGAATCTAAAATGGTAGTTATAAAATCTTTAAAATTCTCTCAAATATATAACTTATTGGGCTGTCAATAATTTCCTTGATGATCAATGGACCGGAAATATTGAAGGAAGTTAATAAATGGGGAGCGATATTCATTGTTCAAGTTGCAACTTTAAACGTCCGAGAGATGTTCAATATTCCCGAGATTACAACCTTCTGCATGTTATGAAGAACTCTCTTACTCTTAATTCCAACCTTACTTATTATTATTATTATTATTATTATTATATAGCAATACTTTTTCAATTGCAATTCTCTGTTTTCAGAGATCATGTGAACGAGGCAGGAGCCACCTGGAACATTATACTTGGGGCTGCTCATGTAAAGTTCCCTCCAGATGCCATCAGTGAGACCAGATTAATTATGGTCCATAGGTGGGAACCTGAGGCATGCTCACCATCTCTGCAGAATCATGAATATCTGGTCAGCAATGTCATTGAACTTTCAGCTGATGGAATCGATGTTCTTGAATTTAGTAAAGGTGTGAGGTTGATGCTTTCGCACAGTTCTACTAACCTTGAAGGGTATGAAGTGGTTATCAAACAGTTGGTTAACAGGGAGAGCAACGAGTGGGAGGATCTGAAAACAACAGATCTAAAAGATCGTTCAGGTAACTCATTATATTTACGTTCTTGACCAAGCGTGAGGTCAAGATGGCTACATATTGGCCAATATGTAGCCATCTTGCCAAAAAAAGCTTGGTCAATAAAGGATTAATGTGTTAATTGGCCATTATCTTTCGTTTTTTTTCCCGCCCGGTATAAAGTGAAAAATCGCGAGCGGATAAGATAGCAAAATACTAAACAGACACTGGCTTAAGAGAGACACTGGCTAAATGTACAGACACTGGCTTAATATACAGACACTGGCTTAATATACAGACACTGGCTTAATATACAGACACTGGCTTAATATACAGACACTGGCTTAATATACAGACACTGGCTTAATATACAGACACTGGCTTAATATACAGACACTGGCTTAATATACAGACACTGGCTTAATATACAGACACTGGCTTAATATACAGAAACTGGCTTAATATATAGACACTGGCTTAATATACAGAAACTGGCTTAATATACAGACACTGGCTTAGTATACAGACACTGGCTTAATATACAGACACTGGCTTAGTATACAGACACTGGCTTAATATACAGACACTGGCTTAATATACAGACACTGGCTTAATATACAGACACTGGCTTAATATACAGACACTGGCTTAATATACAGACACTGGCTTAATATACAGAAACTGGCTTAATATACAGACACTGGCTTAATATACAGACACTGGCTTAATATACAGACACTGGCTTAATATACAGAAACTGGCTTAAAGCAGACACTGGCTTAATATACAGACACTGGCTTAATATACAGACACTGGCTTAATATACAGACACTGGCTTAATATACAGACACTGCCTTAAGGCAGACACTGGCTTAATATACAGACACTGGCTTAATATACAGACACTGGCTTAATATACAGAAACTGGCTTAATATATAGACACTGGCTTAATATACAGAAACTGGCTTAATATACAGACACTGGCTTAATATACAGACACTGGCTTAGTATACAGACACTGGCTTAATATACAGACACTGGCTTAATATACAGACACTGGCTTAATATACAGACACTGGCTTAATATACAGACACTGGCTTAATATACAGACACTGGCTTAAGGCAGACACTGTCTTAGTATACAGACACTAGCTTAATATACAGACACTGGCTTAATATACAGACACTGGCTTAATATACAGACACTGGCTTAATATACAGACACTGGCTTAATATACAGACACTGGCTTAATATACAGACACTGGCTTAATATACAGACACTGGCTTAATATACAGACACTGGCTTAATATACAGACACTGGCTTAATATACAGACACTGGCTTAATATACAGAAACTGGCTTAGTATACAGACACGGGCTTAATATACAGACACTGGCTTAATATACAGACACTGGCTTTATATACAGACACTGGCTTAATATACAGACACTGGCTTAAGGCAGACACTGGCTTAGTATACAGACACTGGCTTAATATACAGACACTGCCTTAATATACAGACACTGGCTTAATATACAGACACTGGCTTAATATACAGACACTGGCTTAATAAACAGACACTGGCTTAAGGCAGACACTGTCTTAGTATACAGACACTGGCTTAATATACAGACACTGGCTTAATATACAGACACTGGCTTAATATACAGACACTGGCTTAATATACAGACACTGGCTTAATATACAGACACTTGCTTAATATACAGACACTGGCTTAAGAGAGACACTGGCTTAATATACAGACACTGGCCTAATATACAGACACTGCCTTAAGGCAGACACTGGCTAAATGTACAGACACTGGCTTAGTATACAGACACTGGCTTAATATACAGACACTGGCTTAATATACAGACACTGGCTTAATATACAGACACTGGCTTAATATACAGACACTGGCTTAATATACAGACACTGGCTTAATATACAGACACTGGCTTAATATACAGACACTGGCTTAATATACAAACACTGGCTTAATATACAGACACTGGCTTAAGAGAGACACTGGCTTAATATACAGACACTGGCCTAATATACAGACACTGCCTTAAGGCAGACACTGGCTAAATGTACAGACACTGGCTTAGTATACAGACACTGGCTTAATATACAGACACTGGCTTAATATACAGACACTGGCTTAATATACAGACACTGGCTAAATGTACAGACACTGGCGTAATATACAGACACTGGCTTAATATACAGACACATGCTTAATATACAGAAACTGGCTTAATATACAGACACTGGCTTAATATACAGACACTAGCTTAGTATACAGACACTGGCTTAATATACAGACACTGGCTTAAGGCAGACACTGGCATAAAAGAGACTGTAGCTCAATACAGACACTGGCCTTGCACAGACACTGGCTTAGTACGGACATTGGTTTTGTACATATGTTGTGGTTCAATTTTATCCTCCGTTCAAATTTTATTTTCCTTTCTTTCAAGTTCATTATCATCAAATTACCATAACCAAAATAAAAGAAAACCAACTTTGAACCGAGATTAAAATTGAACCACAACACAGACACTAGTCTTATACAGACTAGAATTCAGGCATAAACTTAATTAAGACGCTAGCTTAATACAAACACTGGCTCAAGACAGACACTTGCATTATATAGAAAAGAAACCATCTTCATACAGACTTAATGAAGACACTAACTTATTACAAATACTGGCTAAATACACACGGACAAGTTATTACGGAGTTTGACTGAATATTTGGCTTAGATAAATTTGAAGACTGTACGTTCTCGTCTCGGTGTACATGAACGGGTCATCAAGATTGGTATTTTTGAAGATATAGGTGAATAAGACACTTTTTAACTCGTGAATACGCGAAGCGTATTTGCGAGTTTTTGTGGGACTCCGATCTGCAAATTGTCACCCCCTCACTCACTCACTTACTCACTCACTCCGGTGTAGACACTGTTCGTAATTAGTCGGATAGAACTCGGGAGCACCGATATGAAGACGAGAATTGTCGTCACCGAAGATTACCGATCAAAATTCACGCTGAAAGTGTATCGTACCGGTGCCAGAGTTTGTGGTGATTTTGTAGCTTAACATGACGATTAGCGGTCTTACTAAAATCAAAAGGAGTTTGAATGTCTCCAGTAGTAGTAAAATGGGCGTTCTGGCACAGTGTTAACTCAAATTTAACTAGACGCTCTCGGGAGCGTTCACTCGGGCTACACTTGATAATACGGCTTCGAACAAACGTGAATGTGGGTTTACGCCTAAGTTTTGTATATATTGTATACTATATGGTTGGTTCCACGACCGCAAAAAACCTACCAGACTGTATATATCGCACCGTAATTCTTGTCGACGTCGTGTTAAGCTGAGCGATTTTATCAGAAAGTTTTCTAAGGTTTTACAGAAATTTCAGTGATAGTTGGGTTTGTTTACTAATCGAATTAATGTTGACCAATAAGCTTTCTTGGTTCCCACGGTAAAAAACAGTTATCGAAGGCGAAGAAGCGATATGTGGGAAAAACAACAATATTACTCCTCAATCGCCGGATTTACTTTTCTTCCGATTTAGCCTTATTGGCCCTGTTCCCGCTAATATCTTTCCACACGACCACGGAGAAAAAAAACGAGTTTGAATAAGAAAAGATCCATGGATGATTTTGAAATAAGGCGCCTCGCTTTCATGCCTTCAGGGACACCGCAGACCGCGAGCAGCGCAGGCTTGCTCATTCTCGACGTCGACGATAGACTTATTGGAAACCGAAACCTAGACTCGTGCTACCACAGGTAGCCCGAGTAAATATTCGTTTAAACTTAACGGGACCACGCCCACGAATGGAATGTTCACTTTAACCCAGACTTGACCACGCCCAAGATTGGAATGTTCACTATAATCCAGAATTGACCACGCCCAAGCTTCCAATCACGAGTTGAGATTTATGATTGGAAGGTTTCGGAATGTTGCCATATAGATTCATGACTGGAATTTTCGTAATGTTCAGAATGTTGATATATAGATTCATGAAATTTTCATAACTCGATTTAAGTTACGAATTTGAGATTTGTGATTTATTATTTTTGGAAATGTTTGGTGAGCTGCCACGATATTTCTTGAAGTATCATAGGATTTTTTAACTGATTAAGTTCTGATATTCTAACAACAACTACAAACAACTTCCTGGCAACTTACTAAGACGTGTTGGTTTTTGTTGGTTTTTGTTGAGCATTCTGTTGGTTTTTGTTGAGCATTCTGTTGGTTTTCTGTTGAGCATTCTGTTGGAGTTGTGTTGAGTTTTCCTGTTCATATTTAATAGACTATTTCCTTTAGATTGGAATTCTGAACTGACATGACTGCATCAGCAACCAAAAACATATAACATGTACTGACTCCAGTTCCTCCCTTTTGACGATTTATTTCAAGTGTAATACCATCGCGAATATTATTTAGAGAATAACCTCCACCATGAATTTCATTATCAGGATAGGTTCTCAGATCGATTCACAAGGCGAATTTGTCTGTGTAGAAATCTGCCTCTTTAACAGAATCATTCAGCCCAAAGCGTTTGACGGCAGAACCCCATAAATCAGTCGGCAACATCCCCTTGGAATAGAGTCGGTTTGGTGCCCCATCTAAGTTTATTTTGGTTGATGTGATTTCCGGATTCACAAAAGTTTCAGAATTTCTCGTTCCCGATGCATAACCATCTGTGCATAGGCAAAGGATACCCGTCATGGATTTTCTGGGGATATTTATATGTTCTCTAATTATACCATCATTAGGTCTGGAAATTTTAAACGTTTTGTGTAAGATAATGTTTTCATACAAGAATTCTTTCCCAACTTTGTAGGAGGCCAGTGCTTCATGTGCAAAGTAATCAGCTAAGATGCGTGGATACTCCAACTCAATATTTGTTAATGTATATTTTGGTGCTTTTTCAACATTGAAATAAACAACAACATCATCAACTGAGTTAATGTAATTTCAAATTCCAATGAATGAGGAAATGCTCTCTGATAAAAAACCCCGTGATCTTTAAGAATAGGATGATCCAGAGGGATTGCATACTTAGTGTTATGGATTGCCGCGAGAGTAACCTCCTTTGCATCTGAAGTATCTTTATTTCCAGCATTTGTTCGAAGTTTCCGAATATTCTCGTTTGAGATACCCTCCCTCAACCTATTTCTACGTTCTTTCTTCGATAAGTGTAAATCATGATAAGTCTGGAATAAATCAAATCTCTCGGTATCTTGCAAAGTTTCTCCACCAAATAGAACTCTAAATCTGGAAACGAGATTTCTTCCCACATAATTAACTAGAGTATTATCTTTGTGACCCTAGACATTCAAATCAAAGAGGAGATATACACTACATGGAACAATCACAACATTTTCTGATAATTTTGGAATGTTAATGTACAAGGTTTCACCAGGATTGGCGGATGAAGGTGTGAATTTAATTCGATTCAATGATGTTTCCGCTTTCAAACCCTTTATTTCTCGAGGATTTCGGTTTGGGTCAATATTTTCTGATATAGTAGCCATTTTAAATGAAGTCTTATTTTTAAATGAATAAAGAAATAAGGCGTCAGAACCACTAACTCAATAACTCCCAAGAAACAACTTAAATAATAGTTGGATGTAATTAAAAAATGTCTGACAATAAACGTGTGAAAACCATTACTTATTCTGCAACTCTTGTTGGCCTTTCAGTCGGTGTAGGGTGGATTGCTAAAAAAGCTCTGAAAGAAAACTTCCTCATGGATCCATCATCGAACGTTATTAATTATGTGAAGTGGGTCGCTGTTTTGGGGGAAAGCATGTATCGAAAAAACTATTTAGAGGACCAGAACATATTACCTAAAAGTATGGAAACCAAAAGTTTTAGTTTCTGGTAATAATAAAGAGAGTTCTCACAAAGTTAATCTAGCTGCTTTGGACGTTGTCATGGGCGGATTAGCGTGGTATCTATTCCGGTAACCAACCGTAAATCTCAGAAACCTTCCAATCATAAATCTCAACTCGTGATTGCAAACTTGGGCGTGGTCAATTCTGGGTTAAAGTGAACATTCCATTCGCGGGCGTGGTCCCGTTAAGTTTAAACGAATATTTAAATTTAAGTTAACAGTGTGCCAAAACGCCCATTTTACTACTACTTCTCCAGTTAGGACAATGGCCAACTTGGAGACTGAATTTCATGAGCATTTGACTCGGCCAGGCGCTAAAGGTGACGAGAAGGTATCCGGTCGATTAGCCCCCAGTAAGTCGATTAGCCCCCAAACTAGACGTCAACTAGCCTCTAACGGAGATCTGTTTTCGACTTAGTAAATTACTCTTTCGCTACAGGTTTCTCTTTGTTGTACTCATACATGGGATTGAAGTCACTAAGGTTAAGATCGCCCGTTTGTTCGTTAATTGCAGGTGACCGGGTTTCCTTCCTTTACTCTTTATTTTTTCAAAATAATTAATAGCCACAAATTTACAAGATACAGATCTAATCGATCAGATCAACCGATTTTTCTCGACCGCAATAGGCTACTATTTCAACAACATTAAAAAGTTTGATTCGTGGACCATCCCAGGTTTGTTAGAATGTCCATGTAGTAAGTTAGATCGCGAGTGTGTTTGATAATAGATAATTTATTTGACGGCTAATCGACTCTTAGTTTGGGGGTTAATCGACTTACTGGGGGCTAATCGACTAGGGGCTTATCGTCCTACAACCGAAATTCATATACTGCCTGTAATCTTGGGGGCGGTCGACGTCGGAAGAGCGAATGGTTATCTTCGGTTTACGGTCATTTCGCACCACGGTCATTTCGCTCCCAGTCACTTCGCACCAAACCAGAGTCAGATCGTTCCACGGAACAGTCACTTCGCACCAAACCAGACACATAAACTGCTGCGAGGGAGACTACATCAAGATGAAAGCATTTGAAAGAGAGAAAAGCTCCCAGAGGTCTTCCCTGTTCCAACGTGGAATGGAACGATCATGATCGAAAATTTATTGTTCTTTATTAGTAAAAAGGGAAAAATATTTTTATTCAAATGACGCTTTTGATCCTTGTTTACTGGCGCGGACTTCGTTTCGCCTCTTCCAACACTCGGTTACATGTAAACATTAAGTAACTGTCGTAACTTGCTCCCATGCATGTTCTATGACCAGTATGAAACAATAAATTGACAACATGTACATATCGTGATCTCTACTTTATGTTCTGGCAATTATTGTTCTCTATTCAACAACATGTAAACATCGACTTTAACATGGAGCGAATTGACTGTAATATGAAGCGAAGTGACCATTCCGTGGAACGATCTGATTCTCATTTGGTGCAAAGTGACTGGGAGGGAACTGACCGTGGTGCGAAATGACCGGATACCTTATCTTCTCGTCACGTACTGTATGCTTGCCACCTGCCTTATAACTGATGTCTAATGTACTCAAATGATTGACGTCATGTACTCACTGTATGTTTATTTCGAAAAAGCTACTCATTTCCCCGGTCACTTTTATTTTGTGATTATAGATTATCAAAATTATCTTCAAAATTCATTCAATCATAACTACGAAAAAACATATCGTTAATTTTAAAATTATTTCTTTTTTCTCTAATCTAACTTCTCTATTTTGTAAACGTATCCACGAGTTCACCAGTCCTACTTTGATTTTTACTTGCTTTCAGATATTGAACAAGATTACTCTTCACCAGATGATGTCCCTGACCTTCTGTTTCCTGTAGCAGAGGCAGAGATAACTAAGTGTTCTTGTTACGCCGTGGTGTGTCGTTTGAAGGCTTACAAATACCACATAACATCAAAACCTGCTACGTTCACAATTCCTGACTATCCTGCAGTGACTCTAACTATTCCCAAGAATGCCGTGCCAGTGAGGACTGAGATTCCAATAACACTGAGAGTAAGTGAAATCTATGACAGCTTTTGAGCCGAAAATTCGAAAAAAAAAAAAACACCCGAGTGCTCCCGATAAGAGTCGACCAACTAGTTCGGGGGCTCTACCACTGAGCTATAGGAGACTCGCGGGAGCTAGCAAGGCCATAAAACTAGGTTCATGGGACAAACATCCTGACTACTGCTAGGATTTGAATGTCAAAGTGAAGTGTCAAATTATGAAGATTGTATGTTTTGAGCTTGGAAATTTTTTGGATGATGTGTTTACATTACATTGACAGGCAAACTCGGAAAACGAAAATCTGAATTCTCCCAAAAGACGTTTAAACCTACGACCGTCCAATGAGTAGTTCGGACGATCTACCACTGAGGTGTAGGTAGACTCCTTCGCAGCCGTTATTAGGGTCGTCACGCAACGCTTCTCCCCTACTAACGTTAGTGGGGGGGTGGGGGGAGCGTTGCGTGACGACCCTAACAACGACTGCGGAGGAGACTAAGGTACAGGAGGAGCAAGGCCATTAAACAAAGATGCTTCTCTAATTTGTTTCTTTTACTGCAGGTACATGATGTGCCCTTGGACGATTTTAGGAACAAGGACATGGTGCCAGGGCCAGTCCTAAGAATCGAATGTCAACCCGTTGAGTTCCTTCAACCGGTTGAAATCCAGCTCCCTGTCTCTTTAGAAGAGGGACGAAGGAATGTTGACCTTCCTCCCCAAAAACGAGTGAGGCTGTTTTTTCTGCCATCTGATGAGGAAGAATGGAGAGAAATCACACAGGATCTCGTCAGCCCTCTTACTTTTGTCGAGTCTGTAGTGAAGTTTCGGGTCACGCACTTCTGTTGGTAGGTTTTTGTAGCGTGTACCACAGAGGTAACTCAAGCTTCGCAATTAGCTAACCCACAGAGCGTTGACCTATTTGTGTCAATATTAATATTAGTATTAATTATTACTGTGATTATTAAATATTATTACCATCATTATCGTTATTGTTACTGCTTTGGTTTTGACTCTTGCGGTAGTCATTCGAAAATCGATTCAAGCGGAAAATCGGAGTCACCACAACTCAAATTTCAAGTGCATGCAACTCAAAGTACATTTTTTGTTCGGCTATGAACTTTCAGTCGTCTTGAAAGAAACTGTAGCGTGACCACACGCTTTTTTGTTTCCTGACTTCTTTCCGTCTTGAGCGATGCTGGTTACCTGCCCCCTTTTGCAAGACTTATATTTTGAACAAAAATCATTTTAACGAAAAATCACCCAGTCATTTCGCATTCAGAGTAACCTTTATTTAATCTCACACCTTTATTATTTCTGCTATTATTATTATAATTATTGTCATCATTAACATTATCAGTTTCCTTATTATTATAATTATTAACGTCATTATCATAATTACCTCGAGAGAAACAGCAGTTGGCCAAGTAATTTTTTTCAACAATATTATAACGACAAACCTCCTGGTTATTTTGCACTTAGAATCACCTTTATTTTATCTCGTAGCTATATTATTTCTGCTTATCGTTGTCATTATTATTATTTTCGTTACTATCATCATTAACGTCATCACTTTTCTTATCCTCATCTTCCTTTTCACTATAATTTTCATTAGTATAAATTCTCAGGTGATTATACAAAATCGCGCGCTCTGATTGGTTCGCTATCTCGGATTATCAGCCGATAATCACCTCGACGAACAAAGTGGCTGCCAGTCGTTCGCGCTTTTAATAAAATAAATTTTTTTCGTGTTGTACAATGCTTTTTCTTTTCTTTTTTTGAAATAATCACCTGTGTATTTATACTAAAACAATTATTCGCCTCAAGCTCAATGATTATTGGTGAATATTCACCTCGACTTCGTCTGAATATTCAACTTCTTCTGAATATTCACCGATAATCACTTCGCCTTCGGCGAATATTTGTTAATTATCATCTGGACAGAACCAGCAGTTGGCTAAATGAATATTTTGAACAATATTTTTTAGGACGACTTTTTTTTCGCGTCTAAAATCCTTAAGCTTCCTCTGCGAAACTGGAGGAATCGTTGTAGACTTCCTAATCGTAACTTTTGCCAAAATCTCTATGTTACATTTAGTACTGCAAATTTCCCTCACTGCTTAATCACTTATATCACGCTTGTACTCCAGGTTCTGGGTTTTTATAGAGTGGAGCAAAAAACAGTTGAAAAATATTCGCCGATGGCTGAGTCCGCTATTTCCAGCATTATTTACAATTCAGTTCTTGGAAGAAGTGGAGCGGGACTCGTCTCAGTGTCTGGTCACGTGGAACTGGGCCGTGTATTGCGCTCCGCCACACGAGAACATGAGGAGACAACTTGTGGATAAAAGCAAATCGAAAATAATGGAGGAGAGCGCTTTAATGAAAATGGCGCCGGACGAAAAAGCGTATGTGTTTTTTTCTGGCGGAGCAGAAAGGGTGATAGAGGAACAGACAACCGAGATGAAGGAGAGGAATGATTTTTTTGTTAGGTATGTTTTTGTCAAGTACGATTAAAGTTGTAACAGGGTCGGTAAATATTGCAGCTTTTTGAGTTACCAACAACAACAACGTCTTTATTTATACACCACACACTAAAATGGACACAAATGATAAAGAAATAGTACATGCGTAGGGTATAACGCCGTCCAGAAGTAACAATAAAAGCTAATCTAGCTAGACAGCTGATAAAAGAGATATTGAAGCTTAATTTTTAAAAAATCCAGGGGAAGCACAAGTATAAGATAAATAGAACAAATTAATAAATAAATATTAAATAATAAATAATGTTAATGACAAAATAGCAATTTAGCCATTGTTATTGTCCATGCTAATGTACTTGCCGGTTTTGACAGGTTCGACCCAGGGAGCCAGTTCAAAAGATGTGTTGATGTTCGTCTCAAAGAAGGACGTGCGGCACATGTGAAGTTTTACCTATCGCAGGAGGTGAACAACGATGACCTGTTGTGTGACATGACAATTCGAATACCTCAACCCCAAGTGGAACCTCAGGTGAGAGTTTAATCAGTGACTTGTTTACTCTTCTTCGCTGCTGTCTTCTGGCTCGTCACGCTACTCTCCTTGTGTGACGGTCCAGATAACACTGCAAAGTAACTACATGTAAGTGTTACGTTGTTGACAGAGTGATATATAAGTAGATAAATAAGCCTGTTTTCTCTATCCGTACAGAAAAAGATTGACAAACGTATGTCCGCTACGAACTCAACTATTTATTTGAAACTGACAACTAAAATATTTCGAGTGGTCTACAAAGGGAGCGATCGCTAACTTAAATATTCTCTAAGCACTAACCAGGCTGTCCTTTATCTTAAAAACTAGATACGTTTAGTCGCCACTTAACACTAACTCACGAACTCCTCTGTGATATATCCACTTGGTAACAAACACCTTCAATTCTTCTACGGATAGCTTCTTCAGTTACGGCGAACGGCGCGATCTCCAAACAACTCTTGACGACTTTAGACTCACTCTGAGCGTCTTTACGGAAGTGCCAGAATTATCCGATAGCGCTCTTTAAATACATTTTAAGATAGTTCCAGAATATTCGAGAGATTACAGCAATAACTATTTATAGAAGGTTACTTCCTATCCTATCTATCCTATCCTATCCTTTCCATCCTATCCTATCTCTCCTATCCTATCTCTCCTATCCTATCTCTCCTATCCTATCTCTCTTATCCTATCTCTCCTATCCTATCTATCCTATCCTATCTATCCTATCCTATCTATCCTATCCTATCTATCCTATCCTATCTATCCTATCCATCCTATCCTATCCTATCTATCCTATCTATCCATCTATCTATCAAACTCTGTGAAAATTTGACATTTTGACACCTTCTTTCTCTGTAGTCGGGTCCAAATTACGACATGAACACATCCCCAGCACAGTCCTTGGATGACAATAAGTAAGTTAAAAATGGAATTTCTGATGTATGAGAGACGAACGAACTAACCAGTCGTTGCTCTTATGACGACAAGATGCGGAAGCTTGGGTATTGTCGAGGGGCTCCACAGGACTATGTAGGAGTTTAGCGAGAAATTTTAATCATTTTGCGTCAATCGGTCTTCAATTCACCGTCTTTGTTTTTGAATCTGTTGTCTACTCCGTCTTCCTTTTCCCTGAGGTCTTGCCTAAGTATCTTGGAAAAAAAGTTATTCATTACTGTGATCTGTTTTGTTGCAGTTTCCGGGCAGGAACAAGTACAGAAGGGCCTTTTGAGGTCAGTTTTAGAAATCTGCTGTACTCCTTAACGGTCGAATTAAAAATAGAATGATACTGTTTAGTAGATACCAATTCAGTAACCGTGGCATTTTGAGTAAACTCATTGGCTCACCATCTCGGGATATTCAGCATTAGTATATAGCAAATCAGCAACCTAAGCATTTTGAGCAATCTGATTGGCTTGCCATCTCGGGATATTCAACACTATCCATCTCTCCTGAGATGTATAGTGCCGGGTTTTTAGCAAATCCATGTGCAAGAGACCTTAAGTCGAGCTCCCTTGATTCGTGTATACTAAAAGAAAACTTATTTGTTGAGCTGTTTCACAGATAGATGGATTTTATTAATATATCTTAATGTTCTTAAACTATTCATCAAGCCCTTTGCTTCTTGCCTTGAAGTGAACTGGGAGGTAGGTGATATTTGAATTAGAAGGTTTTTTTTGAGAATCCGAAAACCCATCAAATGAACTAAGGATCCTTCGAATTTATATGAATTTCAAATATTAACCGTTTAAGCTGCACGATTTGCTGGGGATGATTTCTTTTCTGAATGTACGTACCGTAAACGCCCACTCTCAAATAAACGGCTCTTATCTAATAATCTAATATCTCTCCCCCACGCTGCAAGTTTGTATTAAACGCCCCTCTCTCAGAGAGCATTAGTGCGCGCTCATGAAATGCTCTCGTCATTCCCTCTTTCTTCTGGGCAAATTTAAGTGTTTTTCTCGTTTAGTAGTATAACCATGGGCGTTCCTGCGCACCCCATAAAATAAATTAAAATCCAGTCAATTTTTAATCCAGCTTTCACCAGAACTCCGCTTCAAATAAAATAAAATCCAATCAATTTTTAATCGAGCTTTCACTAGAAATCCGTACAACTCCGCCAAACTGCGGCCCACTCCCCCAATCCAAGATTTTGCATCGACTCCACATTAACTTTTACTACTATTACATTTATTATGTAGTAAAAATTAAGAAGTGTAAGTAGTATGGGGCGCTTAAATGACCAGTAACCAATCAGGAGCCGAGAAAGACAATAGGCTATTGTTTGGAGAACAATGGATGCTATTGTTTTCCAAATCAAAGATGGCGGAGGTATTTTTCAGCCAATCAGGAGCCGAATTAAGGATTCAAGATGGCGGCGTTTATAGGTACGATATCCAATTAGGAGCCAGGATTTGTACCCCGTGACCAACAAGAACAATGGGGTTCTATTTTTTTAATCGAGAATGGCTACCACAAATGTCAATCAGGAGTCGAATTAAGGATTCAAAATGGCGGCATCCATGCTAATAAAAGTCAGCCATGTTGGAAAACAGGCCACCAGCCTCGACAGAGGACCTGGGATCGGTCTCACAGATTTCCATGGCAACGCAACCAATAAAATGCGGTAAAATACATTATTTTTACTTAAATACTTCCAGTATTTTTTCACCGAAAAAACTGGGTTGTGTGCTTAGCGCTTAGCGTTTAATCAAGTTGCCTTGTGCTTTGATGTCCCCATGGCTATCCAGAATACTACGCGCTTTGAATGCGTTAATGAATAGGTCTACCTACCATCCCATGTCGGTAGTTTGTTTCCTTGAACATTTTAATAGACTACTATGTAATGCCTACCAGTGTAATAACGAGTAATGCCTACCAGTGCTGAAAAATCCAGAGAAAGATTGAAGAAATGGAGGAAAAAAATCTTGAACTATGCATTGGACAATAACATCAAAGGCATTTCAAACAAACTCTTCGCGCTCAAAGTGAAGATCTAACTAAATTTACAAGCACTGCAAAGCGCACCACTCTAATTCATTGACATTGCGAATTATAAGCAGTTTTCGACGGGAATAAAACCAGTTACATTAATCATAGCCCATAGTTCTTGGAGAAAAGAGAATTGCGTGTTCCTTTCTTACTTATTCATCCAACATGAGAAGAAAGAGTTAAAGAGAAAAAATACAATTGAAATACTTCAAGTGGAAATGAATTGCTAATGGAGTTTTCATAGAATGTAAAGTCCTTGATCTCGACTGTTCCCTTGAGAAAAGCATCATTCAAAGGAATCTTAAACAAATAAAGTACATTTTGAGCGACCGTTGAAGAATTAACATAGTTAGTCAGACATGAACAGTGAAATGATTTAAGACCGAAAAGCACATGTTTAAAAGCTAAAATCATGTTAGACTGTATCCTTTAGGAAAAACGTGAAAGGCATTTCAAACAAACTCTTCGCGTTCAAAGTGAAGATCTAACAAACACTGCAAACTGTTCCCTTCAAATTAAACAGCCGCTCAAATAATAAGCAGTTTTCGACAAGAGTAAAACACTTACATTAAATATAGTCCTTTTCTCCAATGCGCCACAAATCTCTTGTTCACTTCATTCCATTTCACCAAGACAGGGGAGAAAAATATATGTACCAAGACTGACGCACGCTGAACGAACTCACACAACTAAAATGATTTTGCTTACAACGCTTGATTAATAAAAGTGTATTCATAAAAGAATAAACAATGGTCGGTTAACAACCAATGAGATGATGGGGGATGTGGGGTACACCTAGTCATCAACGTGACAAAAGTTTTGGTTAAGAACCAAGGAGATGACGTGGGGGTAAGGGGTACTCGATATTCCCTGCGATACCATTTGTCTTTAAAACAAAACAAAGAGTCGTGATGCTTACTTTATAACTTTTATTGAATAATCATAACATGAAGTCCGTAGGGAGAATTTTAAATCTTAAAGTCTTGACCGTCGTTCGTGTTGGGAACTAGACTCGTTTCCAGTTTCTCAGACTCTTGTTCCTTGGCCCCAAAACGCACGATATTTTTGTCTGTTTTCCTTTGCTTTTGGTCCCGAAGTCTTTGCCTGATCCGTTCCTTATTCTTCGCATAATAACATCTCCAATATTCGTTTATCCGTTCCCTGTTTTTTTTACAGTATTGTCTTCGGTAATTTCTGATGTGCTCCTTGTTCTGTTGACAATAGGCTCTCTGAGTGCTGGCGAGTCGTTCCTTGTTAACTTCATACCATCTTTTACGACGGCTTTTGAGAATCTCAACGTTCTCTGCACGATATCTTTTTTTGTTGGGCAAGGATTCGCTCTCTGTTCTTTGCATAATAGTTTTTGTGGTAGGTCCTTTTACAGATAACCCTCTGGTAATTTCCTGACAGTGGATTGAAGCAATTCATCTTGTGCCGTCTTACAAATAATGACTAAAACTCTGTAATCACACACTCTTATAAGAGTCACATGGCTAATTCAGGTTTCAACCTCTTCTATTTCCTCGTCGTCATTTTCCTCCGGGAGTAACATCTTATGCATTAGTCTGTTCAACAGGAATTTCCTCTTTGCTACTGCAGACTCAGTCGCCTCGTCAAAATCCATGTCATCTTCCTCAATAAAGCGTCGAAGCGTCTTCATGACTTTACAGTGTATTGCATCGTGTTTGATACGGTGAGTCCATTTTAGACGCTCTGAGTAAGTCCTTCGCAGCCTTCTTCTACTTACAAGCAATAGGGCATTGAACGCAGCATTTTCGGCATATTGTTGAGATTTTCCGTTATCTAGGAACTGCTGGAGTTCTTTCAGGTAGGTTTCTTTAAGATCTTCCCCGACTTTTTGACGTAACGGACTCCACAGATCTGGTTCATCATCGTCCGCTTCTTCTTTCTCTTCAGAGCTACTACAATCCTCCTCTTCTTCCTGTTCCTCTTCAGGCTCCTCTTCTTCAGCCTCCTCTTCTTCTTCTACCTTTTCATCACTGTTATCTTCTACGGGGCCAAAAATGTGTTTTGAATGATCACCCATGATTCTCGTCGACCTTCACCAAAGACAACGTGCTTTAAATGAGCCGAGTCGATTAAACTAATATTTAATATACTGTTCTAGTAAATGATCAAACATCCTCTCTCTTAATTCTTCGATGCCAACGCGGATATCCTTCGTGCGTCAAGAGGTGACTAAACACGCGTCTCTTGTCATCACTGGCGGGGTGTAGATCCAAGACCGCGTACCCAAACGGTCGTTCGGTCACTTTTTGATACACATCCATCATGTCTTGCCAACAAGTGGGAAAAGCTTGAAGCAGTAAATTCCTTATCCCTAATTGATCTCTTGGATTTTTGAACGCTACGATGTAGTGGGCGTTCCTGGAAATACTCTTAGCGTATTTCCCTGGTGGAAACATGTCCTGACACAAGTACAGCACGGTGATGTTTTGATGGTGAGAGTGTTTGGTGAATAAGTCCAGCAACTCTTTGTCCTCACCTCCCTCTGCCATCAAATCGTCTAACACGAGTAATCCACCCTTTGGAAACCATGCCTTGAGATGGTGTGACTCGGGAATCCCTTCGTGAAATTGCACACCAGCCTCTTGCATGTCTTGAGATCCGCCTTGCCACGCCCCGTAACAATAATGAATTGCGGGAGGAGGATTTACAAACAATTCGTCCAAGTGATCCAAGAGTAACGACTCGGTAAAACAAGTCTTGCCGCAGCCAGAGGGACCCACGATCAAAATACTGGAGGGTGTCTTGAACCGAAACGCTTCCCCCAATTCTATTCCACTAGGGATCCCATGGTGCTTTTCGGTACGAAATGTGATCTTTGGGACATCTCGTGTTTTTTTTCTGACCCACTGCTTTGACAACTATGTTTCTCGTGACGAATTCTACTGTCTGTACGAGAGAATAGTCTATGACAATATAGACAATAAAGGGACATGACTCCTTGCTAGTTTGATTCAAAATGAGTCGAGGCAGTTAAAGCCTAATTTTTATAGATGGTTGATGGATAGAGTTTGTGGAGGTAGTGGTGCATGTGGTGGTGTTGGTGTATGTGGTGGTGGTGGTGGTGGTGATGAATGTGGTGGTGATGGAGGTGGTGGTTGTGACGGAGGTGGTGGTGGTAGTGATGTATGTGGTGGTGGTGGTGATGTATGTGGTGGTGGTGGTGGTGATGTATGTGGTGGTGGTGGTGATGGTGTATGTGGTGCTGGTTGTGGTTGGGGTGGTGGTGGCAGTGGAGGTTGTGGTGGTGTATGTGGTTGTGGTGGTGGTGGTGGTGGTGGTGGTGTATGGGTGGTGGTGGTGTATGTGGTGGTGGTGTATGTGGTGGTGGTGGTGTATGTGGTGGTGGTAGTGTATGTGGTGGTGGTGGTGGTGGTGGTGGTGGCAGTATATGTGGTGGTGGAGATGGTGTATGTGGTGGTGGTGGTAGTAGTGTATGTGGTGGTGGTAGTGTATGTGGTGGTGGTGGTAGTGTATGTCATGGGATCTTAATTCATTTCACGGTTAATGTCTGGCTAATTATGTTAATTCTTCAACGGTCGCTCAAAATGTACTTTATTTGTTTAAGATTCCTTTGAATGATGCTTTTCTCAAGGGAACAGTCGAGATCAAGGACTTTACATTCTATGAAAACTCCATTAGCAATTCATTTCCACTTGAAGTATTTCAATTGTATTTTTTCTCTTTAACTCTTTCTTCCATGTTGGATGAAGAAGTAAGAAAGGATAGGAGCCCATCACCCGGAGCCTCCATCTCCCTTATAAACCCTAGGAGACAACCGTTGCCCATATCTTTCTATTTTTAGTCGTTCGAATTCCCGCGAATGCATTGTACCGTCCAATCAGAACAAAGTTGTTCTTTTACGTCACATGCAGTCACAAACCAGTGATAGCGTATATTCTCTTGAGACTGTTGTCAAAATAAAAAGATACGAGCAAAGGTTGACTCAAGGATATAGTGTGTATGGAGGCTCCGGGTGATGGGCTCCTGGAAAGGAACACGCAATTCTCTTTTCTCCAAGAACTATGGGCTATGATTAATGTAACTGGTTTTATTCCCGTCGAAAACTGCTTATAATTCGCAATGTCAATGAATTATAGTGGTGCGCTTTGCAGTGCTTGTAAATTTAGTTAGATCTTCACTTTGAGCGCGAAGAGTTTGTTTGAAATGCCTTTGATGTTATTGTCCAATGCATACTTCAATATTTTTTTCCTCCATTTCTTCAATTTTTCTCTGGATTTTTCAGCACTGGTAGGCATTACTAAGCTTGTCGATAGATCAATTGAATGTGATTACAATATGGTTCAAAAGGATACTAAACAAGTCTATTAAAATGTTCAAGGAAACAAACTACCGACATGGGATGGTAGGTAGACCTATTCATTAACGCATTCAAAGCGCGTAGTATTCTGGATAGCCATGGGGACATCAAAGCACAAGGCAATTTGATTAAACGCTAAGCGCTAAGCACACGACCCAGTTTGTAACACCAGAATTTTTGGAAAATATAATCTTTGTTTTTAAAATGAATTTTGGTTGACGAATTTTCATGAGTCACAGTTGGTTGCATCTCATTAAAATCCCAGCATAAAAGCGAGGTAAATGCCTATACTTATGCAGGCTGACGTCATCGCCATGCCAGCTCCTGAATGGTTCCCGATGAGATCATCGACCCGCCATGCTTTGCACCATCCTCCCTATAGTCAGACCTCGGACACAACTCTCAGTCTTTTCCATGACCCCTTGCAGCAAGGATTTTGGGGACACATGACACTGTAAGTATTATTAATTGGGTTGCCATGGAAATCGGTGAAAAAATACTGGAAGTACTTAAGTAAAAATAATGTATTTTACCGCCTATTATTGGTTCGGTTGCCATGGAAATCTGTGAGACCGATCCCAGGTCCTCTGTCGAGGCTAGTGGCCTGTTTTCCAACATGGCTGACTTTTATTAGCATGGGTGCCGCCATTTTGAATCCTTAATTCGACTCCTGATTGGCTGAAATTTGTGGTAGCCATTCTCGATTAAAAGCAATAGAACCCCATTGTTCTTGTTGGTCACGTGGTACCAATCCTGGCTCCTAATTGGATACCAGCCTTATAAACGCCGCCATCTTGAATCCTTAATTCGGCTCCTGATTGGCTGAAAAATACCTCCGCCATCTTGGATTTGGAAAACAATAGCATCCATTGTTTTCCAAACAATAGCCTATTGTCTTTCTCGGCTCCTGATTGGTTACTGGTCATTTAAGCGCCCAATACTACTAGTGTAACCATTATAATGTCAGTTAAAAGTCTAAAACAATTATCAGTTGACAAATATTTTTATCCTACCTTTCTAAAATACCGCCATGTAGCAGATGTGTTTCGTATCAAAAATCCGTCTTATCACCATATTACTTCCTATTACCATGAAATTTTGAATTGTGTAGAAACCTACTTATTCAAAATGAAACCATATTACAATTGCGCGATTGATTTAAATTTTGAGTCGCTATTCAATGAACCCGATTTCAGTGGACTATTTGGAGGTATGAACCGCGATAACTTTCAGTTTCTTTTAAAAATTCCACATCAAGGTTACTATCTCGATAGTTTAGTCCTAACAATAACTTAGATCTATATAAAATTTTTCTCTAGTTTCAAGATTGATATCGTCGGAAAGGTATTTAATACTGAAGTCGTCGTGACTTAATAGCTATTCGGTTTTAGGTCTTATATTTAACAATTAGAAAATGCAATAACAAAGTTAGCAAATGCAAGTTGAAGAAAGATTTATTTGGGAATAAAACAAAAGAAAGCGCCACGAATTTCGCTACTCGAAGACTATTACTAATATACCTCTAGTAGCGTAGCCAATCATTTGCATTAGTCCACTAGTTGGGTGATACGAAATAGCGTTAGCGGAACCAGCCATGCATACGATTAGTAACAATCTTGACCTGCACGCCAGGAGCCCAGGTGATGGGCTCCTGTCACGCTTGATCAATAACGCATATGTAATGTCAAAATAATATAACCTGGAAAATATCAATTTAGTGTGTTAAGAGGCGCACTGTGCGCTTTATCAGTATTAAACCCTGTGAAAATTTGACATTTTGACACCTTCTTTCTCTGTAGTCGGGTCCAAGTTGCGAATTGAAAGCAATGAACACGTCCTCAGCACAGCCTTTGGATGACAATAAGTAAGTTAAAAATGGAATTTGTGAAGTATGAGAGACGAACGAACTAACCAGTGATTGCTCTTATGACGACAAGATGTAGAAGCTTGGGTATTGTCGAGGGGCTCTACACGACTATGTAGGAGTTTAGCGAGAAATTTCAATCATTTTGCGTCAACCGTCTTTATTTTTTTTAATCTGTAATCTACTCCGTCTTCCTTTTCCCTTACGTCTTTAACCTTTTTTTACATACGTTTTTGTCACAAGAGTGGTTTCTCAGTGTTTTTTGTATCTAAAATACCACATCAATAAGCTTTTCATACTTATCCAGGTAACGTTGTAAATACACCTACCTTGTTGTGTGCTCTAGATGGCTGACTGGCTTAACTTAGTAAACTATATCCAATTTAATGGCCCATGGGAAATTTGAAAAAGAAGGTGGATGGCAATGGTGTCCAACCTCCTAGTAAGCGTAGATGCTGTAAACACCTCTTAAAGTTAAGTTAGGCTTTTGGCATTGTTTGTAACGATTTAATGCCAATTCGGTGTTGGACTGTAGGTCCCTTTTAACAGTTTATAGTGAAATAGTCTTTTTACTCCATTAACTACCCTATCCAAAGATCAGGCTATAGTATTTTTTAATGCCTCACGTGGCCAAGAAGAAGCCAACACGATGTATCTCTAAGTATCTCCCAAAAAACGTTATTCATTACTGTGATCTGTTTTGTTGCAGTTTCCAGCCAGGAACAAGTTCAAAAGGGCCTTTTGAGGTCAGTCTTAGAAATCTGCGGTACTCCTTAACGGTCGAATTAAAAATAGAATGATACTGTTTAGTATATACCAATTTAGTAACCGTGGCATTTCGAGTAATCCCATTGGCTCACCAAAGTGGAGGCACAGCAGTGTAGTGGTTAGCGTGTCGGAATTCCGAGCAGAAGGTTTGGAATTCGAGCCCTGGTGCTGGCACGGTGTTGTTTCATTAGACAAGAAACTTTACTCCACACCGTCTCTCTCCACCCAGGTGTATAAATGGGTACCGGCGATACAATGCTGGGGGTGACCCTGCGATGGACTAGCATCCCATCCAGGGGGGAGTAATAATACTCCCAGGTGCTTCATGCTATTGGAACCGGGATAAGCTCCGGCCATGTGGGCCTTCGGCTCGTGTGCGCCTTTACCTACCTACCTACCATTGGATCACCATCTCGGGATACTACGCATTAGTATATAACAACTCAGAACCTAAGCATTTTGAGCAATCTGATTGGCTTGCCATCTCGGGATATTCAACACTATCCATCTTTCCTGAGGTGTACAGTGCCGGGGTTTTTAGGAAATCCATGTGCAAGAGACTGTAAGTCGAGCTCCCTTGATTAGTATATACTAAAACATATTTACTGCGCTGTTTCACTGATCGGTAAATATTAATTTTGCTGCTGTTAACTTTGATTTCAGACATTAATTGTTAAACAATTCATCAAGATCTTTGCTTCTTGCTTACTGGAAGGTAGCTGATATTCGAATTAGTAGGATTTTGTTGAGATGCGAAAATCCATCAAATGAATTAAGGATCCTTTGAATGTATATGAATTTCAAATACCTTCATATTTGTCCGTTTAAGTTGCACGATTTGCTGGGGATGGTTCCTTTTTTGAATGTACATAGGCTTGTTAGACTACACAAACCAGGGGTGTAGCGTTAGATTTTGAAGGTGTACGCACGGGAAGAAAATATAACGATTCTTGTCGTCCGTTTATGGACTGATAGTATAAATACTAAGGTGATTATACGAAATTGGGCGCTCTGATTGGTTCGCTATCTCGTATTATCAGCCGATAATCACCTCGACGAACAAAATGGCTGCCAGTGGTTCGCGCGCTTTTGATGAAATAAAGTTTTTTCGTATTGTACAATGCTTTTTCTTTTCTTTTTTGAAATAACCACTTTCCACAGTGTATAGCGGTGAATATTCACCGATAATCACTTCGCCTTCGACGAATAATAATAACGATAAAGGAAAGACGAACACAAAGACAAATATCTTGCGAAAACTTTTTTTGTTATCCCGATTTAATATTAAAAATGCTTTTAGGGAATAAAAAGATAATGTTTTCCAGATTTCATCTGTACGCACGGGCGTATGTGCGTATATGGACGCAACACTCTTGACGGAAATAGTTCATAGCGTAATTACGTCATCAAATTAAATGTCAATCGTTGTAGTGTTAACGAATGAAAAGCGGATGAGCGATTGTTGCGAACACGAAATTGTTGTGAGTCAAGTCAGTGAGAATTTCCATCGAGAGCGACAGGGTGAGTTTGAGAGATCGAGCGAGGAGAGCACCCGAACATTGTAAATCCGGAATCAACTAGATTATGTAAAACATAACCAAAGTAAAGCGCGCGCTCTCATTGGTCAATTCAACGTTTACTATTTTCCCATGAGTGTACGCTTGTGACGAAAGCAAGCGTGCGCTCAAAGGAGTACGCGTCAATAATTACGCGAGTGTTATTTTTTTTCCTTTTACAACAGAATGTCGGGAAAATCCTTCTTTATATTGAGAACAGGTACACAAATGTCACTCAGATCGGATAACAAATTTAAACAAAAGAGATTTTAGACAAAAAAGTACTTTATATGCTGTTTTTAGAGAGCATTAGTGAGAAGAATGATTCGCTTAGGCCATAGTGCGCGCTCATGAAATGCTCACGTCATTCCCTCCTTCCTCTGGGCAAATTTAAGTGTTTTCCTCTTTTGATTATATTATAAAACAAATAGTAAACGGTTCAGCGTGTACTATCAAGTTATAGTTGCACTTGGGAGGTTTACTAAGCACTCAAGTAGCTAGAGAAGCAGACTCTTACAGCTACAATAATTGTAGACTCTTACGCTTCTCTCGTGCTTAGCAACCTCCCGCGTGCAACTATAACTCGATAGTACACGCTGAACAGTTTACTATTTGTTAATTAATTGGATTGGCCTTATTCCTAACACTCTTGCAAACTGTACAGTAGCAATGGTTGAAGTCGTTATGGAACTCCCTATTTTGTTTACAGTTGCAGTACGCTCCCGTGGAATTCTTGGGCGTTCATCTGAGCGAGTTTCTTAAGCTTCCCGTTAGAGACGTGCTGCCCCATTGTCGACAATTCCTTAGTTATATCGGAATGTCGGAATTAGGCGAGAGATGGATTTCTTGTAACACAGACTTTGTTGTAAGAGAGTTCTTCAGCAGGCTCGCTGAGAAAGGGAAGCCAGCTCAAGATGAATTTTTTTGGTCTCTCCATCCTGCTTTGGAGAAAGTGGATGAGAGCGTAACACGGAATATTCGCGCTGCTCTGTTCATTGGTAAGCACTAGTCCTTTTTTGTGGCCTTACAGCACTTGCAAGCAATCCTGCAAAGAAAATTCTTAGTGTGCTATTAGAATTCTATTACTTGTCTTAGTAAAATTTCAGAAAGCACATAAAATTTGTTGTTTAAACAAATAATTCTTTCGCCCAATTACTAAGGAAATAATGCCTCTAAAAGTCATCAATTTTACGGGATCGAAGCTTGAGGAAAACAGAACTTGATAATAATAATAATAATAATAATAATAATAATAATAATAATAATAATAATATACCGTTTATTTGCCACATTGCAGAATGAACTGAATTAAAGAGCTAAAAATTAAAATAAGTAGATAATTAAAACTGGTGCTATTATAACAATAAAAATATATCCTTATCAACTATTTACATATCCACATATTTACTATTGAATGAAATAAAAGAGCTAGAACGCTGGGTCCGGCAGCAACTCTTATCAGCGTAAACCACAGTTTTATTGTTGCCCCCTGACGGCAGGTTATAACTATGGCCACCAGTTACTGTTTTCTGTATAAGGAAATTAATGGGGTGATCACTTTGAGACATCTTCTGAATATATTTACTACAGAGCTGGGTTCGTCTTTCTTTGAGGCTGCTAAGGTTGGTGATAAGAAGGGTGTCCAAATAGTTATGACATGGATAGATAATATGTAAAGCCCTTTTCTGAACTGATTCCAGCTTATATGAAAAAAATTCAGGAATATCTTGCCAGACTTGCACCCCATATTCTAATATAGGTCTTATTGTTGTCAGGTAAACTTTGAGAATTCCATCTCTATTAACACTAACTTTTTTAAGAATCCTTAGTGAATACAGTCGCTTTGAAGCTTTCTTCGATATATAATTGATATGCTGGCTCCACTTTGGATCATTACTACTAATGATACCAAGTAATTTATAAGTTGTTACACATTCAACTGTGTTGTTACCTAGAACAATTGGTCTTATAGTAAAATTTTCATTATGCATGAAGTTAATTAACATCTCTTTGCACTTTTTCGGGTTTAATTTCATATTGTGATCTATAGAAAAAATATGAATGTCATTAACGGCTACATTTAATAAGCTTATACCATTCCTAGGTAAAATTTCCAATACCTTTGTATCATCGACAAATTTAATCCTCAAATGCCAATCACGCAAAAGATTATTGGTCATCACAGCGAACAAGATAACACCCAGTTTCGTCCCTTGCGGAATACCGCCTCTGGGTAATTTCCAATTAGACAGAAAGTTTCCGATCCTTACAGCTTGCGATCTCTCAGTCAAAAACGCCCTAATCCAGTTAATTAACACACTATCTATATCAAAAAACACCAACTCCTTGAGAATAGTCAGCAAAGAACAATCTAGCTCCGCAACTCCCGCTATCTGTTGCCTCTTGTATCGCCTGTACAATAATATAGAGTTTAGCCAAGCCTAAAAGCGGGGCTCCCGTTTAGTACTTTCATTTCACTTTAAACTGTAAAAGCATTCCAAAATATTGCGAAGGAATCCACAAACGTTTTTAACTATAGTTAAGTGTCGAGGTCGGTTAACTCGCTATTTTGTATAACTTTCGTCTGCCATTAGTACGGTCTTTCTACCTACAAAGTCATGGAGTATATTAAATGAAATCGTAAAATTATTAACACTCAAGAACCTATTTACTGAACTTCAGGGTTTCCTTCAATCCTATAATTCATAATCATGGGCAAAAAACCTTCTCTGCTTTACCCTACGAGCCGAGGTTTCTCTCTTGAATGGCTTTTAGCAGGGTATCTCGGCATTCTTTGCTACAATTTTGTCTGTTTTCCACAGCACGGAGTCTTCCCGCTTCTCGGCATTCTTCGCTACAATTTTGTCTGTTTTCTCGAGCTCGGACTCTTTCTGCTTGTCGGCGTTCTTCGCTATAATTTCGTCTGCTTTCTCTTTCCCGAGCTTTCTTGCTCTCTTCCGCTCTATTTCCCGTTGCTTTTCACCTGAACCCTGTGTTCTGCAAATTATATTTTCTCTGCTATTGTTTGTGGACATAGCAAAGAAATTGTTCGTTTCTTTAACAGTGTAGAGTAATAAAAGCGGGGCTCCCGCGCGCGAAGCGCGCGTGGAGCAGAGCCCCATACTCATGGAATATGGTCAATCTCTTTTCTTTTGGTTGTCACGTGACTGACCGAGCGTACGTACGTACGTACGTACATACGCACGCGTCTACAGATTGTACGGGTAGGGTAGGGGAGACTATCAAAAGGAAGGGAGGGGTATCTCAGGCTTGTCTTGGCAAATCCACATCTTTTGTATTGGACATTCACAATATGGTCAATTGACAGCTGTCAAAACGGGATAGCCACTGACCAGCATCACATGACCATATTGTGGGCTCATGTGTCAACTCATCGAGGTGACGTGATTTATTTGGAACCTGTTCTGGTAGCCCGCATATTTTTGGCGGGAAATTGCGTTGACGACTGAAAAAGAAATTTTCAGTTCATTGTCTTTTTGAGACACAATATTACTACTCTACACTGTTAAAGTTTTACTAAAGGATAAACGAAACAATTTCGATTCCTATGTCAACAAACAATAGCAGAGAAAATATAATTTGCAGAACACAGGGTTTAGGTGAAGAGCAACGGGAAAGAGAGCAAGAATTAACTGAGGAAGAATGAGCGAAGTAGATCGCCAAAGAAGGCGCGCTCGGGAAAGAGAAAGGAGACGAAATTATAGCGAAGAACGCCGACAAGCAGAAAGAGTCCGGGCTCGAGAAGATAGACAAAATGTTAACGAAGAACGCCGAGAAGCGGAAAGATTCCGTGCTGTGGAAAACAGACAAAATTGTAGCGAAGAATGCCGAGAAGCGGAAAGACTTCGTGCTGTGGAAAACAGACAAAATTTTAGCGAAGGAAGCCGAGAAGCGGAAAGACTCCGTGCTGTGGAAAACAGACAAAATTGTAGCGAAGAAAGCCGAGAAGTGGAAAGACTCCGTGCTATGGACCACAAATTGGCATAAGTTTTGTCTGCATAATATTTGCTCACTGATGCGTGACTCAGCACTCGCACTTTCCACTTTCCCTTAAACTTGACACTTGACTTGGAAAACCGACTTCTAAACAAACCTTCTTCAGAAAAATGATCTTCTGAATGCACTACTTTTGAATGAGAAGCAAACTGATGAAAGATTTCAAATTTTTATGTCCTTTAATCATACAAACATCTCCCCTGTCGACGGCTAAGAAATACTCCCGCGGGAATTTTCTCTTGGCGGCAAATTGCAGAATGTAGCGCTTTCACTGGCAGCTTTTCGCGTTGTCGACGTTGTCATTTAGTGTGTCGATTGATAACTTTGGTTTCAACGCCGTTGTTTTCGTAAAAAATGTTCTTCTAAATTGTAAAATGTCTCAAATGTATGTTAGTCATTCACGTGTTGCGTTGGACCAGGTCTACTTATAGTTCACACTTTTACGGTTATTTATTTCTTTTGTTTAAGTAACTACAGCTGATTGTAGTGAATAAATGAAGGCAGTAATTTTTTAAACTTACAATGTAATTAAGAAAAGAATGATTAATAATTATTTTTTCATTCTCGTGAAAAATGTTTTTCGGGCTAGTAGATGTTGGTTACAGCTTGCCCGAAGTGCAATCTGTAAAATTAATTTTCTTTGCACCCTGCTTGGAGTAAACATTTATTTTACCGAGGTGTTCGTTTTAACACGAAAATGACAAGAGTTGTGTCCTGCATTTCCCAGTAGCGTGTACAAATCTTTTAAATACATTTACGCAAATAGAATGGTTAATTTCATCAGGAATAGAATACAGTACATTGATAATTTGTGTTTTTTGTAGAATATACTCCATGACTTTGTAGGTAGAAAGACCGTACTAATGGCAGGCGAAAGTTTAGACAAAAATCATAGCAAGTTAACCGACCTCGACACTTAACTATAGTTAAAAACGTTTGTGAATTCCTTCGCAATATTTTAGAATGCTTTTACAGTTTAAAGTGAAATGAAAGTACTAACGGGAGCCCCGCTTTCAGGGTTGGCTAAATCTATATATTATTTTGTCACAAAAAGACAATGAACTGAAAATTTCTTTTTCAGTCGTCAACGCAATTTCCCGCCAAAAATACGCGGGCTACCAGAACTCGAGACTTGAGCCCACGATTTATTAAATCAATTACTGGTCGGCGGACAGCTTCCAAATAAATCACGTCACGCCGATGAGTTGACAAATGAGCCCACAATATGGTCATGTGATGCTGGTCAGTGGCTATCCCGTTTTGACACCTGTCAATTGACCATATTGTGAATGTCTAACATAAAAGATGTGGATTTGTCAAGACACGCCTGAGATACCCCTCCCTTCCTTTTGAAAGTCTCCCCTACCCTACCCGTACAATCTGTAGACGCGTACGTACTTACGTACGCTCGGTCAGTCACGTGACAATCAAACGAAAAGAGGTTGACCATATTCCATGAGTATGGGACTCTGGAGGTGCAGGAAAGCTTCCTTCGAGGAACAGATAAGGTCCAAGGAGAAATGTCCAACAAGGACAAAGTTCGTCTTCGTATCCCTTCAATAATTCCAGAGTTGAAGATGATGGCGCACACTCTTTGCATTTAAAAGTGCTATTTTAACCCTTTTGTGTGCATTGCCTTCAGTCTTTAACATTAAACTAGACGCTTTCGGGAGCGTTCACTCGGGCTACATTTTATAATACGGCTTCGAATAAACGTGAATGTCAGTTTACGCCTAAGTTTTGTATATATTGTATACTATATGGCTGGTTCCACGACCGCAAAAAACCTACCAGACTGCATATCGCACCGCAATTCTTGTCGACGTCGTGTTTAACCTGAGCGATTTTATCGGAAAGATGTCTAAGGTTTTACAGAAATTTCAGTAATAATTGTGTTTGTTTAGTAATCCGATTAATGTTGAGCAATCAGCTTTCTTGGTTCCCACGGTAGAAAAACAATTGTGAAACCTGATGCCAGTTATCGAAGGTGAAAAAGCGATATGTGGGAAAAACAACATTACACCTCAATCAGATATACTGTTCTTCCGATTTAGCCTTTTTGGCCCTGTTCCCGCTAATGTCTTTCCACACCCACACGCAGGCAGGAAAAAAAACTTGAGTTTGAATAAGAAAAGAATCCAGACATAGTTTTGAAAAGAGGCCCGCGGGAATTCGGGCTGACAAACATAGTCTCCGAGTTTTAAAATAGCTTTGTTAGCCGTTTTGTCTTAAATAACATTGTGTCTAGCAATCCTTTGTCACGTCAACCGTTTCACCTGCAAGCGTAATAGTCAGGGAGCATATGTCATAAAATAGAGTTCCGTGGGATTTTTATGGTGAAAGCAAACCACCTACCTAGATGTGTTAAGGGAAACCCTAGGAACACAAAAAATGTTGTCGGCAATTTTGCAACCTGCACTGGCGGTCGCTATGGGGGTCTGTTTTTAGACCTATATCGAACAACATGGAATCGAGGCTCGAATAAAAAATGGCGTGTAAATACAATTAACTACAATACATTTCCACAAAAATACCAGAAATCTTTAATATACGTTTATCTAATACATATCCATAGACTTAAGTACTAAATACTGATCGCATGATCAACACTGCACGAAAGCGAGGCTGGTCATTTATTGGCTTCAAATAAGCATCAAAGGCATGAAATTGGCGTATCTCTATAGCGACCAAGAGGAGGCAGATACTAAAATCCTACTACATGCAGTAGATGCCACCGCATCAGGAGCCAAGAGTATCAAGATATTCGAGCCGGACACCGACGTGATTGCACTGGCCCTTAGATGTTTCCCGGAGCTATGTGCGGACACTTCATTCGTCACCGGAAGAGGACAGCGCTACCGAAATATCCAGCTTCGTCCAATTGTCCGCGCTTTAGGAGCAGCTAGAATGGCAGCACTACCTGGCTTTCATGCCTGGAGCGGAGCTGATGTCACTGGAAACTTTGCATTTAAAGGGAAGCTGGAATGCTGGAAAGCGTTTCTTTAAGCTGATGAAGATTGTGTCACTGCACTTGCAGATCGCGGCTCTACCATCCTTCCCACAGCGGGCATGTTCTATGCAATAGAGAGGCTAGTGTGTCAACTTTACCTGCCCAAGACTAAGATATCCAGCCTGAAAGATTTAAGGTGGCTCCTCTTTCGAAGAAAGCAGGCCGAATCAGAACGACTACCGCCTACACAAGCTGCTCTCCGAGAGGCCATTAAGCGAGCGCATTACCAAGCCATGATCTGGGGCAATGACAAAGTCCCTAATCGAGACCTTCCATCACCAGAGAACTATGGATGGAAAAAAGACAAAGGTTATTATAAATTAACGGTTGATATAGTAATAAACTCTCAAGTTCGACACTAAAGATCGAGACGACTTTAATCCATGCACTGCCTTATTCTTTTATATTTCAGACAAATGGATCCCGGTGATGACGCGACTGCAGCCGGTACCCGACGCTGTGGGAAGGACAAATGCCGAAACAACAGGTGTAGCTGTCGAAGGGCGGGTCTCACTTGCACAGGTCTATGCAGCTGCAGCAACGACGAGACAGGAGAAGAGCGTGACAATGTCGATATGATTGAGAATGATAGCTGTGATGATGAGACATCGGATGAGCAGGACGATGACAGCGAGGAAGACGGGGATGATGAATGATTCTTACCTGACATCCATGTTCTATAGACCGCAATGTATTATGAGATCCGTTGTGCTATTTTTCAAGCAGAAGGTTTTGGGTAGTAGTAATTATATATACCTGTAAACCTGCTATGGGTAACATGACGCCCTCGGAGCAATGTTAATAATAGCTAACATATCGCATAGGTAAGGACTGGACTAAGCGTCAAGCCAACGTCGTACCGAACCTAATTCCATTTGGTTTGACGATTAGCGCGGCAGTGGTTCTAAACGCCAAATCTGTTTTCATTAGCTAATTTTATTTCTTCTGCGCACTGAAAAGGCCAATTTTCGGAAAGGAATTTGGTTCGGCACGACGATGGCTCGACGCTTAGAGCAGGCCTAACTAGTGCCCGCGAGCTCAGCCTCACTTCCATGTCGTCTCATGCGAACAAAACATATTCAAATGTAGTTCAATTACCGTGAACAAAACATATTGTCATGTAGTTCAGTTGTCGAGTCATTTTTTTGAACAACTCCAGAAAAAGAAATATGTTTTTGATGTCTATTTGAAGATAACAAACGACCAGCCTCGCTTTCGTGCAGTGTTGATCACGTCATCAGTATTTAGTACTTAAGTCTATGGATATGTATTAGATAGACTATATTAAAGATTTCTGGTATTTTTGTGGAAATTTATTCTAGTTAATTGTATTTAAACGCCATTTTATATTCGAGCCTCGATTCCATGTTGAACCTTATAGGTCTTAAAACAGACCCCTGATAGCAGCCGCCGGTGCAGGTTACAAAATTGCCGACAACATTGTTTGTGTTCCTTAGGGTCTCCTTAACACAACTAGGTAGGTGGTTTGCTTTCACCATAAAAATCCCACGGGATTACATATGCTCCCTGACTATAATTTAACTTTGAGCGTTATCACGCTTTTGTTGTCAAGTCTTTGTCTTGCAACTACTTTCCACGCAACCACGCATGAGACAGACCGTAATTCAGAAAACTTCATCCAAAAATACTACCAAAATTTAAATTAGATGAAAAAATCCTTATAACCTCCTTTATTCGCGTAATGTTGTCTTGAACAAATTGTTGACTCGAGGCATCCAACGACGGGTCTGTCTTGTCGCTGTACAAAATTCGTGTATTAACTTCAGCTTTTGGATCCCAATGACAACAGTAGCTGACAATACAGGAGTTAGTAGTACTCATGTGCATAACATTGCCTTTCAAAGATAGTTCAGAGTTTGTCGCAGCTTCATAGTTTGCTTTCATGGCTTTCATTTAGTTCTCTTTGAGTTCGCGGAACAACGTGGCCGAAAAGTGCTCACTGTTGTAGTTTTGGGTAGGTCTACCGCGAACGGCGTCTGCGTTTGTAAAAGCGATGTGAGCATTCCAAGGAGAAACCCAAAAGCAGGGCACACATCTTTCGCATCCAACATCGACGGTGCAATAACTTGATGACCCCGTGCGCAGCCTCGTTTTCATAATAGCAATACCCAAAGGCCTCTGCGGGTAGTCCGATTTGCGACGTTGTCGATAGACTGATAGACCGAAAAGGTAAACCTAGACTCGGGCTACCTGTGGTAGTAGCCCGAGTAAAAAGCAGGAGAAATCGCTTTACGAGCATCATCGGATAATCCCCGCTTTTCGCGGAGGTAGATCGAATCAGGTGACGCATTTTGACCTATCGTGCACGAGTAAAAATATTTGATGTACTAGTCATAGTTGTCACTAAATCTGCCCCCGACTTTGTAAAAACTGAATGAAGACTGCCTGTGGTTGTCCATGTATTTGTTATGAACCTTTGAAATGTAGTTTTCGTTTGAGAGTTTGCGAGTGCAAATTCCTTGTTGTGTTTGTGTTTTGTCAGTTATCACACTTTGTTTCTTGGGTTAATGGAAATCCTCATACATATCGTGTTTAGGATGGGTTTACATATTTATGGGTTTATAGCTTGGAATGAAATAAGAAAGCTTGGAATGAAATCGTGACGACTCGTTGCCAAACTTGCCAAACCCAGTTTGCGCGATTGCTGAGCCAGGCGCACATGCTGAAAATTAACCGGGACCACCGTGCGCGCCTATTTTCGTCAAATCGAGAAAATTTTCGCATACTAACACTACGACAATACGATACTTCTTATTTACGCGGGGAACATTAGGGTGCCTCCTCGGGTTCCGGCCTCTGGGCCGGAACCCTGCGGGGGCAATTACGAAATAATAACTTGGTTTGGCACCAAAATATGCATGGACGTTTTCCTAAGGACGTGATATGTTCTGGGAAGCGGCCATTTTTCCAGGCGCGAAGCGAATTTACGAGGCCATATGCTTTCAGTCATTTTCTTCTCTCTTGACATGTGGCATACTCTGACGTAAACACCAACTGGTTGTGTCTTTTACAGCTAGAGACACAGTGGTTAGGCCTTGCCGTGAGGAGGTCGTTGACATCGTCGTGTCGCAGAAGAGTTGCGTGGAAAGATGGGAGGAGATTGCGAGAGAATTGGAAATAGAAAATGGAGTAATCGATGCTATAAAAAAGGAAGAAACTGAAGACGACAAACGCACCCGATCGGCTCTTGAAAAATGGCGCCAGAGTAAGGGAGATTCTGCCACAACAAATGATATCATGTTCGCCCTTACTAGGGTAGGGTGTGCAGAGGTTAACTTGATAATCATGGAGGTTATTATTAAACCTTATTTCGATTGGTTAGTCGGTAGCTACTTGGTGTAGGCACTCAGAACGTAAGGACACTAAAGTAAGCATGGGATGATAAAGGACACTGAAGTACGGCTAGGGATGAGTACGGCTAGAGTACAGCTAAGGTTGCAAAAGTAGAGCTTGGCGACTATATTTATAACGCAGACCCTTCTATTAATGGGTGAACCTGTCAAACCACAGCTTACACCAAGTAGTTACCCTCGATTAATAATGGCACAGAGTGTCAGTCAACTGACATGTATATAGATGAAAGAGCTGAGCATGCGTACAAGTCTTACGAATGGCTTACGTCAGGAGAAAATGAGGAAAGAGAACATTACCCCGTCTGATATGATAAGGGAACAGAATCTATTTTAGCGAGGAATCTATTTATATCTCGTTCCATGGCTGCGCGGTTTCCACATGGCGCATTGAAATTACAACAACGTGATGAGAAGGACATCAGTGATTGGGCAGTAAAAATAGTTTCCGGATCTAAAAATATATTCTGTCCCCTTATCATAGTAAGAGAACCCAGTATGGAAGATACGTTCTTTTACCTCATTTTCTCTTGCTTACGTAAAAGCCAAACGGCGAAAGAAGAAATCTTTTTTTTGATCATAGATTCAAGTTCGTTGAGTCGTTACTTCACTTATGTAAATCGACCATCCCAAGCAACACGATCTGAGGTCTTAGGAAACTAAGTTATCGCATTTGGCCGAAGAAATTCATAACTTTTCAACATGACGGCAAAACGTTAACCAACTTTGCCCGAATGTCTGCTTTGTGCTTGTCGCACTATTTAAAATCAGCGAAGAATCTCCCAATAACTAGAAAGGAAGATAGTAGATTTATTAGAATTTTTATTGTAAATAGTAGAAAATAGGTTTCTTTTTTTTATTACTTCGCGAATAGAGTTTAATTTCACTTGTATGTTTTTTGTTATATTTTAGATGAGATTTTATTAATCAGTAATAATTTTTAAGATTTTTGTTGTATAAGTTCTGATTAAGGTTAAAAAAATTCGAAGATTTAGGATTCCGGGCCGCTTAGATGCAGGAGGAAAAAAAGACAATATTTGAGTTAATATCAGCGTGCATAATAATCGTAACGTAGTGGGTGTTATGTAACGTTAGAGTACATATAATGTACGTAATATGTTTTCTCTGTATTCTCTCCACGAAGTGGGACTACGATTTGGTGTAAAATCACAAGTATGATTACAGACCAAATAAAATACATCAAACCTTTCTACTTGCTGGTTGGCTGTGGGTGTCAATTAATTCCAAACAGTTTAGAAAGTTGAAATTGGGTGCAGAAAAGTAAAAACATAAAATGAATCTAAACCAAATTACCTTAGAAATGATTTGATCATCTAAACGCGTGCTGTTCATGCAAAATTGGCTAAGATCACGCAAAACATAGCAAAAAGTTGAATTTGAGGACAAATAGTTGAAATTGAGTTCAGAAATTAAATTTTTGCGTGTATGTTGTTACAATGCCACTTCTCGAACCCAGGCCACCCCCAAAAAAAAATTTCGTACGAATCATCCAATCTCGATTGGGTATCTGAACAATAGAATCTCTACAATTATTTTATATTTCGCCCAAAATGCATACAATTTGCTCTATAACTGTATTGAAAACATATCAGGATTGAAGAAGAATCATCGTTGTCGGTAGAAACCAGCCGCAAATCTGCTGTTCAGGATCAAAAACAGGCTTTCAAAATTTGTATGAAAATTTGTGTGGGTAGCCTTCTTACGAGTAGTCGCACTGTAACAAATAAAAGATTTCAGTTGCAATTTGGAGGCTCAACCTTGATATAAAAACCTGTTACGTTCACGAGTGACGTAGAACAAAGAAAATCAAGGAGACAAAACAATGGAGACTGTTATATGTAGTACTACATGAGGTTGTTTGTAAGTTACCCACAATTCAGAGATTAAAAGACAACATGGCTTCGTTCAGAAGTGTGCCTTCCTTCTTGTAGAAATAGCTTAGTCTTAAGTGTATTACAGAGATCAGGAAAATAATAGCGAAAAAAAAAAAACAAAGAAAAACTTCACAGGTTTTTACACCGAAGTAAACCCAATTTGAAATAAACTAACCCTCACGAATTTTTCAAAACAACAATTAACACTCGCCCTATGAGTTCTTACAATGTTTTGAGTCACTTGTGCTCATATTTTTCATATTGTTTCCATCTTATTTGATAAGCTGTGCAAATTGAGCGACACTCAGTTTCCCTTACAAAATGATAACCATTGCAATTTCCGCAAAACACATACGTGTATCTGAGAGAGCTTTTGAGATCAATTAAACAGAAACTTCGTCCATTTTGAAAAACTCCCAAGTTTTGTTAGGCAAGTGGCTGATACTATGGTTAATGTCATCAGTTCTGTGATTGCTGGATTTACCACAGAGCGGTTCGCACAAAATACTGTACGAATGAGCCACAGGAAATCCCGGGAGGCAAAGTCACGAGGTTCACGCGAGAAACATCCAGGATACGGCATGGATTTAGATGTCATTGAGAAAGGGTTGTGAGAAAACAACTTGAGACATTAATACATGCATTTAAATTTTAGCAGTGTGAAGGATGGTTTCCATTGGCCTATTATAGACCTCACACATTCTGTGTTCATTTTTTACAAAAGCGAAAATCTCGTCACCCCGCTGGACACAAGCATCCTTTATTCTTTCAATTTATTCTTTGCCTTTTTTGAACCTTTGGACTCCCATGGCTTCGATCATATTTCTCCCTAGTCTAGTCTCCACACCCTTGATTGATGGCACAGAGTGTGTTAACTTACATCAGAAACCCATTCTAGACTTGAAACATAAGTGCCTCTAAATGTATGAAACCACAGCTTGCCCACATTTAATCTACCAAGTACCATATTTGGAAAACGATCGAAACCTAATTAACCAATCAAATTGGCTTAAGTAGTGTGACGCACTTTCTGGGAAATACGGGCCTCTGGTCAGAACAGTTTATTGGTTGCCTTTTTAAACTTTTAACTCCCACGGTGTCTGTCATATTTCTCGGTAACGAGTCTCATACGGTTCCCTACACTATACCTTTGCTGCCAGTACTGTCACTGATACTTGACATCCAACATATGGAAAAACTATCCAAATGTGATAATAATAACTACGGGTGCATTCGATTGGGAAATCCGGATTTAGATTTTCGAAATCCCAAAAGGATTTTGCAATCGAGCACAAAATCCACCAACCGAATTAACCTCACCGAGGATCAGCGTTTGTTTATGAGCTGTTTCAATCTTGTCATAAGTTGTCCTTTCTTTATTTTTGTTCTGTTCAGTGCCACATGTCCTGATTGTGACCGCACATGTGCTGTTTATAATGCTGTATGTTTTAGCAATAATCATCCTCCAAGACTCAGGGACAGTTTACCGAATGGAAAAGTCATTTCGTGTGGACAAACTGCCCCAAGTTTCGGAGGATGGGTGAATAAATAAATCTGAAAAACATGACAGAATATTGCACTTCATCAATAAACGCCGGCTTCAAATAAACGCCGGGTCCACGAGGTCAATTTTGAAATAAACGCCGGGGGCGTTTAACTGAGAAAATACGGTATTTGTTTTAAGAACATCAAATTTCCAAGGGCAACTATCAGACACTGGCTTAATATACAGACACTGGCTAAAGGAAGACACTTGCTTAGTATACAGACACTGGCTTAATATACAGACACTGGCTTAATATACAGACACTGGCTTAATATACAGACACTGGCTTAATATACAGACACTGGCTTAATATACACACATTGTTTTAATATACAGACACTAGCTTAATATACAGACACTGGCTTAATATCTAGACACTGGCTTAATATACAGACACTGGCTTAATATACAGACACTGGCTTAATATACAGACACTGGCTTAATATACAGACACTGGCTTAATATACAGAAACTGGCTTAAGGCAGACACTGGCTTAGTATACAGACACTGGCTTAATATACAGACACTGGCTTAATATACAGACACTGGCTTAATATACAGACACTGGGTTAATATACAGACACTGGGTTAATATACAGACACTAGCTTAATATACAGACACTGGCTTAATATACAGGCACTGGCTTAATATACAGACACTGGCTTAGTATACAGACACTGGCTCAGTATACAGACACTGGCTTAATATACAGAAACTGGCTTAATATACAGACACTGGCTTAATATACAGACACTGGCTTAATATACAGAAACTGGCTTAAGGCAGACACTGGCTTAGTATACAGACACTGGCTTAATATACAGACACTGGCTTAATATACAGACACTGGCTTAATATACAGACACTGGCTTAATATACAGACACTGGCTTAATATACAGAAACTGGCTTAAGGCAGACACTGGCTTAGTATACAGACAATGGCTTAATATACACACACTGGCTTAATATACAGACACTGGCTTAATATACAGACACTGGCTTAAAATACAGACACTGGCCTAATATACAGACACTGGCTTAATATACAGACACTGGCTTAATATACAGACACTGGCTTAATATACAGACACTGGCTTAATATACAGACACTGGCTTAATATACAGAAACTGGCTTAAGGCAGACACTGGCTTAGTATACAGACACTGTCTTAGTATACAGACACTGGCTTAATATACAGACACTGGCTTAAAATACAGACACTGGCTTAATATACAGACACTGGCTTAATATACAGACACTGGCTTAATATACAGACACTGGCTTAATATACAGACACTGGCTTAATATACAGACACTGGCTTAAGGCAGACACTGGCTTAATATACAGACACTGGCTTAATATACAGACACTAGCTTAATATACAGACACTGGCTTAATATACAGACACTGGCTTAATATACAGGCACTGGCTTAATATACAGACACTGGCTTAATATACAGACACTGGCTTAATATACAGACACTGGCTTAATATACAGACACTGGCTTAAGGCAGACACTGTCTTAGTATACAGACACTAGCTTAATATACAGACACTGGCTTAATATACAGACACTGGCTTAATATACAGACACTGGCTTAATATACAGACACTGGCTTAATATACAGACACTGGCTTAATATACAGACACTGGCTTAATATACAGACACTGGCTTAATATACAGACACTGGCTAAATGTACAGACACTGGCGTAATATACAGACACTGACTTAATATACAGACACTGGCTTAATATACAGAAACTGGCTTAATATACAGACACTGGCTTAATATACAGACACTAGCTTAGTATACAGACACTGGCTTAATATACAGACACTGGCTTAAGGCAGACACTGGCATAAAAGAGACTGTAGCTTAATTCAGACACTGGCCTTGCACAGACACTGGCTTAGTACGGACATTGGTTTTGTACATATGTTGTGGTTCAATTTTATCCTCCGTTCAAATTTTATTTTCCTTTCTTTCAAGTTCATTATCATCAAATTACCATAACCAAAATAAAAGAAAACCAACTTTGAACCGAGATTAAAATTGAACCACAACACAGACACTAGTCTTATACAGACTAGAATTCAGGCATAAACTTAATTAAGACGCTAGCTTAATACAAACACTGGCTCAAGACAGACACTTGCATTATATAGAAAAGAAACCATCTTCATAGAGACTTAATGAAGACACTAACTTATTACAAATACTGGCTAAATACACACGGACAAGTTATTACGGAGTTTGACTGAATATTTGGCTTAGATAAATTTGAAGACTGTACGTTCTCGTCTCGGTGTACATGAACGGGTCATCAAGATTGGTATTTTTGAAGATATAGGTGAATAAGACACTTTTTAACTCGTGAATACGCGAAGCGTATTTGCGAGTTTTTGTGGGACTCCGATCTGCAAATTGTCACTCACTCACTCACTCACTTACTCACTCACTCCGGTGTAGACACTGTTCGTAATTAGTCGGATAGAACTCGGGAGCACCGATATGAAGACGAGAATTGTCGTCACCGAAGATTACCGATCAAAATTCACGCTGAAAGTGTATCGTACCGGTGCCAGAGTTTGTGGTGATTTTGTAGCTTAACATGACGATTAGCGGTCTTACTAAAATCAAAAGGAGTTTGAATGTCTCCAGTAGTAGTAAAATGGGCGTTCTGGCACAGTGTTAACTTAAATTTAACTAGACGCTCTCGGGAGCGTTCACTCGGGCTACACTTGATAATACGGCTTCGAACAAACGTGAATGTGGGTTTACGCCTAAGTTTTGTATATATTGTATACTATATGGTTGGTTCCACGACCGCAAAAAACCTACCAGACTGTATATATCGCACCGTAATTCTTGTCGACGTCGTGTTAAGCTGAGCGATTTTATCAGAAAGTTTTCTAAGGTTTTACAGAAATTTCAGTGATAGTTGGGTTTGTTTACTAATCGAATTAATGTTGACCAATAAGCTTTCTTGGTTCCCACGGTAAAAAACAGTTATCGAAGGCGAAGAAGCGATATGTGGGAAAAACAACAATATTACTCCTCAATCGCCGGATATACTTTTCTTCCGATTTAGCCTTATTGGCCCTGTTCCCGCTAATATCTTTCCACACGACCACGGAGAAAAAAAACGAGTTTGAATAAGAAAAGATCCATGGATGATTTTGAAATAAGGCGCCTCGCTTTCATGCCTTCAGGGACACCGCAGACCGCGAGCAGCGCAGGCCTGCTCATTCTCGACGTCGACGATAGACTTATAGGAAACCGAAACCTAGACTCGTGCTACCACAGGTAGCCCGAGTAAATATTCGTTTAAACTTAACGGGACCACGCCCACGAATGGAATGTTCACTTTAACCCAGACTTGACCACGCCCAAGATTGGAATGTTCACTATAATCCAGAATTGACCACGCCCAAGTTTCCAATCACGAGTTGAGATTTATGATTGGAAGGTTTCGGAATGTTGCCATATAGATTCATGACTGGAATTTTCGTAATGTTCAGAATGTTGATATATAGATTCATGAAATTTTCATAACTCGATTTAAGTTACGAATTTGAGATTTGTGATTTATTATTTTTGGAAATGTTTGGTGAGCTGCCACGATATTTCTTGAAGTATCATAGGATTTTTTAACTGATTAAGTTCTGATATTCTAACAACAACTACAAACAACTTCCTGGCAACTTACTAAGACGTGTTGGTTTTTGTTGGTTTTTGTTGAGCATTCTGTTGGTTTTTGTTGAGCATTCTGTTGGTTTTCTGTTGAGCATTCTGTTGGAGTTGTGTTGAGTTTTCCTGTTCATATTTAATAGACTATTTCCTTTAGATTGGAATTCTGAACTGACATGACTGCATCAGCAACCAAAAACATATAACATGTACTGACTCCAGTTCCTCCCTTTTGACGATTTATTTCAAGTGTAATACCATCGCGAATATTATTTAGAGAATAACCTCCACCATGAATTTCATTATCAGGATAGGTTCTCAGATCGATTCACAAGGCGAATTTTTCTGTGTAGAAATCTGCCTCTTTAACAGAATCATTCAGCCCAAAGCGTTTGACGGCAGAACCCCATAAATCAGTCGGCAACATCCCCTTGGAATAGAGTCGGTTTGGTGCCCCATCTAAGTTTATTTTGGTTGATGTGATTTCCGGATTCACAAAAGTTTCAGAATTTCTCGTTCCCGATGCATAACCATCTGTGCATAGGCAAAGGATACCCGTCATGGATTTTCTGGGGATATTTATATGTTCTCTAATTATACCATCATTAGGTCTGGAAATTTTAAACGTTTTGTGTAAGATAATGTTTTCATACAAGAATTCTTTCCCAACTTTGTAGGAGGCCAGTGCTTCATGTGCAAAGTAATCAGCTAAGATGCGTGGATACTCCAACTCAATATTTGTTAATGTATATTTTGGTGCTTTTTCAACATTGAAATAAACAACAACATCATCAACTGAGTTAATGTAATTTCAAATTCCAATGAATGAGGAAATGCTCGCTGATAAAAAACCCCGTGATCTTTAAGAATAGGATGATCCAGAGGGATTGCATACTTAGTGTTATGGATTGCCGCGAGAGTAACCTCCTTTGCATCTGAAGTATCTTTATTTCCAGCATTTGTTCGAAGTTTCCGAATATTCTCGTTTGAGATACCCTCCCTCAACCTATTTCTACGTTCTTTCTTCGATAAGTGTAAATCATGATAAGTCTGGAATAAATCAAATCTCTCGGTATCTTGCAAAGTTTCTCCACCAAATAGAACTCTAAATCTGGAAACGAGATTTCTTCCCACATAATTAACTAGAGTATTATCTTTGTGACCCTAGACATTCAAATCAAAGAGGAGATATACACTACATGGAACAATCACAACATTTTCTGATAATTTTGGAATGTTAATGTACAAGGTTTCACCAGGATTGGCGGATGAAGGTGTGAATTTAATTCGATTCAATGATGTTTCCGCTTTCAAACCCTTTATTTCTCGAGGATTTCGGTTTGGGTCAATATTTTCTGATATAGTAGCCATTTTAAATGAAGTCTTATTTTTAAATGAATAAAGAAATAAGGCGTCAGAACCACTAACTCAATAACTCCCAAGAAACAACTTAAATAATAGTTGGATGTAATTAAAAAATGTCTGACAATAAACGTGTGAAAACCATTACTTATTCTGCAACTCTTGTTGGCCTTTCAGTCGGTGTAGGGTGGATTGCTAAAAAAGCTCTGAAAGAAAACTTCCTCATGGATCCATCATCGAACGTTATTAATTATGTGAAGTGGGTCGCTGTTTTGGGGGAAAGCATGTATCGAAAAAACTATTTAGAGGACCAGAACATATTACCTAAAAGTATGGAAACCAAAAGTTTTAGTTTCTGGTAATAATAAAGAGAGTTCTCACAAAGTTAATCTAGCTGCTTTGGACGTTGTCATGGGCGGATTAGCGTGGTATCTATTCCGGTAACCAACCGTAAATCTCAGAAACCTTCCAATCATAAATCTCAACTCGTGATTGGAAACTTGGGCGTGGTCAATTCTGGGTTAAAGTGAACATTCCATTCGCGGGCGTGGTCCCGTTAAGTTTAAACGAATATTTAAATTTAAGTTAACAGTGTGCCAAAACGCCCATTTTACTACTACTTCTCCAGTTAGGACAATGGCCAACTTGGAGACTGAATTTCATGAGCATTTGACTCGGCCAGGCGCTAAAGGTGACGAGAAGGTATCCGGTCGATTAGCCCCCAGTAAGTCGATTAGCCCCCAAACTAGACGTCAACTAGCCCCTAACGGAGATCTGTTTTCGACTTAGTAAATTACTCTTTCGCTACAGGTTTCTCTTTGTTGTACTCATACATGGGATTGAAGTCACTAAGGTTAAGATCGCCCGTTTGTTCGTTAATTGCAGGTGACCGGGTTTCCTTCCTTTACTCTTTATTTTTTCAAAATAATTAATAGCCACAAATTTACAAGATACAGATCTAATCGATCAGATTAACCGATTTTTCTCGACCGCAATAGGCTACTATTTCAACAACATTAAAAAGTTTGATTCGTGGACCATCCCAGGTTTGTTAGAATGTCCATGTAGTAAGTTAGATCGCGAGTGTGTTTGATAATAGATAATTTATTTGACGGCTAATCGACTCTTAGTTTGGGGATTAATCGACTTACTGGGGGCTAATCGACTAGGGGCTTATCGTCCTACAACCGAAATTCATATACTGCCTGTAATCTTGGGGGCGGTCGACGTCGGAAGAGCGAATGGTTATCTTCGGTTTACGGTCATTTCGCACCACGGTCATTTCGCTCCCAGTCACTTCGCACCAAACCAGAGTCAGATCGTTCCACGGAACAGTCACTTCGCACCAAACCAGACACATAAACTGCTGCGAGGGAGACTACATCAAGATGAAAGCATTTGAAAGAGAGAAAAGCTCCCAGAGGTCTTCCCTGTTCCAACGTGGAATGGAACGATCATGATCGAAAATTTATTGTTCTTTATTAGTAAAAAGGGAAAAATATTTTTATTCAAATGACGCTTTTGATCCTTGTTTACTGGCGCGGACTTCGTTTTGCCTCTTCCAACACTCGGTTACATGTAAACATTAAGTAACTGTCGTAACTTGCTCCCATGCATGTTCTATGACCAGTATGAAACAATAAATTGACAACGTGTACATATCGTGATCTCTATTTTATGTTCTGGCAATTATTGTTCTCTATTCAACAACATGTAAACATCGACTTTAACATGGAGCGAATTGACTGTAATATGAAGCGAAGTGACCATTCCGTGGAACGATCTGATTCTCATTTGGTGCAAAGTGACTGGGAGGGAACTGACCGTGGTGCGAAATGACCGGATACCTTATCTTCTCGTCACGTACTGTATGCTTGCCACCTGCCTTATAACTGATGTCTAATGTACTCAAATGATTGACGTCATGTACTCACTGTATGTTTATTTCGAAAAAGCTACTCATTTCCCCGGTCACTTTTATTTTGTGATTATAGATTATCAAAATTATCTTCAAAATTCATTCAATCATAACTACGAAAAAACATATCGTTAATTTTAAAATTATTTCTTTTTTCTCTAATCTAACTTCTCTATTTTGTAAACGTATCCACGAGTTCACCAGTCCTACTTTGATTTTTACTTGCTTTCAGATATTGAACAAGATTACTCTTCACCAGATGATGTCCCTGACCTTCTGTTTCCTGTAGCAGAGGCAGAGATAACTAAGTGTTCTTGTTACGCCGTGGTGTGTCGTTTGAAGGCTTACAAATACCACATAACATCAAAACCTGCTACGTTCACAATTCCTGACTATCCTGCAGTAACTCTAACTATTCCCAAGAATGCCGTGCCAGTGAGGACTGAGATTCCAATAACACTGAGAGTAAGTGAAATCTATGACAGCTTTTGAGCCGAAACTTCGAAAAAAAAAACACCCGAGTGCTCCCGATAAGAGTCGACCGACTAGTTCGGGGGCTCTACCACTGAGCTATAGGAGACTCGCGGGAGCTAGCAAGGCCATAAAACTAGGTTCATGGGACAAACATCCTGACTACTGCTAGGATTTGAATGTCAAAGTGAAGTGTCAAATTATGAAGATTGTATGTTTTGAGCTTGGAAATTTTTTGGATGATGTGTTTACATTACATTGACAGGCAAACTCGGAAAACGAAAATCTGAATTCTCCCAAAAGACGTTTAAACCTACGACCGTCCAATGAGTAGTTCGGACGATCTACCACTGAGGTGTAGGTAGACTCCTTCGCAGCCGTTATTAGGGTCGTCACGCAACGCTTCTCCCCTACTAACGTTAGTGGGGGGGTGGGGGGAGCGTTGCGTGACGAACCTAACAACGACTGCGGAGGAGACTAAGGTACAGGAGGAGCAAGGCCATTAAAGAAAGATGCTTCTCTAATTTGTTTCTTTTACTGCAGGTACATGATGTGCCCTTGGACGATTTTAGGAACAAGGACATGGTGCCAGGGCCAGTCCTAAGAATCGAATGTCAACCCGTTGAGTTCCTTCAACCGGTTGAAATCCAGCTCCCTGTCTCTTTAGAAGAGGGACGAAGGAATGTTGACATTCCTGCCCAAAAACGAGTGAGGCTGTTTTTTCTGCCATCTGATGGGGAAGAATGGAGAGAAATCACACAGGATCTCGTCAGCCCTCTTACTTTTGTCGAGTCTGTAGTGAAGTTTCGGGTCACGCACTTCTGTTGGTAGGTTTTTGTAGCGTGTACCACAGAGGTAACTCAAGCTTCGCAATTAGCTAACCCACAGAGCGTTGACCTATTTGTGTCAATATTAATATTAGTATTAATTATTACTGTGATTATTAAATATTATTACCATCATTATCGTTATTGTTACTGCTTTGGTTTTGACTCTTGCGGTAGTCATTCGAAAATCGATTCAAGCGGAAAATCGGAGTCACCACAACTCAAATTTCAAGTGCATGCAACTCAAAGTACATTTTTTGTTCGGCTATGAACTTTCAGTCGTCTTGAAAGAAACTGTAGCGTGACCACACGCTTTTTTGTTTCCTGACTTCTTTCCGTCTTGAGCGATGCTGGTTACCTGCCCCCTTTTGCAAGACTTATATTTTGAACAAAAATCATTTTAACGAAAAATCACCCAGTCATTTCGCATTCAGAGTAACCTTTATTTAATCTCACACCTTTATTATTTCTGCTATTATTATTATAATTATTGTCATCATTAACATTATCAGTTTCCTTATTATTATAATTATTAACGTCATTATCATAATTACCTCGAGAGAAACAGCAGTTGGCCAAGTAATTTTTTTCAACAATATTATAACGACAAACCTCCTGGTTATTTTGCACTTAGAATCACCTTTATTTTATCTCATAGCTATATTATTTCTGCTTATCGTTGTCATTATTATTATTTTCGTTACTATTATCATTAACGTTATCACTTTTCTTATCCTCATCTTCCTTTTCACTATAATTTTCATTAGTATAAATTCTCAGGTGATTATACAAAATCGCGCGCTCTGATTGGTTCGCTATCTCGGATTATCAGCCGATAATCACCTCGACGAACAAAGTGGCTGCCAGTCGTTCGCGCGCTTTTAATAAAATAAATTTTTTTCGTGTTGTACAATGCTTTTTCTTTTCTTTTTTTGAAATAATCACCTGTGTATTTATACTAAAACAATTATTCGCCTCAAGCTCAATGATTATTGGTGAATATTCACCTCGACTTCGTCTGAATATTCAACTTCTTCTGAATATTCACCGATAATCACTTCGCCTTCGGCGAATATTTGTTAATTATCATCTGGACAGAACCAGCAGTTGGCTAAATGAATATTTTGAACAATATTTTTTAGGACGACTTTTTTTTCGCGTCTAAAATCCTTAAGCTTCCTCTGCGAAACTGGAGGAATCGTTGTAGACTTCCTAATCGTAACTTTTGCCAAAATCTCTATGTTACATTTAGTACTGCAAATTTCCCTCACTGCTTAATCACTTATATCACGCTTGTACTCCAGGTTCTGGGTTTTTATAGAGTGGAGCAAAAAACAGTTGAAAAATATTCGCCGATGGCTGAGTCCGCTATTTCCAGCATTATTTACAATTCAGTTCTTGGAAGAAGTGGAGCGGGACTCGTCTCAGTGTCTGGTCACGTGGAACTGGGCCGTGTATTGCGCTCCGCCACACGAGAACATGAGGAGACAACTTGTGGATAAAAGCAAATCGAAAATAATGGAGGAGAGCGCTTTAATGAAAATGGCGCCGGACGAAAAAGCGTATGTGTTTTTTTCTGGCGGAGCAGAAAGGGTGATAGAGGAACAGACAACCGAGATGAAGGAGAGGAATGATTTTTTTGTTAGGTATGTTTTTGTCAAGTACGATTAAAGTTGTAACAGGGTCGGTAAATATTGCAGCTTTTTGAGTTACCAACAACAACAACGTCTTTATTTATACACCACACACTAAAATGGACACAAATGATAAAGAAATAGTACATGCGTAGGGTATAACGCCGTCCAGAAGTAACAATAAAAGCTAATCTAGCTAGACAGCTGATAAAAGAGATATTGAAGCTTAATTTTTAAAAAATCCAGGGGAAGCACAAGTATAAGATAAATAGAACAAATTGATAAATAAATATTAAATAATAAATAATGTTAATGACAAAATAGCAATTTAGCCATTGTTATTGTCCATGCTAATGTACTTGCCGGTTTTGACAGGTTCGACCCAGGGAGCCAGTTCAAAAGATGTGTTGATGTTCGTCTCAAAGAAGGACGTGCGGCACATGTGAAGTTTTACCTATCGCAGGAGGTGAACAACGATGACCTGTTGTGTGACATGACAATTCGAATACCTCAACCCCAAGTGGAACCTCAGGTGAGAGTTTAATCAGTGACTTGTTTACTCTTCTTCGCTGCTGTCTTCTGGCTCGTCACGCTACTCTCCTTGTGTGACGGTCCAGATAACACTGCAAAGAAACTACATGTAAGTGTTACGTTGTTGACAGAGTGATATATAAGTAGATAAATAAGCCTGTTTTCTCTATCCGTACAGAAAAAGATTGACAAACGTATGTCCGCTACGAACTCAACTATTTATTTGAAACTGACAACTAAAATATTTCGAGTGGTCTACAAAGGGAGCGATCGCTAACTTAAATATTCTCTAAGCACTAACCAAGCTGTCCTTTATCTTAAAAACTAGATACGTTTAGTCGCCACTTAACACTAACTCACGAACTCCTCTGTGATATATCCACTTGGTAACAAACACCTTCAATTCTTCTACGGATAGCTTCTTCAGTTACGGCGAACGGCGCGATCTCCAAACAACTCTTGACGACTTTAGACTCACTCTGAGCGTCTTTACGGAAGTGCCAGAATTATCCGATAGCGCTCTTTAAATACATTTTAAGATAGTTCCAGAATATTCGAGAGATTACAGCAATAACTATTTATAGAAGGTTACTTCCTATCCTATCTATCCTATCCTATCCTTTCCATCCTATCCTATCTCTCCTATCCTATCTCTCCTATCCTATCTCTCCTATCCTATCTCTCCTATCCTATCTATCCTATCCTATTTATCCTATCCTATCTATCCTATCCTATCTATCCTATCCTATCTATCCTATCCTATCTATCCTATCCATCCTATCCTATCCTATCTATCCTATCTATCCATCTATCTATCAAACTCTGTGAAAATTTGACATTTTGACACCTTCTTTCTCTGTAGTCGGGTCCAAATTACGACATGAACACATCCCCAGCACAGTCCTTGGATGACAATAAGTAAGTTAAAAATGGAATTTCTGATGTATGAGAGACGAACGAACTAACCAGTCGTTGCTCTTATGACGACAAGATGCGGAAGCTTGGGTATTGTCGAGGGGCTCCACAGGACTATGTAGGAGTTTAGCGAGAAATTTTAATCATTTTGCGTCAATCGGTCTTCAATTCACAGTCTTTGTTTTTGAATCTGTTGTCTACTCCGTCTTCCTTTTCCCTGAGGTCTTGCCTAAGTATCTTGGAAAAAAAGTTATTCATTACTGTAATCTATTTTGTTGCAGTTTCCGGGCAGGAACAAGTACAGAAGGGCCTTTTGAGGTCAGTTTTAGAAATCTGCTGTACTCCTTAACGGTCGAATTAAAAATAGAATGATACTGTTTAGTAGATACCAATTCAGTAACCGTGGCATTTTGAGTAAACTCATTGGCTCACCATCTCGGGATATTCAGCATTAGTATATAGCAAATCAGCAACCTAAGCATTTTGAGCAATCTGATTGGCTTGCCATCTCGGGATATTCAACACTATCCATCTCTCCTGAGATGTATAGTGCCGGGTTCTTAGGAAATCCATGTGCAAGAGACCTTAAGTCGAGCTCCCTTGATTGGTATATACTAAAAATATTATTAATATATCTTAATGTTGTTAAACTATTTATCAAGCCCTTTCAGTTTGCTTCTTGCCTTGAAGTTAACTGGGAGGTAGGTGATATTTGAATTAGAAGGTTATTTTTTTGAGAATCCGAAAATCCATCAAATGAACTAAGGATCCTTCGAATTTATATGAATTTCAAATATTTATCCGTTTAAGCTGCACGATTTGCTGGGGATGGTTTCTTTTCTGAATGTACGTACCGTAAACGCCCACTCCCAAATAAACGGCTCTTATCTAATAAACGCCTCCCCCCCACGCTGCAAGTTTGTATTAAACGCCCCTCTCTTAGAGAGCATTAGTGCGCGCTCATGAAATGCTCTCGTCATTCTCTCCTTCTTCTGGGCAAATTTAAGTGTTTTTCTCTTTTAGTAGTATAACCATAAGCGTTCTGGCGCACCCCATAAAATAAATTAAAATCCAGTCAATTTTTATTTCAGCTTTCACCAGAACTCCACTTCAAATAAATTAAAATCCAATCAATTTTTAATCCGGCTTTCACTAGAAATCCGTACAACTCCGCCAAACTGCGGCCCACTCCCCCAATCCAAGATTTTGCATCGACTCCACATTAACTTTTACTACTAAATGATTTTTTATGTATTAAAAATTAAATAGTGTAACCATTATAATGTCAGTTAAAAGTCTAAAACAATTATCAGTTGACAAATATTTTTATCCTACTTTTCTAAAACACCGCCATGTAGCAGATGTGTTTCGTATCAAAAATCCGTTTTATCACCATATTACTTCCTATTACCATGAAATTTTGAATTATGTAGAAACCTCCTTATTCAAAATGAAACCATATTACAATTGCGCAATTGATTTAAATTTTAAGTCGCTATCCAATGAACCCGGATTTCAGTGGACTATTGGAGGTATGAATCGCGATAATTTTGAGTTTCTTTTAAAAATTCCACATCAAGGTTACTATCTCGATAGTTTAGTCCTAACAATAACTTAGATCTATATAAAATTTTTCTCTAGTTTCAGGATTGACATCGTCGGAAAGGTATTTAATACTGAAGTCGTCGTGACTTAATAGCTATTCGGTTGTAGGTCCAATATTTAACAATTAGACCCGTAGCCCTTGAGGACGAAGGGTCTAATTGTTTAAGTATCACCCAACTAGTCGGACAGAAAAAGCAATAATAAAGTTAGCAAATGCAAGTTGAAGAAAGATTTATTTGGGAATAAAACAAAAGAAAGCGCCACGAATTTCGCTACTCGAAGACTATTACTAATATACCTCTAGTAGCGTAGCCAATCAGATTGCGGCATTTGCATTAGTCCACTAGTTGGGTGATACTAAATAGCGTTAGCGGAACCAGCCATGCATATGATTAGTAACAATCTTGACCTGCACGCCAGGAGCCCAGGTGATGGGTTCCTGGCACGCTTGATCAATAACGCATATATAATGTCAAAATAATATAACCAGGAAAATATCCATTTAGTGTGTTGTGAGACGCACTGTGCGCTTTATCAGTATTAAACCCTGTGAAAATTTGACATTTTGACACCTTCTTTCTCTGTAGTCGGGTCCAAGTTGCGACTTGAAAGCAATGGACACGTCCTCAGCACAGCCCTTGGATGACAATAAGTAAGTTAAAAATGGAATTTGTGAAGTATGAGAGACGAACGAACTAACCAGTGATTGCTCTTATGACGACAAGATGTAGAGGCTTGGGTATTGTCGAGGGGCTCTACAGGACTATGTAGGAGTTAAGCGAGAAATTTCAATCATTTTGCTTCAATTCACCGTCTTTATATTTTTAATCTGTAATCTACTCCGTCTTCCTTTTCCCTTAGGTTTTTTACCGTTTTGTACATACGTTTTTGCCACAAGAGTGGTTTCTCAGTGTTTTTTGTATCTAAAATACCACATCAATTAACTTTTCATACTTATAACAGCTTAGATCTAGGTAACGTTGTAAATTCACCTACTTTGTTGTGTGCTCTAGATGGCTGACTGGCTTAACTTAGTAAACTATGTCTAATTTAATGGCCTATGGGAAATTTGAAAAAGAAGGTGGATGACAATGGTGTCCAAACTCCTAGTAAGCGTAGATGCTGTAAACGCCTCTTTAAGTTAAGTTACTGTTTAGGCTTTTGGCATTATTTGTAACAATTTAATACCAATTCGGTGTTGGACTGAGGTCCATTTTGAACAGTTTATAGTGAAATAGTCTTTTTACTCCTTTAATTACGCTATCCAAATATCAGGCTGGAGTATCTTTTAATACCCCTCGTGGCCAAGAAGAAGCCAATACGATGTATCTCTAAGTATCTCGCAAAAAACGTTATTCATTTTTGTGATCTGTTTTGTTGCAGTTCCCAGCCAGGAACAAGTACAGAAGGGCCTTTTGAGGTCAGTTTTAGAAATCTGCGGTACTCCTTAACGGTCGAATTAAAAATAGAATGATACTGTTTAGTATACACCAATTCAGTAACCGTGGCATTTCGAGTAATCTCATCGGCTCACCATCTCGGGATATTCAGCATTAGTATATAACAACTCAGCAACCTAAGCATTTTGAGCAATCTGATTGGCTTGCCATCTCGGGATATTCAACACTGTCCATCTTTCCTGAGGTGTATAGTGCCGGGGTTTTTAGGAAATCCATGTGCAAGAGACCTTAAGTCGAGCTCCCTTGATTGGTATATACTAAAACATATTTACTGCGCTGTTTCACTGCTCGGTAAATATTAATTCTGCTGCTGTTAACTTTGATTTCAGACATTAATTGTTAAACTATTCATCAAGATCTTTGCTTCTTGCCTTAAAGTGAACTGGGGGGTAGCTGATATTTGAATTAGAAGGGTTTTTTTGAGAATCCGAATATCCATGAAATGAACTAACGATCCTTCGAATTTATATGAATTCCAAAATTTATCCGCTTAAGTTGCACGATTTGCTGGGGATGGTTCCTTTTCTGAATGTACATACACTTGTTAGACTACACAAGCCAGGGGTGCAGTGTGTAGGGTGTGGATTTTGAAGGTGTACGCACGGGAGGAAAATATAACGGTTCTTGTCGTCCGTTTATGGACTGATAGTATAAATACTCAGGTGATTATACAAAATTGGCGCTCTGATTGGTTCGCTATCTCGGATTATCAGCCGATAATCACCTCGACGAACAAAATGGCTGCCAGTGTTTCGCGCGCTTTTGATGAAATAAAGTTTTTTCGTTTTGTACAATGTTTTTTCTTTTCCTTTTTTGAAATAACCACTTTCAGTTCCACAGTGTATATCGGTGAATATTCACTGATAATCACTTCGCCTTCGACGAATAATAATAACGATAAAGGAAAGACGAACACAAAGACAAATATCTTGCGAAAACTTTATTAGTTATCCCGATTTAATATTAAAAATCCTTTTAGGGAATAAAAAGATAATGTTTTCCAGATTTCATCTGTACGCACGGGCGTATGTGCGCATATGGACGCAGCACCCTTGACGGAAATAGTTCATAGCGTAATTACGTCTTCAAACTAAATGTCAATCATTGTAGTGTTAACGAATGAAAAGCGGATGAGCGATTGTTGCAAACACGAAATTGTTGCGAGTTAAATAACTGAGAATTTCCATCGAGAGCGACAGGTGAGTTTGACAGATTGAGCGAGGAGAGCACCCGAGCATTGTAAATCCGGGATCAACTAGATTATGAGTAGGGGGAAAACGACAGTTCTGGCGCGGTACTTCAAGACAAAAATCCTGCACGCGTGCAGGATCGATTTTTTGAATCCATATTAGCTTAAAGAAATGTTACTGTACATCCAAACACTCATCATGCCCAATCAACGTCAAACTGTCAAAGAGCTCCGCGCCATTGCCAAAGATCGCAAGATAGCCAAATATTATAATATGCGGCGGGATGAGTTACTAGGGGCGCTGGGGATGGGTGAAGAGGTACCTAGTGCTAGTGGGGGTGGTGGTGGTGCTAGTGGTGGTGCTAGTGGTGGTGCTAGTGGTGGTGGTGGTGGTGGTGGTGGTGGAACAACGCATATTCTCGATGAGCCTGTCCCAGAAATAAGTGTCCCGATTCTTGGGTACGGAAAATGTAAGCATGACAGGCGTAAGGCTCAGTGTAAGGACTGTATGGGATCACAAATATGCCCTCATCTAAGACAGATCGCATTCTGCAAAGAATGTGGTGGTAAGGGCATATGTACTCATGGTAGAGTAAAGTACTCTTGCAAAGATTGTGGGGGTTCTCAAGTATGTCCTCATGGTAGAATTAGGTACAAATGTAAAGATTGTGGGGGAAAGGGCATATGTGAGCATCACAAACAAAAACATTGTTGTAAAGATTGCCGCGATCTTATGAAGTCACAGTAATTATAGTGTGCATTTTTGTAACGCGAACCACGTTACAAAAAATCATATCGAGTCTATCAACGGAACAAAGCCCAACCCAATCCAGAAACTACGATTATCAGTGTAATCATATTATTTTCATGTTGTGTGGTTTCAGGCTCTTTGATTTCAGGTTTAACATCCGTTATTGGTGTTTTCACCTGTACAGTTTCAGTTCTGGTAGATGCATGTGGTAACTTAACTTTCGAAGAGCCCAAGTTATGGCTTATCCCTACAGTCTTGGTATCCAGGTTTACATTTGAGTTGACACCAAACTTCATGTCACCCGTGGCCTTCATTAGGTTGTTGTTGTACCCAACTATACTTTCCGTGTTTATGATCATATTACTGGGCATTAGCCAAACTCCAGGTGCGATTGCCAGATCCAATCTCAACTTCGCTTCCTGGGTTGCGAGTTGGTACCTTTGTACTGAACTTGATATGTCGTTCTCAATCACACTGCTTTCAAATAGAGCCAAGAACTCTTGCTCTGTTTCAATTGCCCCACCACCCGTGCCCACAATCGAGTTTCGTGTATTGACTTGCGATCCCAGCACACAGTAAACGAAGGCCTCGGCAGATCGATTCAGTCTGCCCAGCCCAGCCTTGGTGAGCCCATAACCACTCGTTGGGATGAACCAAGCATACTTGTACCCAGCAAAGTCATCATTGCGAATGAATGAGATGAGGTTACCTTTTTCTTTCTTACCACCATCATCTGAGAATTCACCACCATCACCAGGCCATTGGTTTGCGTCTTCATCATAGTTTCGAATCAAATGTACATTTTGAAATCCTCCACCTCGTCCATGGTAACCAGCACCATAGTCAAGGAATATATCACCAAGACCATGGTTTCGCCCGCCTTTCCATCTGAAATCAGAACCATTAGCGATCCCGAATTCAGCGCATAATCTTTGGTATGCAACTTTACTGTAAGGGTTGTTAGCTATGGCAAATGGCTGTTCATCTGGCAGAGGTACATTCAATTCGTACAGTATTCGCCTTATGGTGAAATACACATGAAACTTTATGAAGCCAGCCACCACTTTGGGGTAGTTCAAACTTTCAAATGGGCTGACACCACAGCCAGAGGTCGCACACCACACTGCAAAGTTTAGTTGTTGAGGCCAGTAGTTCATGTCGGGGGAGTTTAGCCATTTTCGACTTTGTTTACCAAACTTGAAAGTCACAACTTGGGAGGTAAATATGTTACGCATCTTAGCGGTGAATTTTTTCGTGTTGGACACGTATATGTCCAATGACGTCAGCATGTTTGTGGTGTTACTTGTGGGTTCGTCAAAATCAATGGCTGGAATTGGGTAGGAGCGATTTGTCATGGTCAGGCTCTTTGGGAAGGGGCTTGATGTATCATCCAGTCCCAAATCAATCCATAGTAGTAGTTTGAGACCTGGTCGGAGGTCATCAGTCCATGTCTTGCCAGTAGGATCATCATAAGACATGATTGTTAATCCATTACGTGTCCATACCATATAACCACCATAATTATCATTCACAAATTTGAATTGGTTCAAATCAGCCTTAGGATACCTATTTCTGAAGTCGTTTAGTAAGCCCATCTTCTATCCAGACTTTGGGTAGAAGAGTTCATGATTTTAAGTCATTATGTGAGAAAATATATAGCACTAGCCAAACCAAGGGTCCAATGTATTGCAGAACATACAACAACTACATACAATCCTTTGTTTGATTGTATAATCCTTTCTTCATTAATAGCATCGATTTTGTTTTCAGTGGTTTCATTTGTATTGTTCATAAACTTGTTTTTGAGTATTTGTAGTCCACCATCAATCAAATCTTCGAAAGCATTATTGAAGGATTTGAATTCCTTTGTTTTCTCCAAATTTATACCAGCACGTTCTAGGGACTTGAATTTCTCTTCAATGGATTGAGTATTAGCCATGATTATGTTACCGGTATATCAACCTTTAAGTATATTTGGATTAGTAGATGTTTTGCTCGTAAACTATAGTTATAGTCCTCCTTTTAGTTCTTTGAGGATTTCTTGGCGTACTCTCTGCCTCAATACCAATGGGTCCTCCCCATCCATATTTTTTTGAGCTTTAGACCGTATCTCAGCCTTTAGCTTTTCAAACTTCTTGAGCTCTTCTATGATAAGCGAGAATTCTTCATCAGAGATCTTATTGTCACTAAGGGCTTTGGAAACCAGGTCTTCAATGGTGTTTATTTTGGATCTGGCCAGTGTGATGGTGTTTTGATGCTTCACAGCTTTCTTTGACAGTCTCTTGGATATTTGTTGCAAAGCTATGGATGCACACACAAATACGCCACTTACCACACCCAATGGCACAGATGCGATGATTCCGACTCCACTAAGCGATGTTCCCAATCCACCAGCCGCCAAGACGCAAGATAGTATACCACATGTCGAGCTTGCGTTTATGAGCGCGCCTTTGGACCCGTTGTACTTTTTGAGTACCATCTCGTAGTGATTCAATTCAGCCTTCAGCTTATTCAAAATGTCACAACATTGTTGTAATCTGAAATTAGCGCCATCAGGGGGAGGCGCCGTCGCAGGCAAGTTGGGATAGATTCCTATGTACTCACCCATCTTTGGTTACGGATCTCACGTACTTTTAAAATGTTATCTGAATCGCAAACTGAAGGTGATGGGAGACCCATTCAGATTTAATTTGTTCCATTCAATGTCGAGGATGCTCAGATCGAAGTGATTTACGGGGGTTTTGGATTTGTGAACGGGAATGACTGGATAATCCTGTGATGGTATGTTGGCAAGGAGTTGTGAGGGTGAGATCTTCACAGGGCCTGTAAATCGAGCATTGTTCATATAGGATGACTGGTTATTCACTAGACTGCACACAAGTCTCAGGGGCTCTTTGATTTGGAGATTTGTGGGGTATAACTTGCCAGGCGTTATGACTTCAGGTAAACCTAGAGCAACTTGCAATCCTCTCGTAAGTTTGATGTCGGAGTTCTTGTTGGAGTACAAATAGTCAACAGTATCGGTCTCAATGATCGATAGCTTGGCCTTATCCGTATCATTGAGAAATATCGCGTGTATACCACGCAGAGAGTTTGTACCGGGTTGGATTATTATGAGGGGTCGATTTTCCTCATTGAGTATGCCTTGGCGATCCTTGAAATTCACCAATCGTTTGGGTATATTACAACCCAGAAGTTGTATCTCTCGAACCTTGTCCAGGTGAGGGTCCAAGTACACCCTGGTTTCAGACTCGTACATTGTTATGCTCAACATTTACATTAGCGACGCCTCTTTTTTAATTCGTCTACAAAGTACACTACAACAGCGAGGATCAACAGCCAAGCGTTCTTACCCAGGAATGAAATGACCTCCCCAGCGGTCTTGAACAGGAAACTCACGATCGCCCCCACCATACCAGGCAATAACTCACCAAGTTTCTTACCGATGGTCTTCAGCCCGTCCCCCACACCTTTGCCCAACTTGGATAGGCCCTTGGAAAGATTAGACACGATAACGCCAATGACCACACCAACGGCGCTCACAACGGCAAATACCGTGAAACCATATTTCTTGAAGATCGCTTTTACTCTATCTCGCAATGACATTCGCTCCTGTATTTGCTCATTCTCACCTTCCAAGTTAGCTATCTCTTGCTCTTGTTCAACAATTTGTTCCTCGATGGTCTCTATTTGACTTACTTCTTCCGGGGTTTTCAATGCCTTTTCTCGATGGAATCTTACCGTCTCCTTCAATTTACTAACGAACCCTTTTCTCTTGGTTATCTCACCATCATTGGCTTCCACAATTTCTTCCGCGCTTGGACCTAACTCTTTTGTAATTGTTTTGGGTAATCCTTTGTTCACATCACCATTCGCATCGAATAATGGATGCCATACATTTCTGTCTGGATCTCTGCCAGTGATTTTGACAACGATTTTACCCCATTCATTGTATTTGAAAAGGAATTTAGGTTTGGCATTTGGGAATTTATCTACAATCTTGGTCCAGACTTCATCTTTGTTTTGTTCCATAACCTCCATCTCTATATCTTCACGTGGTAATTGAAGATACCCTAATTTACGTCTAGCACCCTTGGTCGTGGATGTTTCCAAGACTTTGTCTGGTGTTGGAGGCTGCCTACCAAGTAGCGGGGTATCTTCGAAATCATCGGGATCTTCTTGTTTGTCTTCTTCCCCCAACCCGAAAGGATCGTTTTCTTCTTCTCCTTCAGGATAAGCAGTTGCCATATTTGATGTCGAATATGGGAACTTCTAAGTTAGTTTATCGCACCCACTTGCTAATTATAAATACCAGGATTAACATCCCAACCGCGACATAGACCATCTGAGCCATTCTTTGGTCTTCATTCGGGCGGTAATAGTCAGAGAATTTAGGAGGATCGCCTATTTGATTGTACAATCTCATCGCTTCATCCGTCTCCGATATGTTCTCAGATGCCTGGTCAGCATCACTCTTCCTCTTATTCATAAAGTCAATATATGCCAAGCGCCTCTGTTCATGCGCAGCGTAATCTTTTTGGTACTCCTCCATTGCTTTGTCATGCCTTTTCCTTTCCTTTTCTAGTTCTTCGGGTGATGATCCAGTGAGGACATGTGTTATATAAGTACTAAAACCGAGGGCAGCTGCATTGACGATTGCACCTCCGATAACGATCGCTATAGTCGCCATTTGTCAATCTATTGAGGATTCCTTAATTCAATGTTGAAAAAAAGTACTCCAACTTGGGACCGTCCTTCAAATGATCGAGTACAGCCATACTGAATCCTTTCTCGTCAAAGGATATTACGGACCCATCGCCATCTTTGGTAATGAAGTCACTCAAAACAGGCCCATCTTTCATATATTCATTCAACGCAAGTTTGAATCTTTTAGGATCAAGTGTCACTATAGCCATTACTCAAGTCTCTTTGGTAAGATATTTTGATCTTCTAAATAATTTTTGAGGTTCATACTCGCTGACAAAACAGCGACCCATTTGACATAATTTATGATACTGGACGATGGATCACCAATGAACGATTCTTTTTCTCTCAGGACCTTCCTACCCACATAGCCCACAGCAGCGGATAGTCCTATGAGAAATGCAGAATCTGTAACAGTCTTTACAAGCTTGTTTTCTGACATTTTGTGTGTTTTACATCAACTCGTCATTTAAGCTGTTTTCTCTGTTTGAGGGGCTTCTGACCTCATTCATGTCCTTGACAGGAGGTGGTTCGAAGGTTTTAGAAGTTACACCTAAGTCAGCTATTCTGTCTTTGTATCTCGTGTATAATGAGTAAGCAGTTACCCCTATTATGGACCCGATTACTAACACATTCCCGAAGGATAGACTGGGTATCCAGGCATCATCCTTTTTCACCAATGCATCTTGCTGCTGCTGTTGCTCCTTTTCTTTCTGACTATCTATCAATGCATTCCGTTGCTCTTTTTCCTTCAATGCCTCCTTAGCCTTCTTGTGGTAGTCGGCCAGTTTCTTCCCGGCCTCCACCTTCTTGGGATCCTTTACTCTATCCTTGACATCGGGTTCTCTTGTGATTTGCTCAACAGGTTGCTCAGCCATGTTTGTATCTCTGTTATCACTAAGCTTTAACTCTCCTAATAGGTTGTCTATTAGGAGAAGTAAGTCTTAATTAACAATGTTCTATCACATACTCATCTTCATCTTCTGATTGTTGTGGCTCAGCATCATTGGGAGGTAACATACGAGATTCCGATTCTTGCGGTGTGGCATTATTGGAGGGTAACATGCTAGATTCTGGTTCTTGTGTTGTGGCATTATTGGAAGGTAACATTCTAAAACTAGTCATGCTGTTGAAATCACTTGGAGTGAAATTCATCTCAGTAACACGAAGACGGGCTGAGGCACCGTAACCGGTCTGCCCGTGGGATCCCCAGAATATACCATCCCAATGGACAACAGGATGACCAAAACCGCTTACATACTTGTCGGGTTGCCACATGTATTCAAGTGGGTTAACCATTTAATCATCTGGACCGTATACACAAGTTCTGGATTGGATGTTACAACCCTTACCCCAGGTTATGAATTTGAGGTAGGCACGTTGTGGGCTGCTTTTGTCCTTTGTCTTCTCACCCGTTTGTTGGTCTGTGATGTTTGTGTAATCGTATATCGGCTTCACAGCAAAAGACCAATCATTTTCACTCTTGGCAGTCGTGTATGCATTGAAAGTTGCGGGTGGAACTGACCTCTCTGATTTTGGTTTGTTACAAAACTTTTTGAGTGCATTCAATGTGATCTTCACTACATTATCAAGTGCTTTTCGAGTCTTGATCTCTTCGGTTGTTGGGCAATCCATAGTACCAATCGATGTCATTGGGTATGAAATTTGGAAGCCCTCCAGAGTCTCAAGTCTGCGACTGTCTTTGTCGGTTCCAAATGGCCACACCCCCGATATACCCGAAAAGAATTGCTTGGTCAATTCAATGAAAACCGGTCGCTTCACACCATTGGGACCTTGTACGTAAACATCTGAAGTAACCCATTGGTTTTGTACATTATTTCTGCCTTTGTTGAGGGATTTACTCTTGGGTTCAGAAACAACAATGGTGTTCCAGTCAAAATCAGAGTCAAGTGAAATGAAGATTGGTTCAGCCATGTTCAACACTTTACCTTTCGGTTATGACATAGTACATACCTCTCTTTAAGCCACTTAGTATGTCACCTACTAAGTGTCTCACAAGTGGTTATTTAGTACTAAAGTTGTGTTGGGGCTTTGCCGCTTAGGTCTCTTAGTAGGTCATCTACTAAGAGGCTCAAAATCGGTTCTTACATATTCCATCGTTGTTTCATGTCTCTCAATTCCTCGTTGTCAATACACCAGTCTAGCAATCGATCGGGATGCATTGCTGCAGCCACTAATTCATCAAAAACACTTTTGAATTCTACTTTATGGTATTGCTTGTAAAAGCTCAACATTGCTGCAGGGATTAGTTTATCGAAAACACGTTTGAATTCTAGTCTATGTAATTCCTTGTCATAGTTCAACATTTTGATTCTAATGTATGAAAGTTTAGACTCCATTCCATTTGCAACATGATTAATCATAGGTCTAATCAGACTAGGGTTTTCTAAAACATCCTCTAGATCCCAATCCCAATCCCAATCCTGGTCTTCATCATCATCAATATATTCACCATAGGGTTCAAATATGTTCCCATCATCATTATAGGGTCCAAATATGTCACAGTCATCATGATTTCTATCAAGACACACTTGGAGTCCATCCAGCAAAGCATTCCTAATCCTAGATCTCAAAACTCTCACAATACGATTGATTGTATCATCCATAGAATCAACATCATCATCGTAATGGTCTACTATCATCTGTTGAAGTTTCTTTTTGTTTTGTAGCTCAAAATTAAATTCAAGTCTTGTGTATCTAGGGTTGATTTTCTCGAAGCAATCAAGAACCTCTGGTCCTACTCTATTGAAGAGTGTATCAAAGTCAGAGTCATTCTCGTTGGCATATACGGTGAATATGTCGAAATGTGATTCTGTGGTTTGCATAATGTTGTGCTTGAAGACACTTTTCCTAGAATCTACTTTAGTCCTCGAGTTTTGTTGGGTCTTGCTCAAGTTGTGTTGGATTGGTGCTTAGGTCTTGCTCAAGTTCTGTTGGGTCCTGCTCAAGTTGTGTTGGATTGGTGCTTAGGTCTTGCTCAAGTTGTGTTGGGTATCCATCCTCTCTCAACTCGAAGTGCTCTGCAAAATGAATAAATGCCGAAAGTAATGCCGTTAATCTTCCACCTTTGAGTACAAGTGACCCGGATATGTTTGAGATCTCCTTCATTATCAATTCATCTTTCTTACAATCTCTCACAAGAGCGTCTTTGTCATCTATATTTCCGTAATTTCTCAAACCATGATCCACAGCCTTAGCCATCAATTGAAAAGAAGAGTCCGCCAAGCCATCGGCAATCTTCTTGCCCGACACAACTTGGTACCTTTTGTAATACTTTTCCACATCCTTGTCCGATAGTTTGGTTACGTCAGAGAGGTCCATAACCACACCCGTGTACTCCTTCGTCGAACCCAGACAAGCCAGGATTGAAAGAGATTCCCTCTTTGACTCCAAATCATTGATTGGTGATGGTTTTGTATCAACTGATGCTTCACCGTTCAGTATCTCTTCAGGGTTAGCCATGTTTGGCCCCAGATGCGGGTATCTCTAAGTATTTTTCAAACGGGTGGCGCAGTGAAAAGCAAAGTCTGGCGTACTTTTCAGTCTCGAGTAGCTTCTTGTACCTTTTGCGTTTTTCAGCATCTAATGCACCACCATATTCCTCAAATAACATTTTCATCGCAGTTTCAGACGGGTTGTAAAACGACACCACGCATGCGACATTCTCTCGGAATGGTTTCGAGATCGATGTGAGCTGTTGGGTGAGAACCCACACAGATATGCCAATGTGCCTCCCGGAAAAGGCCAGATTGATGAATTTGTTTGTCCGGTTCTTCAAGTCTTTCGAAACAGCGCAATCGTCGAGTATTATGAGTGTGTTCTCACCCGAGAATAACGTTGAGCAAAGCGCTAGCAAATAGTCAATCTCGTCCTCATTACTAGAGTCTGGTGAGAGTACCCAAAATCTCTTGTCCCCCTTTGCAAAGCCTCTGTAAGTCTTGTTATGGATATAAGTGGGGCAGATCAAGACAATATAGTCGAACACGCCCCTAAAGTGTCCTCGAAGCTTGTCCACTATGTATTGAGTCTTTCCACAATTCGTAGGTCCCGTAATGATACAGTTGAATGGAATTTTGTCCACTAACTCATTCATAGTTTGATTATGTTTAGTACGTTATCTCTCTTAAGTTTGAATTCTTAATTGACATGGCAGCGTCAGCAACCACGAACATGTAGCAAGTAAGGACCCTGTCTCCTCTCTTATCCCTGTTAATCTCGAGTCTTATGCCATCCCTAGTACTAGTTAGCTCCAAACCGTTTCCATGAACATCGTTGTCGGGGTAACTCCTCAGATCAATCCACAGAGCAAACTTGTTCGTATAGAAATCAGACTCCTTGATGGAATCATCGATACCAACTCGTTTAATTATGGCCTGCCATGAATCAGTTGGTATCATGCCTTTCGAATAAAGTTTGTTTGGTACTCCATCTTTGTCAATCTTGATCGATGTGATCTTTGGGTTCACAAAACTCTCAGAGTCCCTAGCACCTGCTGCATATGGGGCTGTGAAGATACATAGTATCCCAGTCATGGACTTCCTAGGCACGTTAATATGCTCATTGATCACACCATCATTCTTCTCAGAGATTGGGAACGTTTTGTGAAGAAGTATCTTATCATACAAGAAAACCCTTCCATTCTGGTACGAGGCAATGGCTTGACTGGCTAATCGGTCACTTGATATGCAATGATACTCCAGCTCCATATTTGTTAATTTGTAATCAGGTGGTGTTTCAGCGTTTGAGTAAACGACGACATCAGAGACTGGAGCTAGAGTTATTTCGAATTTGAGTGGATGTGGTAAGGCTTTTGGATAGAAGACTCCATGATCTTTCAGTATCGTGTGGTCCAATGGTATTTCGTACCTGGTGTTATGAAGTGCACCTAGAATATTTTCTGCTGCATTTGAGGTAGCTTTGTCACCGGCATTGGTTCTGATTTTCCTTAAATTCTCGGATGATATGCCCTGTCTCAATCTGTTATTTCGATCGGTCTCTGACAAAAACAAATCGTGATAAGTCTTGAACAAATCAAACCTATCAATGTCCTCTATGATTTCACCCCCGAATAGAACCCTGTATCGTGAAACGAGGTTCCTTCCCAAGTTGTTGACAAGTGTGTTGTTCTTGTGACCTGTCACACTCATATCGAAAGTTATGTACACACTGCCAGGCACAATCACCAGGTTGTCGGTCAGTTTTGGTATTTCAATGTATAATGTCTCGCCAGGATTAGCTGATGATGGGTTTAGCGTGATCCGATTTAATGAGGCCTCAGCCCTCAAACCTTTACGCATCCTCGGAACACGATCAGTATCAAGAATGTATGATATTCCAGCCATTTAAATGCACTGAATCTTGTTGTAAATGTCTAGTGAGGATATTTTAAGTCGATTATACTACTCTACAGATGGATACTGGAAAGGATACTCGGCCATAGCAAAGTTGGCGAGTGCGGCCAAAGTGACCGAAAGTGTTGCCAGAGATTGGTTGGAGAAGCAAGCATTGTGGCAGATATATGTTCCTCCACCAAGGTACATACCCATACCACATTGGGTCGTTGGCAAACCAAATCAAATTCATCAAGCGGACTTGCTGTTTCTTCCTCACGATACAGTGAGAAGAAAAACATACCGCTATGCGCTGGTTGTGGTTGATATCGCGTCTAGGTACAGGGATGCTGAGGCCCTGACCTCGAAAGATAGTGGTGAAGTGGCCAGGGCGTTTGAGAGGATTTATGCTCGGAGGCTAAAGTGGCCAAAGACATTAATGGTGGATCCCGGTAGAGAATTCATGGGTAGTGTCACTCACTTGATGAATAAGCATCAAGTAGACGTACAGCGAAGTAAAGCTGGTAATCATCGAGCGCAGGCTTTTGTAGAGAGGGCTAACAGAACGCTTGGTGAGAAATTATTTAGCCATCAATATGCACAGGAGATGGTGAGTGATGTTAGGTCTAGGGTTTGGGTGAAAAGGCTGCCTGCCATTATGAAGACTTTGAATTCTGAACCCACACGCATCACAGGTAAAGAGCCCGATGAAGCTTTGGAATTGAAAGAGATTGATGTTAAGCCTATGGAATACAAGAGAGCTGTGGGTTTGAATGAGAAGAGGTTGCCCCCGGGAGTTGAGGTTAGGTATTTGTATTCGCCCGGTGAAGATGAAGGTGGTGACAAACGAAGAGCCACTGATCCTGTATGGAGCCTTGAGGTTTATGACATAGCGAGAACAGTAATTTCACCAGATCAACCAGTGGTGTATTATTTAGATGGAGTATCGAAGCGAGGATTTGTACGCGAGGAACTTCAAGTTGTTCCCGATGATACTGAATTACCACCCTCTAGAGTACTTAAGTGACATTGTTGAGATGTCAGCCATCTCGCGAACTGTCTTCATCAATGAAATGTCCGAAATTTTAACTTTGTCGGCAAAGATATTCTTTGTCATACCTATTTGATTTTTATACTCTTGGTTCATACATAAGTAAAAGAAGACAATACCCGCTGCAACTACACCGCTAGTACCGCGCTCAAGAATCTGTGATGTTGCTCCAAAGTACTTGGCAATTGACAAAATACGTCTTTGATGAGATTCATCAACCCCAGTAACTCTCATTATCCAGGGAATAAGTTTCTCTGGTGTAATGTAGTTGGTTCTCACCTCTGGGAATGCTTCCAAGTACATTTGTACACCACGTGTCATGGCTCTCTTCTTGATTCCAAACAAATTCCTAATGTAATCTAACGTACGATACTCACCAAATTCTTGGTATGTATAAAACAAGCATGAAGCCACCAAAGACGTACGAATCTGACCGCGACTTTTACACTTAAACTTTAGAATCTCCTGATACTTGGCTTCTATGATATCGATCATCATAGAAGGCACATTCAAGTCATGTCTCTCAAATACATTACGAACTCCCTTTGGTTTTGATCTACGAAGATCACACCTATTGGCTGATAAGTTGTACATCGTCCATTCTCGTTTAGAGTGGTCCATCCGTTCTAGTTCAGTCTTACAGAAGCTACAAACAACAATCCCTGTCTTATCCCTATACACACTTTCATGCTTACAAACCTCTTCGTCCTCTTCATCAGCTTTCTTGAACATAGACTGAAAATGATCGACAAGGCTGTGATAATTTTCCTCTGAATCGTAATCCATAGCGACTTTGTCTAGTTGGGTATATGTATAATTAAATCATTAAGTTTTTACCGAAATCAGAGTCCTAAAGTGACCATATGCATATGTGTGTATCCCATCCTCCCTTACCACCCTTTTGTCGTCTTCGCATGATAGTGCCACCTTGTTCACAGTCTCTGTGTACACGTCGTGTAGGTGACTCCTGATGATATTCATAGTCCTCCTCTGTGATTTTTGATTGAAGAGGCAATCCTTGTAATCTTTGAAGCTTATGCTCTTTCTGACGACAGCCTTCTTCACACCCTTACACTTCTTTTCCTCCTTTCCCTCATCCATCATGTATGAATATAGTTTGGCCCGGAGACCCACGAATTCTATGATCTGTTGGCCACCCGCTTCATCCTTGAACATGCCCCCGACTTTCTTGTTCACGCCCACCTCAATGCCAGATGGATGATCTTCAGGGTAGTTGCTGGTGTCGAACCTGTCTCTCACATCTGGACTAATGTCCTTGTAGAAGTCATCCGTCTCCACCTCGTATGCCAGTGAATCTGTGTCTGTAAATAACAACTTGGCCTTGCTACCATACTTGGGCTTGATGTAGTTGTAGTGAAAGTCGTACATTATGGTCTTGCTTATTTCCAGGACTGAAAAGCCTAGGTAAATGGGTTTGTCCAACACCAACCTTGTCTTTTTCATTTGTACTGCAACCAGATTTTCGCAAAAGATCGTGCTGTGGTGGTAATTCGGCTTCGATGCCAACTTCTTGGCTTTTGACTCTTCAGTGACCAAACGAACGTCCACCCTGTTCCTCACGTTCTCCATCGTTTTCCCAAAGACTGAGTTGTTCATCAACTTGAAAAAGTCCTTCTCGAAGTCGTTTGTTGCTTTGGTCCTTAGTTCGGTGTTCAGATCGATATAGGGCTTCAGCCACGCGGACTCTTTGAATGTGATGCCTCTGTGTATCTTGTAGACTTTCAACCCGAGACTCAAATACTGTTTCAGTGTCTCGTGGTGAATAATGTATTTTCGTTTGTCCCTTAGGTTTGGAATTAGCTTATCCACACCATTTACCGTAACTCTCTCTGGTGCTAATGGATAGTCATTATGCAGTTTGTGAAGGTGCTTTGGGTACATTAGATTAACCTCTAGTATGCATGGTAGATCTTCCCACTTCAATACAAGCTCTTCAGTCAACCATCGAAAGTCGTGTTGGTAAAGGTTTACTCATTGCACATCCGTACAAACCGTTTGCGTCCATGTATGTGATGTACTTTGTTGGTAATGATGGGTCATAATCTTTCATGTATGGGTTGTTGGCTTTACCATATCTAGTTGAGATCATGGAGATACCCCCTCGGATGCCCTCCTCAACCATGAGAAGCATGTCAGGGTCATTCAAAAGTTCCAATCTCACATTGGTCATTTTCAGGGCCGCGTCCCACGCCAATCCAGGTGCAGTGTAGTACCAAGCTGGATCCAAGTCGTAGTTCTTTCTACAAACTTCTCTGAAGTTCTCGAAGACATCAGCTAACAACAAGACATCCAGTTCAAGGTAAAGGTCGTGGTATTCCCTGAAGCTCTCGATCTCAAAGGCTTTCCACACGTTTTGAGCATGCTGGTAATCCTCATCCGATATTTCAGCATTGTAGAGCTTCGAGTAGAACTCATCCTTTGGTGGGAGATGAGTTTCACTGAGCTTATCAAACCCATCAAACCAATCGTACGGAAATACCCCCTTC